>JARHVA010007403.1:177500-285000 GCA_037957365.1 Torreya grandis
AATACTAGTTTATCCAACATATACCAAAAAAGATAGTTGGATGACATGTTCCTTATTATCAGTTGTAGGAGGGAATTTTATGCCACATGGAACCTTTTTTGTTTCTATATGTAAACACTAGAAAATAATTTTGGAAGCGCATTAATATGTGGTGCAAAGCTACTTTGGGGTAGATAAAATAGTTTGAGATTTGAAAAATTATTTTTATTGATTCAATATTACTCGTGATATCATGAGATTTACATGAAATCTTGCATACATTTATCGATTCTAAAAAAAATACGAGTATGTCTCGTAAATTATTTCATGTCATGCATACCCATAACAAGATATGGTCATTTTTTTGTGTTTTTATGGTTTGGAAGTTCTCAAAGAAGGTAATTATAATAACCTAAAAAAGGGTATCTCTATAGAGAGTATTGATACAATATTCTTTGGGTATGTGTTGCTTTATTTTGGCCTATCTCAAAGTATCACATCAAAAAAGAGAGTAGGTTAGTTAGGATCCTCTAGTCTATGTTATGATCCAAAATGGACACAAAATTTAATCATTCCATTGCATTCCATGTTTAGATAGATGGACCAAAAAAAATGAACCACATAATTTTATCAAATTAGATTATACCTTTCAAAATGTACCCACAGATGTGAGATGACATTATTACAAATGTCCAACATAGATACAATCAATCTCTTACAAACTTTACATCACATAGATCATACATACAATCAATCTCTTAAAATCTTTACATCACATAGATCATTTTATGTATGTTTGGGATTTCAACCACTAGCTACTTTCAATTTGGTGTAACCTTATGTGCTATATAAAACATCACCCCATGTTAAAAAATAATTTGATAAGGTAACTAGATTTATAAAATGGATTCAATATAATCAATAATAGGCTCATGAATATATGCATAACATTGATGAGAAATAAAAATAACTTTATAATTAACATCTTGCTCCCCACCATTTGTGAGTGGCCAACAAAGTTTGGTTTCATCTTAAGAATAATCAACTCAAGGTTATTAATAGGAATCTTAGACCTTTGTAATATAGGTTATACACCATCATCAAACAAGTTGGGAAAATATACTTAAAACTTAAATTTCCACCCTACATCAATTTATATTGAATGTTGAATGTATATTTTTACCGCCCATACATTCCATAAATCTTTGACACATAGCATGCTGGTGAGAAGCTATATATCATATAATTGAACCCAAATTGTGTGACACTATTTCAAGTAATAATTAGACAATTTATACATAGGTTAAAAATGGAATGTAAAAAAGAGCCTCTATATTTGGTGTTGAAGGGAAGGAAGTTGGAAAGCCAAGGAAACTCCTTGACTAAGAGATAAATTTGAAAAAAAAAATCCACACTAATCAAGAAGCTAGAAGTGATTGGGCCCATTTATTCTCAAAGAAGAATGAGAGATCCAGATGGCCATTCAGATGATAATTCCATTTTGTTTAAATATAATTTTTAATAATTTATAATTTTCATAATTTTTTTTTAACTTTTCAAGTCATAATTTTCCATTGTAAATTTAGTTCTATGGCATAAAAAGTTTCCAAATCCATTTCTTTAGTTTATCCAAACTTCTTTTCTTCATGTGATTTATAATGCATATTATGGTTTCAATTTATGATCAATTGTAAGGAATACATGACCTTAACAAGTTGAATGCTATTAAAATAACAATGTCCAAAATTCATATATTTGTCCACTTCTGGTTGTTAATTTACACTTCTAAGGTGAATGTTTTCCTTCTCTATGTGGGGTGACCCTTTGGTTTCTGCTCACAACCCTTTGATTACTATTTTTTGAATCTTTTGAATTTTTACATTTTATAGTTATAATGTAGATAGTATGGAATGAATAACCCATAGTTAAAGTCATAAATATCTCCTAAAAATATTTTCCATTATATATACACTCCCGTCTATAATGTTTTTTTGGTTTAATTCAATTATGTTTTCATAAGACATTAAATTAGGTAGCTAGTGTGTTATCTATTAAATTATATAGGTTTTAATAAGATTAGGTTAATTTATTTTTTATTTCCAAATTACTATTAAATATATTCTTAAAAAAATAAACAAGGTTTTTATTTTCAAGTTTACATGGGATAAATAAGGTGTTTAAAAAAATTATATCTCTCAAATTTAACTCATTTTGTGTTGCATGTTTGATTCTGATAATAAGTATAACTTATAGTGTCAACCAAGGGTGGTAGTGGACTTGAAGAGTAATGGTGTAAAATTATTTGAAAGACCATTACTCCTTACACTTCACTCCATTTCCAATGACCTTTCAAAGATCATCAAAATTTATCAAGGTTTTTAGGCTCTATGGATAAAATCATGCAATTCAATCAACCCAAATAACCAACTACCTAGTTAAAGTGATAGATCCATTAAGAATAAATGTAATGGATGAATAAAACCAATTTAAAACAACATTATAATCCTAAATCTAAGTTTTCTACATTATGATAAAATGAAATGAAAAATAAAAAGAGAATGAGATTTGGATTGATATACTTTGGCCTCAAATTTTGATACTATAATGTTGTTTGATCAAGGATTATTGATGAAATATGCTTGGATATGGATTTGCTATGGATTCCCAAGATGAATCCAATGGAGGAGAGGAGTGGTTTAAATAAAAAGGGGAGGGAAAGGTATATGTTAGAGATTTGAAGTTGGTTGAATGAGATCAATAGTAAATAATAAAAAAGAATATAAAATTCATTAGGAGCCTCTAGAATTAGAGGCTTTTAGAGAGGAGAGTTTAGAACAGAAAGGATTCTAGAATCCTCCAATTATAGAATCTTCTTAGGAATTAATGATGATTAAAAAGTGGTTAGGTTAGCGTTAGGTGGGATTAGAAGGTGACTAGATCATGACTAGGGGAGTAGGCTTATAGAAAAACTTAGGAGTAAGCTTGTGTAGGTGGGTACGTGGATCATGGAAATTTAAAATTCTAAAATAATAGGCAAGTAGGGTTAGATTAAGATTTAAAAAATGATTAAATGAATTAATGATGAAGTGGAATAGAATAAAGTTAGTAGATGAAGAAATATTGAGGGGAGACATTAGATAAATAGTTAGAAAGGGTGATTTTAGGACAGGATTAAATGAGATAAGCAGAATTAATGTTGACTAATAGAAATATTAGTGACAATAATGTAGTCAAAATAATTTAGATGCATACAGAGATGTCAATAAGAATAACTAACCTTAAAATTCATATCCATTTGATCCTCATAGGGTAGTTTCAACCTTAATTTTAATATCCATTTGATTCTCATACACAATTGTTTCTTCTTGTTTAGGGAAGATGAAAAATAGTGATATCTTTGTCATTCAAATGGTTTGAAGACATTTTATTTTCTTCAAAAGATTTTTTTGATACCAATGCAATAGTGAATAGGTATGTATTTCATGTTTGATTATGTGAATAGGTATAAGACTTGTAATGTAATAGTGTGAGTTGTCAATAATAACAAGTGATCTTAAAATTCACATCCATTTGACCATCATATAGTAGTTTTGAACTTAACTTTAATATTTATTTGATCATCGTACACAATTTTTGAAAAATAGTGATATCTTTGGCATTTAAATGGTTTGAAGGCATTTTATTTTCTTGAAAATATTTTTTTATCCCGATGTAATGGTGAAGCTAGATTTAAGATATATATCTCCAATCAATGATAATTTCATAGAAAAGGTAACAAAATAAAATTAATCAATGTGGTGTGTGAAAAACATAAATTTTTTGCTTCAAAATTGATAGCTTTCAATATTTTTTCAGAAAAATATATATAAGATATCTCTAATAGTTATGTCAATAGGCATAACCTATAATGGTAGCTAAGAAGGTGGTGGAGTGTAATAGTGTGAGATGTTAGTAAAAGTAGATGACCTTAAATTTCAGGTTCATTTGACCATTATATTTTAGTTTTGAACTAAAACTTGATATTCATTTGTTTGTTTTGCACATGTTTTTTTCTTCTTTCATGAAAAAGGCAATCGAATAATTGTGATGAATTGTGTATATGGTGGAGTTTGGACCTCTTTTTTAATCTAAAATATTTATTTGAACCTAACTTAAGTATATTTAAGTCATGTGTCATTGCATAATCAAAAATTTTGACATAAAGAATGAAGTACTTAATTATTGTGGTAAAATATAAGGATATGAGTACCTTAAAATTAATATTTCTCTTCAAATAAATATATATATTTAAACTATATTTATGATTTATTTATTAGTGATATATTTCAAACTCGCCATTTATTTTCCTAACATTTAAGTTGGAAAGAGTCCAAAAATTTTGAAGTCATTTTAATAAAAAAGACTCAAAATATTTCAAAATCATTTTAATTAAAAAATAGTAAAATTCAATATAATCATTACATCTATTATTTTATATATACTCATTTAATATAACTAAAATTTAAAAACTAAATAAAAAAACCTTAATTAATAGAAAAGTTTCAAATTTATTAATATAATAAAAATAAATCTCTTTGTGAGATTTTACCAAGAAAGTTTCATATCTTCAAACCCTAAATTACTGAACATCTTCGATAAACCCTAATATAATTTGTGGCATATATTGATTCATTTACATTTTTTTTGAAATATTGTATTCTAAATTTATTGATACAGATAAAAGAGAAAGATTGAAATTCAAAGACAAAAAGTTTGAAAGATTGAAATAATAGACCCAGGCCACCCCCATCAATATTCAGTGGTAGATTAAATTTTAGCCCCAAGGGTTAGCTCGAGTGAATAAGATCAACAACTTCAATCACTTAGGTCTCGAGTTCAATTATAAGTTGAATACCCTATGATACATCACAACTTAGGAGAAGATGCTAGATTACAATCTAAAGTGGTTTTGGGGATACCTTGAGGTAGGGGTCAAACTTTCCCAAGTGTTCCACGTAGATCATAGCAAGGTGATTCAGTTATAGATCATTCAATGGACATTATAGACCCAAGACCACCCCCATCAAGCTTCAGTAGTAGATTAAATTTTAAACCCCAAGGGTTAGCTCGAATGGGTATGATCAATGACTTTGGTTGCCTATGTCTTGAGTTTAATTCCAAGCCAATTACCCTACGATGTGTTGCAGCTTAGGTAAATGCTAGCCTATAATCTGAAGTGGTCATGGGGATACCTTGAGGTAGGGGTCAAACTTCTCCATGTGTTCCACATGGATCATAGTAGGATAATTTGGTTTTAGATCATTCGATGGACATTACGAACCCAGGCCTAACCCCATCAAGCTTTAGTAGTAGATTAAATTTTATCCATGAAATGTGGGTGAGTTGGTAAAGTGTTTTGGTTGTTCCAAGCACCACCCAGGTTTAAATCTTAGTTTGGTATTGCAAGCTGTATGTGGCTGATCATTACGTAATCTTGGTCCATTTGTGTCCAATTATAGGTATTTTTAGGCTGGTTGCGGTCGATTATTGATAATTTTGGCCTAGGTTGTGGCCATTGATGGTATTACCAGGCTAGTTGTGGTCATTCATTGATATTCTCTTGGGATCTGGGCCTTTGATTATATCCCAAACCAATTCAAGCTTCGGTCAAAACCCATTGGGATAAGGACCCTTCAATCTTGAGTATCAATCAAAAATAATAATTATATTTTGTTTAAATTTAATTTATAATAATTTATAAATTTTCATAATTTAAAATTTTGGGACTCTTCACTTCATAATTTACCATTAAAAATTTAGTTGGATGGCACATAAATTTTTCAACTCCATTTCTTTAGTTTATTTAAACTAGTTTTATTCATATGATTTCTAATGCATATTATGGTTTCAAATTATGATTAATTATAAAGAATAAATGACCTTGACAAGTTGCATGCAATTAAAATAGTAATGTTTTCAACCAAAATTCATATAATTTTCTATTTCTATTGTTAATTTAGACTTTTAAAGTGAATGTTTGTCTATCTCCATGTGAGGTGACCCTTTAGTTTCCATTCAAAATCCTTTGATTACATTTTTTTTTTTTACATTTTATAGTTATAAATTACTTAATATAGAATGAAGAACATATACCTCAAGTCATAAATCTCTCTTAAAAATATTTTCCACAATATACACACTCCTATTTGTAAAAAAAGTTATTTCTATGTTTTTATTTTTGTCAATTCAATTATTTTTCATAAGATATTAAAATATGTAACTAGTGTGTTTGAATGTTAAATTACATAAGATTAATTATAATTAGGTTAATTTATTTTTAATTTCCAAATTATCATATTAAAATTCATTCCTTATAAATTTAATGAGGGTTTTATTTTGAAGTTTGCATTAGACAAATAAAGTGTTTAAAACAAAACTTTCAAATTTACCTCATTTTATATTTCATGTTTGATTATGTGAATAGGTATAAGACTTGTAATGTAATAGTGTGAGTTGTCAATAATAACAAGTGATCTTAAAATTCACATCCATTTGACCATCATATAGTAGTTTTGAACTTAACTTTAATATTTATTTGATCATCATATACAATTTTTGAAAAATAGTGATATCTTTGGCATTCAAATGGTTTGAAGACATTTTATTTTCTTGAAAATATTTTTTTATCCCGATGTAATGGTGAAGCTAGATTTAAGATATATATCTCCAATCAATGATAATTTCATAGAAAATGTAACAGAATAAAATTAATCAATGTGGTGTGTGAAAAACATAAAATTTTTGCTTCAAAATTGATAGCTTTCAATATTTTTTTAGATAAATATATATAAGATATCTCTAATAGTTATGTCAATAGGCATAACCTATAATGGTAGCTAAGAAGGTGGTGGAGTGTAATAGTGTGATATGTTAGTAAAAGTAGATGACCTTAAATTTCAGGTTCATTTGACCATTATATTTTAGTTTTGAACTAAAACTTGATATTCATTTGTTTGTTTTGCACATGTTTTTTTCTTCTTTCATGAAAAAGGCAATCGAATAATTGTGATGCATTGTGTATATGGTGGAGTTTGGACCTCTTTTTTAATCTAAAATATTTATTTGAACCTAACTTAAGTATATTTAAGTCATGTGTCATTGCATAGTCAAAAAATTTGACATAAAGAATGAAGTACTTAATTATTGTGGTAAAATATAAGGATATGAGTACCTTAAAATTAATATTTCTCTTCAAATAAATATATATATTTAAACTATATTTACAATTTATATATTAGTGATATATTTCAAACTCACCATTTATTTTCCTAACATTTAAGTTGGAAAGAGTCCAAAATTTTTGAAGTCATTTTAATAAAAGACTCAAAATATTTCAAAATCATTTTAATTAAAAAATAGTAAAATTCAATATAATCATTACATCTATTATTTTATATATACTCATTTAATATAAATAAAATTTAAAAACTAAATAAAAAAACCTTAATTAATAGAAAAGTTTCAAATTTATTAATATAATAAAAATAAATCTCTTTGTGAGATTTTACCAAGAAAGTTTCATATCTTCAAACCCTAAATTACTGAACATCTTCGATAAACCCTAATATAATTTGTGGCATATATTGATTCATTTACATTTTTTTTGAAATATTGTATTCTAAATTTATTGATACAGATAAAAGAGAAAGATTAAAATTCAAGTATAAAAATTTTGAAAGATTAAAATAACAATCTCTTCATCCCTTTATAAATAATGTAAAAACATTTGAGTATTAGAGAATATATGTATATGTTGTATTTCATCAAATTATTCATTCAAAAATGTAATCTAAACTTTATTTTAATTTTTATGAAGAAATGAAAAGACAATTTCACATGTAAAACTTGATCATGTAAATAAAATTGAAAAAATATTGAATAATTCAACTATTCAATTTATTGATAGTGAAATAAATAATTTTAATTTACTAATTTATGTATTCAATATCTTTTTTATAAAATTAAAAAATATGTTGAATAATTCACCTATTCAATATATTGGTATTAAAATACATAAATAATTTTAATTTATTGAATTATTTATTAAATAGATTTTTTTATTTTTATTCTAATTATAATTTAATATGTAAAAATGTCTTTTTCATTTACATATATTTTCTCATAAAATATGAGATATGTGAAAATGCTCTGTCAAATAGCAGTTTAAGTGCTTAAATAAAAATAAAAAAACATTGAGGAATGCAATTATTCTTCCCACTAAATCTTAAAAAACACATTATGATCTATCGAGAATCTGTTGGTATTGAGAAAGATGAACATAGAACCAATTTACCAAATTGTCCATTGATATTTGACGGATTCAAGAGAATGAAAAGTCCCATCAATTTTTTTTTAAAAAGGATCGAAGCATGTGCATAGTAAACATTTGAATGGAAAAATTGGCATTAAAACAGCTGGTTTTTCCGTGTACTAGATTTCCCAGTGACAAGGCCCTAACCAACCTTCCACCAGTGACATGACAGGACCATAACCTTCTCAATGCAGAGTCCGAGCGATATAGAAAAAATAAAATGCTGTCGGCCAATTTTCTAAAGTTAATAAATTATTGCTTCCTTCGTCCCCACCGAGAATGAAAGACAGCGCATAGCAAAGTAAGGAGTGATAAAATGTTTTGATTCTATAACCGATTGATGTACATTTATACAGTGTTTTTTTGGTCGTCCTGTCAGTTTTGAAAGAAAAGGGCTTGACATTATTAAAATGTAATATGGTTAATTTAATATTTTTGTCTAGATTTTGGGTAATAATTTATGTTTGATATTTATTCAAAAGTTATATGGTTCATTCAATTTTTTTGTCGTTTGTCAGTTTGAAAGAAAAGGGATTGGCATTTACATGTCTTATTAAAATGTAATATGATTTATTCAATTTCTTTGTCGAGATTTTATGCAGTAATTCATACTTGACATTTACTCAAAAGTCGTATGATTCATTCAATTTATTTGTGTCCTTTTAATTTGAAAGAAAAGGGATTGACATTTACGTGTCTTACTAAAACGTAATATGATTCATTCAATTTCTTTACCTAGATTCCATGCAATAATTCATGCTTGAAGTTGACATTTACTCAAAAGCTATATGATTCATTCAATTTATTTGTGTCCTATCAATTTGAAAGAAAAAGGATTAACCTTTACGTGTCTTACTAAAACATAATATGGTTCATTCAATTTATTTGCCAAGATTATCTACAATAATTCATGCTTGACATTTATTCAAAAACTATATGATTCATTCAATTTCCTTATCATCCTATCAATTTGAAAGAAAAAGGATTGATATTTACAAGTCTTACCAAAATGTAATATGATTCATTCAATTTCTTTACCAAGATTCCATACAATAATTCATCCTTGACATTTATTCAAAAGTTACATGATTCATTCATTTCTTTTTATCTTATCAATTTTAAATAAAAATATTGACATTTAAATGTCTTACTAAAACGTAATATGATTCAGTCAATTTTATTTTATAAATGTAAATGACTTTTTATGTGTTTTATCATCTTTTTCTTTACTGAAATGCAATATGGTTCATTCAAAAATTTTGCCGTACGACCTGTGAATTGGAATGAAAATGACTTAAATCACATGATCCGACAATTTCTCTTCCGTGCAATAATGTAATTCATTCAATTTATTTGCCGTAAAATAATTCACGGTTGCTAGTTGCAAAGATAAGAAATTAAATGTACAACGTCCATAAAATTGTAGTCTTTGTAATAATTTATAATTGTCGATTGCCATTTGCCGTGTCAGCTTTCGTTATTCTCCTAAAATGTTTTTTTATTTTTATTTTTTTGGCTGTAGCAACATAGAATATAATTGTTAAAATAGTGCACTTACGAAAAAAGTGTTAACATAGGTTGGGATCACTTATACGCTTAAGTAGTATATTAATTCTAGGTACCATAGGTTAGCATAAGCAACTTTTGTTTTAGAAGGTCCATGCTTCTTAATTTTAGAAGTGTAAAATATATTGTAAGGTATGAGTTAATTTTTGTTTTTGGTAAAGTAGGGTTTTGTAAAGTAAAATAATGTAAATTAATATTCGTAATTCATTTTAAATTTGTAAATATTTATTTTGTATTATTTTTTATGAACGAAATTTCAATTAACAATAATTTGATATTTTTAGTAGAGATGGCGATGGAAAATGAGATTGTATGTTCCTTCATACTATAATGTGTTATTTAAAGAGGAGATATTATATTTTATAATGAATATGAGCAATGGTGAAGTGTTGGGAAAGGGTAAGGCTATACAATACATGAAAGCGATAAAATATTTCAAAGGACATTAAGCAGTGATGGTAAAGGACAATGACAGGGTATTTCAGGGGATATCAAATATGATACGGTCCATGTCATACATCCAAAATAAATTCAAGGCATTTAGTAGATTTACATAACTTGCACCCATTCAAAAGAGCCCCACAACATTCTACATGGCAACATCTTTCCCTCTAAAATACTTGGGAGCCTACATTTTTGTCCTCTTATATGTACTTATCACTACCTGTATTATTGTCCTCACAATAACTTTATAATTGCTAGTATCATGAAAAAATTTGTCAAAACCTACATGAATTCTATTGGTAAATATCAAAAATCTACAACAACTAATATTATATGATGTCTACCAGTACTATTCACAATGAATTTACTAGTATGTTCTACTACAAACAATTTTGCTTGCATTTTTAGATGATTTATGTGAGTTTTCATGTCTTCGGTCCTATGCACATATTCTTATTTTACTTATCTTTACCTTAAAACCCTAGAATCACTTTCGACATAAGATTAGCTTATAAAAATATGAGTTGAATTAGATCCAAAAACTCCCTGTTGAGTGATTGAGCGTTGACTAAATTCTAACATTTTTAAAGGGCTCAAACTGCATGTAGTTCTCCCACCTGAATTTGTGTGTGCTCAATCATGATCCGCTAGAATGCAATGTTTTTAATTTTGACTCTTGGTAACATGAAACTTTCACCTTGTGTTTTTATTCAATATTGGCCTCTATTGTTGCTCCTTTAAGGGGTTTTGGATGTGTACATTTTTTTAGTAGTGTCTCAAGAGAATGCAAGTAGATTTCTCAATGTGCATGTCAAACATAAACCAGATAAGCCCATATCCTAAGACCTTAGGATTGATTTGTATTCATAGATGACTCTTTTGTATTTCCTCCCATAATCGACATATGAAATGTGATGCAATCGACCCAAGGGATACATTTGAATTTTAAAAAATATATTATGAATCTTGGGACACTATCGGTGAAGGTAGCCAACTATGGTAACCACAACTATATGATTATTTCCAGCACTATCCAAAGAGGGAAAATCAAGGTTCTAGAATATGATAATTATTTGACTAATTTTATAGAGTATTTTGGAATAGAATAGGGAGAACCTGAATATAAATAATAATTAATTGGGTTGGCCAAGATAATAGATAGATAAAATATATGGAAAGTGTACACGAGTGTCAAATGTGTAAGCACAAGTAAAAGTATGTAATATATGCCAAAATTGATGTTTTCATGTGTCTAATACTAAACTTAGGTGTCTAAAAATGTCCCCCTTTAGTATAGTATTTAAAGTTATAGATTAAAAGAATAAAATAAATAAATTTGGTACTATGTGTAATTGTGATTGGTGTTGCTAGGTATGTACCAAATAGTCAACTTGAACCATGCAAAAAAATGTGCAATGAAACATGGAAAAATAAGTGTCTAGTCATGATAGAAAATTTGAAATAACTTAGATTATTGTACTATTAAAATTTGAAAATTTAGGGAACGGATACACTTGAGAGTACAAAAACCAAACTACCATTTGAACTCATGCATAGGATGCCATGGGGTGATTATTCCCTAAGGAGATGAAAATGTTAAAATCATGTGTTGAGGAGTTTTAATACCTTAATCACTTTAGAGATAGAGAAGTTCTAGAAGTTCACTAGCACATAATCATAATCATAATGATCAGTAAGGAGTGCTAATTTTTTATGATTTGATAACAAATGATGTACAGCTATACAATGTGCTCTTTGTCGTACAATTATGTTCTAAAAGATAGACATAATTTTTGTTTTTGGAAAAGTAGGGTTTTATAAAGTAGAGAGTATAAATTGATAATCATAACTCACTTGAAATTTATAGATATTTATCTCATATCATTTTTTGTGAATGATGTTTCAAGAAATAATAATATGATATTTTTTATGAAGGTGATAGTAGAAAATGAAGGTGTGTGTTCTTTCATATAGTAATGTGATGTCTAAAGACGAGATGCTCTATTTCATAGTGAGTATGAGCAATTGTGAATTGTTGGGAAAGGGCAAGGCCATACAAAACATGGAAGTGATTAAATATTTCAAGGTGCATTAGATAGTAATGGTAAAAGACAATGATAAGGCATTTCAGGGGATATTAGATAAGAGAGGGTCTATATCGTACGGTAAACCTGGATTCAAGGTAGTTAGTGGATTGTAGTGATGGTAAAGGATCATGCCAAATTATTTCAAGGGATATTAGATATGAGAGGGCCCATATCATACACCAAACTTGGATTCAAGGTAGTTAGTAGATTTACATAACTTTCACCCATTCAAAGGGTGTCCACAAATTTCTACATGGCAACACTTTTCCCTCTAAAATATTGGGAAACTAATTTTTTCTAAATAAACTAACTTGTAATGATAAGAATTTTTATTAAGTATGCTTATATTAAATTTTTAAAATAGACAAACAAAACTTACTAATGTAGAAAGACTCATCCTCATTAAAATAGTCATTCAAGTTATGTTAATCTATTTATAATTGGTTTTGCTCCTAAATCATTTTATAAGAGATTCGATGAAATTCAAAGGAAGTTATTTTGAGAACATATGTAAAATATGAATAAGAGGCATTTAGTTTTTTGGAAAATGGTTATTTTTCCCAAATCTAATTTTTTTCTTAAGTTGTGATCATCTAATATATATAATTAAATATCATCACCATATTATAATAAAGGCAGGTTAGTGAAAAATAGGTTCCATGGGTAGTTAGTATCCTTCATCATAAATATTGTAATATATTTGACCCTTATTCTTGTCATACTCTTAGAAACCTCTTAAAATGTTTTATATTTGAAATGTGTAATCACTTAAAAGTGGTATTTAAGTACTAAGAGTGCTACTTGAGACTACCTATCCCTAGCTTAGTCGTAGACCTATCCTAAAGCCTATTATCACACTTATCTAGCCTCCATGCAAGCCACATGTATCCTTAGTTAGCTCAAACACAATCCCAGACCGTCATTTCCCAATCATGGCCCTTCATGACTAGTGTCTTGCTAGTTGAACATTAGCACCACATTAAGGATACTAGATCCACATGACGTTAGTGTCCCCAAAATGGTACCTATGTCCTTTACCCTATCTTTCTTAAATGAATGTATTTTCAAAGGTAAAACCCTGCTAAGGTTAGTCTAGACATCTTTTATTATCTATGTAGACAACCCATTCTAGCCACAACTAGCTTCCAATTGGACTTCAAATTGATTGCAACCCAATAGTGTAAATTAGGATTAAAAATCATTGAATGTTTCAATTCCATCTATATATCAAACATTAGTGCTCAGAATCATGTTGAGGCATCCCTAGTTGGGGTATTATCATGTACTGAATAGTAACCTCTCACGAATTTATCTTCAATCATCTTGTGACCTAATAAGTGGTAGTTTAGCCTTTGGACATTAGTGAAAATGAGATCGCATCATTTATTTATTTTCAAAGGAATGATCACTGATCTTATTTACCACCCACTCCCTTGAGGGGGCACCTAGGGCTCATCCATCACTTTTTGGGCATTAGGCATTAACAACTTTTTTATTCTTTGAGAATACATTATTATGCCTATAGTTTGTAACACCTTCCCAAACAGAGGCAAACTATAGACACCCAATTCTAGACATAATTGGGTTCCAACTAAACTTCAGATTGATTTATAACAAACAATGTAAATTAAGCCTAAGAATCACTAAATGTCCCAAAGTTTTCTGCACATCAAACATTAGTGCTTATAATCATGCTGAGGCATCCCTATTTAGGGTATTATCTTATATGCAATAGTAACCTATCATGGATTCATCTTCAGTCACCTTGCGACATAACAACTAGTAGTTTGGCCTTTGGACCCATTAAGCAGGGCACTTGAAAAATTCCTAAAGTGTTAAAATACTAAGCAATATGAATTAACTAATTAAACCAATTTAAATTATTAAGTGAATTTTCCATGTGCAATTAGTGAAAATAATTTTTCAAATTTTTTTAATAAATATGAAGTCATGATGACATCATCATCTTCAAAGTCAAGGAATTAAAATATCTCCCTAAAGTGCCTTAAATGCATAAATGGAGAGCCATGCCTAATTAATGGGATCTCTATCCTAAATATTAATTACATGTACCCTCTTTAAATCAATTAAGGTTCACCTTAACTCAATTAGGGTTAGTTTAAACTAAACCATGGTTAATCATAACCTAACTACACTTGAGTTAGAGTTAACTTTAGAGGCTATAAATACAAGTGCCAAGACCATTCTAAAGTAGACTCTCAAACCAAAGTTATAATGTTCATTTATTGAGAGATAAAGCTTTTTAGTCCAATGTTATTATGCAAAATACTTTCAAAATGGCTTGTTATTGTAGTGTTAGCATGCCCATTTGCCAAGCCAAGTCAAAGCCAACTAACATTACCAAGGTGACAAGGAGAAGTGGAGCAATAGAACTTCATTGATCACATAACCAAGCAATCCAACTACCTCAACAAGTAGATTTGGAGCTACAAGGAAGTTCAAAGGGAGTTTATCTTTTATGATTTTAGTTGTGTCTTAGTGTGTTCTTGTTATTTATGCTCACCTAAATACTTAGGCAAGAATTGTTAGTTTGTATTGAAGTTGTTTTGTTTGAATTTTATTCACTAAAAAGAGACTAACTATCCTCTTCATAATCCTATGCTACATAATAGCATGTTTGGTGGGACCATGCATCCCACAAACCTTATAATTATGCATTTAGACCATCTTTGATATCATTTTACTCTTTTCCATCTAATTTTCATGTTTGTTATCTTCTGGACTAAACGATAGGATTGCCCTATACATCAATGAGGTCATCTGGAAGATTGATGAGATCATTTTGAGGAATGATGAGTTTGCCCTATGGAATGATGAGATCGCACATAAAAATGGTGATATCATATATTTTAATTTTTCAATTTATTGTGCGTTTCTGTAGATCAATGAGATTGACCTGTAGAATGATAGTTTAATCTATAGAATGGTAAGATCACCTAATTTTTAGTGAGATTGCTCGAGACCAAACCTAAAAATGACTATTATTTTTTTTAGTTTTTATTAAATTAGTGAAATCACCTTATTAATCAATGAAATCACCCTACTAATTGGTAAGGTTGCCAGATAATGTGTTTTTCTTTCTATGGAATATTGAAACGGACTTGCAAAATAGCGATATCACCCTATAGAACAGCAAGATCACTCTGTGTGAAGAACTCAAGAGATGAAATTCCATTGTCATTTGTTCATTTATATTTTAGCATCTAATAAAAAACCCACTAATACTTTTTCAAGACCCAAAGGCCAAAGAAAAACTTTTTAGCACTTTAAATCTTCAAATCACATTTATATTTGGTGCCTAAAAATCATTTAGTTGCTTTGCTTTTATTTTTAAAAGTTCACAAATCAACAAACAAAGACAATGGGATAAATTTCACATCATATTTCATTTGGTGTTTTAAAAATAAACACAAACTTAGACTAAGTGCACTTAAGATCCTGCTTGTTTATCATTTTGTTTATTTGTTGTGTGTTTTTGTAAAATAGACTTAACACGTATGTTATCCCCTCATCCCTTTTAGGGAAATTGGGTGACTTAAAAGTGATTTGTCTATTTCCTTTGTCTCTTAGTCCAAGCATAGAAGGAATGTCAGCAAGGCACTCCCTAAGATCTGAGTGACTTGGGTTATCCAAAAATGACCTTAAAGTATTTATTATATTTATTTCCTGTATCTTGTCTTATGGGTGGGATTTTATCACCTCTCCATAATTTATTTAGGGAAGCATTAACCCAGTATTTCATCTCCCAACATTGTTTAACCTTGTTCTACATCAAGATATATAAATTAGGGCATAAGATACTATGATTGCTAGGGGGCTGAATAGGTAGGCTCTTTGATCGTAATGAAAACCCAAGCTGGGTTTGGCTAACTAGAGGACTCCACTAATAAGTACACTGATGGAGTCATTATGTAAAGGAATTAACCCTTTCATAGTAAGTTATCCATTATGAACTCAACTAATGTGATTGTAGCTCTAGGGTTAACCACACTTGGGACCATCTAGAATGTGCAAAAATTATAGTTTTTAGACAAACCCAACTTGATGTATAAATATTGTCAATGCACATCTAAATTTTTGGATTAAAAAAATTATTTCCTCTCAAGAAGGAGTACATAGATATAATTTGACAGTATGAAGCCACCTTGTCAATTTTGTGTCTTTTCCTTTTACTTGCATTTTTTGGAGTCTAAAGCTATTTGTTTATCAAAAACCACATCCAAAATGAGTCATGTTTGTACATCACTCTTTTGCCTAAGAAGGTGTTATACCATCTGTTTGATACCAAACTTTGCCTTAAACATTTTAGAAAAAATTATGTGTGTGTCACTTGTTTGAAATGGGTGTCATTACATTGCCCATTTTGTTCCAAGTCTCTGCCTTAGACTTTTAAAAAAAACCATTTGTCATACCTTTTGAGAAAGATAGCATCATTAAGCTGCTCACAATGTTTCAAAGACATTTTTTTGAATCAATTTCAAAACCACATGTGTCTTTTGGTCTATGCCTAGTATAGATATGCCATCTAATTTGGTCTAATTTATTGTCTATTTAAAAAACCAAGTCTTTTAAATCAAGTTATAAATTGGTCTTGTGAATTTCAAATTCAAACATTGAGTGACTTATGCCTATGCCTTGCTTAATTTTGGCTTAGGTATTATCTCATACTTTTGGATTGTGAAACTTGGACTAATTCTTTGCTTTCTTTGAATATCTTTTATGCTTAGATTTCATAAGTGATCCCTTTTATGTATGTCTCAAGTCTCTTTTGTTGCTTATAACTAAGGTCAAAACTCTCTCTCCAAGTACAACCTTAAGCACAATTATTTTACATTTGAGTCTTACTCGTCACTTGAGATTGAATGTTTTACTCCTCATCTTATTTTTTCTTACATTGATTTTCCCAATTAGTTTAAGAATATACCTTAGGTCCAAAGTCTTTTACTAGTGATCAAGTGTGTGTTTGAATCTGTATGCCTAGTTTGAGTCCAAGTGTTTCAAATTGATTAGATTGATTGCCTTATCTTTTAGACCTAGTTTGTTTTAAGTCTTTCTTTGTGGTGTGTTCCCAAAGACCTAGTAATTTACCTTTCATTTTAGACCTAGTTTGTTCCAAGTCTATCTTTGTGATGTATTTCCAAAGGCTTAGCATTTTACCTTTTTTTTAAGACCTAGTTTATTGCAAGTCTAGCTTTATGACGTTTTTCCAAAGGCCTAACATTTTCACCTTCCATTTTAGATCTAGCGTGTTTTTAAGTCTAGCTTTGTGTCATGTTTCCAAAGACCTAGCATTTACCATAGTTTAGAGTTTGTTCATACCATTTTGAGCCTAACTTTGTGTCATGTTCTAAAAGATCTAGCATTTTTCCTCTTGCCTTTTAGACCTAGTTTGTTTTCAAGTCTAGTTTTGTTTGTGTTCCCAAAGACCTAGCATTTTACCTTTTACTTTAGGCCTAGTTGTTTTGAGCCTATCTTTGTGACTTGTTCCCAAATACCTATCAACATTTTCTATTTTTAGACCTAGATTTTATTTGTTTGAAGCACCTTTTACTAATATTGGCATTCATATTCATATTCCAGTCACCTAACCATGTATGAGAGACATTTGACATTAGACCTAGAAGACATTTTAGGTCTAGTTTATCACTAATAATTTTGGAAAAATGACTCCATTCCTAGACCAAGTTTGACATTTAGACCAAGTTCTTAGACCTACCAAGTTTGGATCATTTTCCATTTAGACCATGTTTTAAGAGTTTATATAACTATAAGCAGTTTTTTCATGAAATGTTATCCATTAATTTGGACATGTCTCATTACACTCTTAGTAGAACCATATACAATCTAGGTTACGATAATGTGGTCACAAATGATAGCTTTGTTCAAGACCCATACGATGATGATGTGGTTATTGAGGTGGATCCCTATCCTCCTTACATTACTTAATCTATGGAATAAAGCTAAGATTATTTAGCATATTACTTGATTAACATAGATCCCTATTTAGAACAAGGCTAAGAGCAAATGACTCAATATCTAGCTAGTGTACCATTAGTTATGGAATAAGTCCAAGTCTAATCATAATATGTTATGATGTTTTTGATGTATGACCCTTATTATTTTTATCATCACTTGATTGAAAAAAGGATGAGGTTTTAGTCATAGTTGTGGAGGTAGGGGCCAAGTTTCCATTAGACTTCCCCAATGAAAACCTACCTAGTCGACTTAGAGTGTCGAGAAATATATCTCACACCCAAATTATGGAGTAGTCCTCAGCTAGATATCCTCAAACACTCATGCCAATTTCATACAAGACCTAAATATGCTTTCAAGAGGAAAGGGCCCCATGGAAGACCACTTTGAGAAAATGCAATAAGTATATCAGACCTATCTAAACCTAGCACAAAATTTTAATGCCATGGACATATCGAATGTTCCACTCAAGAGGTAACTCCTTCAACAAGAGTGTCAATTAATTTGATAGGTCAAGATAATCATGGTATAGACCCATTTTCCTAAATTACTTTAGTAAATGACATGATCAATATTGATCCAGGCATCAATTTAGGCGACAATTCGGGTGACAGTTCCACCCCAATTGATGACGGAACTTTCGGGAGCCATAACTTTTGCATCGTAGCTCCAATTGACTCGCCATTTGAACCGTTGGAAAGCTAAGAATGAGGGGAACGTCGTGAAATGACATTGATATACGCTCAATGAAGTTTGACCCCCGAAAACCCAATGGAAGTGCCTAAAATTTCAATTTTAATAGTGCTGTCTAAAAATAGTAAGTTTCTAAAAATAGTAATTCCTCAAATTATGTATTGTTTTAAATATTGGAAGTCATACCACTTCATCTCCCTCGATATTGGTGACCTTACACATCCTCCACATGCTTTCAAATTGTGTATAAAATAATAAGTAACCTAAAATGTGAAGACATACATCTTTTCCCAGAGATAAACACTATGCCACCTCAACAGGGGGAAACAAATGTTCCAACTCAATAAGTAGCAACAAATATACCTCAACAGTTGTTAACCAATGTACCTATATAATCTTAAATTTTGTCTAATCAAGAACATATTTATATTGGTCAAAGATAAATGTTGAACACTCAACAAGCATCTAGTTTACAATAGGCATTTACATAATAAATAGGTTCATGTGTCCAACAAGTACCCATTAGACAACAATTTTCTTTTACTCAACAACTGCCACATATCCAAAGATAGAACCTAGGTTAACAACAAGTTTCGTTAAGTCAACCAGGTTAGACTAGTTGGTAGCAAGTCCCTACTCAACCTTAGTAGGCATAGTCTATTTCATAGATCCATATCCTTCTACCATAACCCCAATTCCCTTAGACTCAAGGGCATATACCAAATCCAAACCAAAATATCTACCAATAATGAGTGCAATATTAACTACTACATCCCAATACAAAGATGCATATTTCTAGTCAATTCACCCATTAAACCAACATTTCTTAACATTTCATACCTCCATTATACCCTGTTCAAGGTAATCCACCTTTAACCTTGTAGCCATAACCAAAACTGAATGTACCATAAATTTTATTGGCCCAAAAATGTAGAAAATGAAGGATGTGATTGCCCCCATTCAAATAGGGAAGTAAACTTGGAAATTCAAATTTGATGATGTATGTTAATACCCATTCAATATGTAGTATCTTTAGATACCATTTCATTCAAGTTATGAATCATAAAAATTTAACAAACACAAGGGTAAAAGAGAGCTTTAGTCACATCTAATATATTTATATGTCGCTTGATAGACAATGAATTATAGTGACATTTACCTACTCTTTGTTTCCTCTAAGTCTAGCTAGACAAGCTTTGGAGTGGTTCCTCAAGTTGCAAAAAAAATTAGTATCTGATTTTAATGAGCTCTTAGACAAGTTTGTGAGCACTTCTCCTATAATCTCGATCATGATATTTCATTAGTATATTTGACTCAATCCAAGTAGAAAGTTAGTTAAATCTTTGCAAGCTACCTATAGAGATGGAGATTGTTTGATAGTCTCTTCACCCACAGGTTACCAAAAAAATAATTGGCTGCTATGTTTACCGAATATCTACACCATGACATATCTTATCATCTAGAGCTTCAATGTGTGTACACATTCAAGGATATTATTAACAAAGGCTTACAGATTGAAAATGACCTTATTAATAAAGGGATTATCAAGTTAACCTCCTCAAATTAAAATTAGAACTAAAACCAAGTTGCATGCCTGAGTCAAATCCCTAACCAAGTCCAAGCACAAGAGTCAACACCATCTCAAGCTAGCAATTACAAAAAATCTAAACCATACAACCAAAATTAGAATATTGTTGTTAATAAGGTAACCGAGTCACACCATGTCTAAATGGTATAAACACCATCTTCTCAACATGTGTTCCAAATGTAGATTATTCCTCATAAATAGCCTATCCATCAAGCACAACCTATGCCACAACCTAGACTAGCTCCTCAAATGCATAAACCACCACATTTCCAAACCCCTCCTTCAAGAAGAAAACCCATTCCAAGAATCTTTAACAACCTTGGTGAGCCCATTAAAGTAGTGTTTCAAAATCTAGAGGTGGCCAATATGATTAGTTGGCTAATCCCAAAACACTATCTTGAGGGTATACCATATCCATACTAGTACAAAGAGAATGAGTTCTATGAATACCATTGTCTTCAAGGGCACTCCATACGCCATTGTGTCAAGTTGAAGCACCTTATTAAATATATGCTAGAAAATGGGGAAATCCAACTGGATAGTAGAACATCTATGTTCAATCATAACCTGGGTATCTACCAAAACCCTTTTACATAGCATAACAGTAACAATAATAATAATAATAATAACAAAAAAGACTAGAATAACAACAACAACAATAATATTTGTAACAACCATAACACCAACAAAAATATTATTAGAAATAGCCACAACAATAAAAATAATATCATCAATAATAACAATGTCAACTGAATGGGAGGAATTAAGGCCAAAATGACCCCAACAACCAATAGTCTTACCATGCAGTTACACATGACTACAATAAAGTTGTAGGTCATATTTTTTCCTGCTACATGGTTTTTTAGATTTATCTCATTTTACACTATTATATTTTTTGCTACTATTTGGTAGGCATTGTTGCCTTAACAGGATCCTCACTCTCACTTATTTTCAAGCATGTGATATTGCAACCTGCTTTAGCTATTATTGGAGCTGCTCATTAGTTCCTTGAGCCATTGTTTATATTCACATGTCCCTAAAATTAGCTTAGATATTATTGGAACTTCTACTTGTGGAAGATCATCTCCTTGATTAGTTGGTTCCCCTAGACATTTTATACATATTTTTATCCCAAAAACTTAAAAACATTAGAAAATGATCCATAAAAGAATAGAACATCTATGTCCATTCATAACTTGGGTACCAATCAAAACCCTTTTCCATAGCATAACAATAACAATCAACAACAAAAACCAGAACAAAAAAAATAATATTTACAACCACAACACCAACAACAATAGTATCAGCAATAGCCACAATAACAAAAACAATATCACAAAAAAATATGTAAACTGAATGGGAGGAATTAAGGCTAAAATGACCCCAACAACCAATAGTCTTTCCATGCAGTTACACATGACTACAATAAAGTTGTAGGTCATATTTTTTCCTACTACATGGTTTTTTAGATCTATCTCATTGCACACTATTATATTCTTTTGCTATTGTTTAGTAGGCATTGTTATCTTAACAAGATCCTCATTCTCACTTGTTTGTGAGCATGTGATATTGTAGCCAGCTTTAGTTGTTATTGGAGCTCCTTATTAGTTCCCTGAGCAATTGTTTATATTCACATGTTGCTAAAATTAGCTTAGATATTATTGGAAATTCTACTTGTGGAAGAGTATCTCCTTGATTAGTTGGTTCCCCTAGACATTTTGTACATATTTTTATCCTAAAAACTTAAAAACATTAGAAAATGATCCACAAAAGAATAAAAACATTGTCTTTCATCTTTGTACATCCTGATTCCCATGCTTTTACTATTATACAAGTAATCTTGTCCCACGTGCTTGCCATTTTGCAAAACCATTTTCATTTATCCCGCTAGCTTGTCATTCTTACAAGACCATTTCCTCTTTTTCCTTTCATTTACAACATTAATCTAGTTTTTTTGGTCACCACCATTTTATTCTATCCCACTTCCTATGAGAATTACATTTGACCTGAATTTCATGTTGGAACATGCATCCACGGAACTATGTAGTAGCATCTGCTTATCTTGTACATCTAGAGTCAGCTTGGCCACCCCCTTCCTTTTCTTCTTTTCCCCCATTTCTTTTATGTTTTGTCCCTATAATTTGGGAGCATCTTTGTGTCCTTGTTCTTGTATGTTATTGTAGAAAGTAACGCCTCTACTACACGTACCTAAATAATTATTTTTAAACCGCACTTAGTTTTTATTTATTTGTGTTTATTTGAGTTTTACTGGTGTTTTATTATTTTTATTGGTTTTTTGTTTTCCTTTCTTATCTCTTAATTTTGTTTCTTATCTTCTTTTCTTTGTTTATTCTTATTTCCTCTAGTCTTTTGTGTTGTTTTTTGATCTTGCTTCTTTGTTTTATTTTTTCTAAGTACATCTTAATGGTCCACATGGATCTTGATTATTCATATCTTGATCTCATGTTGTTAAGTCGTTCTTTATTTGTTTTTAAAACATTCTTGTTCCTACTTAAGTCTTGATTATATCTCATTTTTAAGTTAGTTTCATTGATATTTTTATTTTTATTTGTCTTTGCTTTTTTTTCTAAATGTAAATAATTGTAACTCTAGTTTTGGTCATTTTATACCATTATCCTTAGTTATAGGTATTCCAATTTGAACTGGCTCTATGTAATTTAAATGCCATGTCATTATAAGTTACTCATAATTATTATGTCTGATGTCATTTTGATATAGCAAGCACATTATGTTATGGATTCAAGTTTAAACATCAATACAACTCTGATGAATAGATCTCAAGATCACCATGCATAAATTAGGCTCAATTGGTTTAGCATTCCATCTCTAATCTTAGACATGAATCTCTTAGCATACATCATGTGTCTAATCACACAACTGGTCAGTTTTCTTCATCCCTCATCCCATTATCTCCTGCTTCTAAGTGAACTACATTGGCTTGAGGTCCATTTGGACTATGTAGGTAGTGCTTAGATACATGATGTATCTCAGGTTAGCTCAGTAATATTCATTCTTTTTTTCATCACATTGAACATCCTCACATGTCTACTTTTTTATGGATTTTGTAGTCATTACAATGTTATATCTATGTTTGTGCCTGCTCATATTTAGTCTACGTATTAGGTTATCTCTTTGAGTTGTTGCTTGCCAATTTTCCCATGTTGAGGCACCACATTTGAACCTATCATAAGAATCAAATCAGCTCTACAGGGGTAAACCATTCTTTATTAGTGATCAACCTCATTCCTACTAGGAAAAAATTGATTTATCACAATCATATTGGCTCTATAGGGGCACATCATTATTATTCTTTTATCTTTGGAGACACGCTTCTCCTTTTCTTCTAATTCCAAGCTCTATATAATTTTGCCTTCATTCTGGTAATATTTTAATGTACAACTTGTCTCAGAATTGATCATTCTCTAAGTGTGCAGATTTTACCCTAGCTTTGGGTGTGTTTAAAGTGTGTCACCTATATTTTTGGATTGTCTCATTCCCATTCCCCCTATCTTTGGGGACCATTATATTTCTAATTATATTTTGATCATTTATGGAATCAAAGTATGCAAGCATTATCTCAATGTGGATTTAATTTTTCCCATGGGTTAATCTCACTTTCTCTCCCTTTTTGAGAATCCATCCTTCTCTTTCATCCTAGTATGTCCTCTCGAGGGGGTATCATGGATCATTTCAAATTTCTTCTTGAAAACTATTTTCTTTGAAAAGATGTTGCTTCACTTGAATGTCTCACTATGTCTTCTCAAATAAAGGTAAAATATAGACTTCCAATTCCTAACACCATTTGTGTTAAAATTGCCAATCTTATTAAAATTGCACTCAAATGCACAATTTAGGCCAAAATCACTTAAAATCACTAAATGGTTTAAGTTTCTCATATACAAGTGTTGATTTAGGCCAATGTATCCCTAAATAGGGCAATGAATTTTATGTGATTCCTAACTTTGATCAAATCATTTTGAGAAAAAATAATGATTTCACTTTTTAATGCCCTAGATCACTCTTTTCTTCTAATTCATAAGCATAGGTAATGTGTTTGTGTTATTTTATGTCGAAAACATCCTAAATGGGATAAAAATTCATATGCATCTAACATCTCCCTCCAATTCCTCTCCAACCTAGTAATATGACATTCTGATCAATATGATTAATTATGCACCAATTTCCAAAGAATTGCAGTAAAATTGATTAATCTTAAGAAAATTTAATCTAAATTAGGATCTTAAGTAAGAATTCGATGAATCAAATTGAATATTTATTTATTTGAAATTGATTCCTAATATCTACATCACCTAATTACATCATCTATGGGGTGGAATACATAAGCCATAAATACAAAAAATATCAGGATTATGGCCTCCCATGCCTCTTAATACCCCTTCTCCCCAAATCATGATGAGGGTATTTATGGATTTTAATTACATAATTGGATTAATTCATGGCCACACATCTTCATATTGATATGGATAGTCATGGTTGATCCTAAATAATTTGAAAAATCTATAAATGGGAGGCCTCTCATTTATATCTTTAAGCTTAAATTGTGTAAACTTACAACGCAATATTCCCTCCATAAGTCATTTGTGTAGTTTGATAAATGCTTTATTTGCAATAGGATAGCTTCATTTGATAGGCATATTATTGATTTCATATCATATGCCTAGATTATGCATGGCGTTCTTGAGATGATGGAGGATTTTGGCATCCATTGTTGATGAAGATAAGAACACCACGTCAAGGGGAAAAACATGTTTGGAGCCACTTTTAGATGGTGGAATCACTTGGGAAGGTATTTGGTATTTTATTTCTTTCAATTACTTCTTATTTTAATTTTCAAACCTTATAGAATAAGGTGGATTAGATTATTAGTTCTTATGCATTCTTTGTGTTTTCATGACTAATGTTTGAACTGATCTTCTTTGTAATCCATCTTACAATATTAAAATATATTTCATTAATGTCATTGACTATCTGAGTTGGCCTCCAATTTTGACATAAAAAATATGTTTAATTATTATTGAAATGAGACATCCAAATGAATTTAAATAAATGATAAATACTAATTTATCCAACATATACCAAAAAATGATAGTTGGATGACATGTTCCTTGTTATTATTTGCAGGAGGGTGTTTTATGCTACATGCAAACCTCTTTGTTTATATATGGAAACACTACAAAATAATTTTGGAGGGGCATTAAAATGAGGTGAAAAGTTGTTTTGGGGTGGACAAAATAGTGTAAGCTTTGAAATTTTAATTTTTTTGATTCAAGATTACTCATGATATCACCAAATTTACATGAAATCTTGCATACCTTCGTTGATTCTAAAAAATAGGATTATGTCTTATAATGTATTTCATGTCATGTATACACATAACAAGATCTACTCATTATTATATTTTTTTAAGGATTATAGTTATCCAATATGGAAATTCTAAAACCCTAAAAAGGTGTATTTACATAGGAGATACTACCAAAATATTCTTGTGCATTTCAATAGGAGATACTACCAAAATATTCTTTAAGTATGTATGGATTTAATTTTGGCATGTTGTAAAGTATCACATCAGATAAAGATAACATGCTCATTAGGATCCTCTAGTCTATAATATGGTCCGAAATGGACACAAAAATTAATCATTTCATGCTCAAACATATGGGCAAACATTTTTTAAACCACATAATTATCTCTTTTTTATATATAGCATTCAAAATGCACCCATGCACGTGGGATGACATTACTTCAAATGTCCAACATATTTATGATCAAGCTCTTAAAAACCCCACATCACAGAGATCATTTTATGTATGTCTAGGGTTTTAACCACTATCCCCTTTGAATTTAGTATTAACCTCTATGCTATATAGAAATCATTGCCCCATGGTAAAAAGTAATTACATAAGTTAACTGGATTTATCAAATGGACTCAACACAATCAATAGTAGGCTCATCAATATATGTATAAGATTTATGATAAATATAAACAACTTCATTATCAACATTTTTATCCCCATCATTTACAAGTGGCCAATAAAGTTTGGTTGCATCATAAGAACAATCAACTAATAATTTCTAATACGAATCTTAGACCTTTGTGACATGGGTTATACATCATCCTCAAACAAGTTGGAAAACTCTATTTGAAACTCAAATTTAAACCCTATATCAAGTTGCATTGAATGTTGAATGTAGATTTTTATCACTCATACATTTCACCACTATTAGACAGATAACATGTTGGTGAGAAGATATAAATCATAAAATTGAACCCAAATTGTGTGACACTATTTAAGATACTAATTAGACAATTTATGTATAGGTAAAAAAAGAAGCATAAAAAAAATCATCTCTATTCGATGGTGAAGGGAAGGAAGTTGGAACACCAAGGAAACTCCTTTATTAGGAGCCAAATTCACAAAAACAGATTTACACTAGGCAAGAAAATGGAAGTGATTGGACCCATTTATTCTCAAAGAGGAGTGAGTGATCCATATGACCATTCAGATAATAATTCAATTTTGTTTAAATTTAATTTTTGATAATTTATAAATTTTCATAATTTAAATTTTTGGGACTCTTCAATCCATAATTTGGGATTGAAAATTTAGTTATATGGCATAAATTTTTCAAAACCATTAATTTAGTCCATCTAAACTAGTTTTATTCTTGTGACTTTTAATGCAAATTATGGTTTCAATTTATGATAATTGTAAGGAGTACATGATCTTTACAAATTACATGTTATTAAAATAATAATGTTATCAAACAAAATTTATATATTTGTCCACTTTTGAGTGTTAATTTACAGTTCTAAAGTGAATGCTTGTCATCTCCATATGGGGGGACCCTTTGGTTCCCATTTGGAACTTTTTGATTGCTATTTTACTATCTTTTCAATTTTTTAATTTTATAGTTATAAAGTAGATAATATGGAATGAAGAACACATATTAAAATCATACATCTCTCCTAAAAATATTTCCACTATATACACACTCACATTTGTAATAAAATGTTTTTGTTTTTGTATCTTTATTTTTGTTAGTTCAATTATGTTTTTGTAATATATTAAATTATGTAACTGGTATGTTGTTTCCAAATTACATAAGTGTAATTAGGATAAGGTTAATTTATTTTTATTTAATAAATTACCATAAAATATACCCCTTATAAATTTAAATGAGATTTTTATTTTGAAGTTTACTTTGGACAAATAAGTTATTTAAAAAAAGTTGTATCTCTCAAATTTACCTCATTTTATGTTTCATGTTTGATTATGCTGATAGGCATAACTTATAGTGTCAACTAGGGGTGGTAGTGGACTTGGAGTGTAATTTTGTGATATGTCAAAAATAATAAATAAATTTAAAATTCATATCTAATTGACGTTCATTACGTATATTTGACTTTAACTTTAATATCTATTTGATCATCATACATAAGTTTTTTTTCTTGTTTGGAGAAGGCCAAAAATAGTGATATCTTTTCCATTAAATGGTTTGAAGACATTTTATTTTATTGAGCTTGATACAGTGGTGAAGCTAGATTTAGGACATTTTTCTCCAATCAATAAGAACTATATAGAGAAGGTAATGAATTCAAATTAATCAATATGGTGTGTGAAAAATATAATATTTTGGCCTCAAAATTGATATCTCTTAATGTATTTTTAGATAAATATATGTAAGATATCTCTACCAATTATTGATATAGATACACAACATTGAGAGGGGGGTGAATAAGTGGTTAACAATAATGCAATCCAATTCCCAACTCTTCAAGCTAGTTAACCAATCACATCAATATGCAAGATAGATGAATCAAATAACAAACATGAATGTAACCATTACACAAATTTATGTGGGAAACCCTCATGAGGAAGAAAAACCACTCTCAATTCTATTAAAAATTTGACTACAGTCCTATAAGATGATCACAAACATGAGGCTTTAGTGAAGCACCCACTTCACAAGGAACACCAACCCCTTAAAGATGACAAGCACCAACTTGCCTAAGATGTTGAGCACCAACACAACACCTATCAAATGAATAATTTTTAAACTCTGATTGCTTATCAATATGATAGATAAAACCTAAAATAACAATCTTATCCAAGTTCTCAACTCCACACAAGTCACCAACACCAAGCTATCTCTTCAACACAAGCAAATAACCCCTTCACAAATCTTTCACTCTTATACAAATATGCACTCATAAATCTAGTAAAAATAATCAATAGAATCAAAAAATTATGCTGATTTTAATGAAATTTTTCTCTACTCAATCTCATATAAATATTGGTCACCAAGACCCCCAACAAACTTCACACAAGGTCTTCAAATATCAACACACACACTTTCTTGTCTAGCTTGGTACTCACCACACACAAAAAGGGCATAAAACATCTTGTATATATAAAATTCTAAATTATGGTCAGCCATTTCACTTTAGAAACTTTTATAAATAATTATATATGTCTCCCAAGGTCATCCATGATCCTCTGCATAAGCCTTATATACCATACCATGAGCTCATGTCACAAACACTTCAGAAATGAAGCATAGCTCCACTTGTAAGACTATGTTTGACCAATCAGATATTTTTCAAACCATAAAAATAACTATAGAAGATATTCAAGAAGTCCTCAACACTATATAACCATAAAAAACACTTGATCTAACCATCTGTGCTACAAACAAACTCAAACATCCAAATTGAGTTCCTTTTGCTAGCAAAACCATCATGATCAACTATGAGTCAACCATTCAATCATCTCCAAGTGATTAGGAACAATACCACTTGCATGAAAAAAGGGAATAAATTCCATAAATCACCTCTAAGATCTCATACCCATCCCTAATCATTGATTAGGCCTTCCAATTCCACTTCTCACTCTGATTGGTCTTTTTCACTCATGGCATCCTTTCCTTCATATCAACTAGGAAACTTTGAGGACCTATAAATTTGACACAAATAAATTAATCATCTTAAAAATTTCCATTAATTTTTTATTCAAGTCATAAGATTTATCATACACCCATTTTATCACCTGGTTATGTTCAAAAATCTCTCACGGTATCAAAAATGTTGTTAAGAAGCACTTTTTAGTGGGACCCATAAATAGTCAAGATTGACCAAAAAAATCCTCAAAATACTAGAGGATTCCTATAAAACCTAAAAACATCATCTTATCCATCCATCATATTGTTGATTACCTAAAAGCAAGATCTTTCCAATCGGGTCTAAGACTAGGGTTTTTGCACATAAAAACTTGCTTACCTTCTTATAAATCATTCATAAATAATAGGACCTTAATCCATGAAATAATGCTTGGAAAAAATTCTTAGGAACCTTCCTCAACTTATACAAAAGTATTATCTCCCCATGAAAATTCCACATGAGCTGATGAATGTGAGAACTTTCCTCTCGAGCTCAAAATGCACCATTCAAGCACCCTCTGAAGCACATGAAGTCATTTCTAAATTTATCTCTCATAATCTAACATATGAATTTTTATATAAAATTTAATACACCTATTTTATCATATTATATTCCAATATAATTTCAAACATCTGGAAATCACTCATTGACCCTTCACAAGGCCTCACAAGCCCATCTAGGCTAACTACGCCAATGGCCAAACTACCTTGTAGACAACTAGCCACCTCCTTAAAAAAATATATCTGACCTATTATCACCATATACATGTCCAAAATTCATATTCCAATCACACTAATCTCTATACCATGGCATACAAGCCATAGGACTCAAAACCCTATAAGTACCACACATGGTCAAACCTACAAGACATAAACTAACTTGCATACCTCATGTAGGCTACATGAACTCAAAGATTGAGCATATAACACATGAGTAACAAGTTAAACATTATCATATAAGACTCCATTCAGCCATATATCATCTAGCTGGGATTCCCATGCACACCCTTGTAAGCATCACATTGCTCTAAGTATATTGGGCCACCATGCTCTATCTCACTTACCTACTAGACCACTTTGTCATTGATAATTACTCATAGACATCAATTAAAACACTTACCATAAATATCCCAACAATCTCCCCCTTTTTTATTGATGGCAATACTCTTTTTCTCTCTCCCCCTTTACCAAAATGACAAAGTAAACTCCCTTCAACACTTGGCACCATAGAATCAAATAAGTAAGCTATAGGAAACACATGGAATCAAGATCACTTACAGGAATACATCTAAAAATGGACCATTCAGTCCTCAAATAGGCACAACTCCCCCTTGGAATATTCTCTCACTCAGAAACTACTCCCAAGTTATCAAGATCCTTGGACCTGTCACTAATTTGAAAGGCAACACAGCTCCCCCTCAATATTCACAACCAATTCACAAATAAAATACCTCCAATAATATCTATTATCAACTCAAAAATCTACAAGAGTACCAAAACCCCATGCAAGCTCACATGCCAATGTTCTCAAAGCACCCTATAGACCAGCAGAGGTACTCCAAGCATATCACCATACCTAAAAAAATACTTAGAATAGGCCAGCATGATCAACTAGAACAAAAAATGCCAACCTTCTTTGGAAAAATATCACAAAATCACTAATAATTTTTTTATGACAATGAAGAAGAAGAATCAAATCTAGAAGCTAAGATCATAAAGAGGAATCACAAGATGAGGTATGTGATCAAAGGTCTTGAATCACAAGTAAATTCTCTTGAGGGAAGTTTGTTAGGCAAGACCAAGAGAGATGAGAAGAATTATCAAGATATTATCAAGTATATTGAATAGAAAACATGTAAATTGAAGGATGACATGGTTAAATAATCCAAGGAGGATAAGTAAGTCATCAAATATCTCAGAAGTCAATTAGAGGTTTCAAATGGTAGCCTAAAATCAAGACAATAAGAGTGTAGATATATCAATACTTAGTTAGAATAACCCAATACCAAGGTGAGTTCAAATCAAGGTGAGCATGATGAGTTGAATACTAATCTTGATTCCTTGAGAGTAGATCATGAACAACTCATAGACAATTTGGACAAGATGGAAAAGGAACATGTAAATCCTGAGCAAGCTAAGAAGAATGCAAGCTTTGAAATTAATGAAATAAGGTTTGTTACACAACCAAATTCTTCAAGGTATACTATTTTATTCCATGGTCATTATTATACATGTAATAAGTATGGTCATAGATATAAGGACTGTAGAAGGAAGTCACTCAAGTATGGACATTAATGTAGCTATGATAGAAGGAGTTTTTTTCAAAAGATTGATCATAGTTAAAATCTATCAAAATGTATGAATGATGTTATATTTTTTCATTTTTGATAAGAAAGGTCATATTGATATACTTTGTACTTGTAAATTTGATAAGCACTCAAGTCGTCTACAGAAGGGAGAGACTCCTAGAGAGCATATCAAAAGTCAAAACATGATGTGGAGACCTAAGGCAGTGAAGGCTAGTCTTGTTGATTTTAAGGATGAAAATTATGATACTATAGGAAATTAATTAGTTTTGGATGTGTCTCAATAGTGCCAAGTAATATTGATATCATTCCAAATGGAGAAGAAGGTAGATGATCCAAGAATCAAGTCAGTTATACCATTCAAGGCCAAAGAGAATCTAAAAGAAGGATCTCAATTTGATGGTTTATTTGTTGTAGTTGAAGAATTTTTAGGTAAGAATGATTTTCATGATTTCCAAGAGTTCTTATTATCTTACTCTAAAGATTAAAATGTGTTAGTTAAAGATATATGATAATAACCTATGTTTTCATCATGCATTGTCAAGAAAACCAAAGAAGAGATGGATGCCTAGTAAGTTATTTTAGTCAAGAAAAGGAAGAAGAAGAATAAGGTTCTTCAATCCTATGATAAGAAGTGTTATTCTCCCCTATTATAGGTCCTTTTAAAGTAGAGATGTCTTTTTTGTGCTTCATGAAGACATTTCTTAGTTTGAAGAAGCATGTAGTCTTGTAAGGGTGTTTTCAGTCTAGAGGGTTAGATTGAAGATTTCCAAGTGGAAAAGGAGGATTTTTGAGTTGTCAATATGATATTTTTTCATATAAATGTCTATTGACCTTATTATAGCATGACCCAAGTGGTTTTATGGTTTCAAGGTATGTTGATGTCAAATTAGAGATTTTTGAGTGTTCTTGATTTTCTCAATTTTTGGCTTCAAGGTAGGTAGGTCTAAAATGGGATATAGGATGTATGGTTTCCAAAAATTATTGAGGCTTAAATCATGTTCCATAAGTGTGTGATTTTTATCTCTAGGCATGCAATAATTTTTAGAAGTGGGTATTGATCAGAAGGAGATTTGTCAACCCTATTTGTTTTGAGGTTGTAGAGTTTTAGGCTATACTAGAAAAGTTGTTTGCCTTATGAAATAAGGTATGAGGATTATTAATATTTTAAATTGTCCAAATAGGTTTTTAAATAAATCTTCACATATATTTTAAGGTTTGTTTTTTTCAATTTATTTAATTTGTTTTCAAGATGGAGGCCTAATTGGCTAGTAGGTTTGTGAAGATGGTATGCTACAGAGGATGAGCTAGGTGATGAAAATTGGTGTGATTTAGGGGGAATATGAGAGTTATCCTGATATGAAGTTTCATGTAATGAAGGTCTATATACTACATTTTTTGGGCTCTATAATTTTAGGTAGGGCTATAAGGAATCTAGACAGGCCTAGTGTGAAGATTTAATGTTTTTGCTCCGTTTCTCCAAAAGATCAATGTATGAGTATTTCAAGGTAAGTTCTTAGGTTGGTTTAGACCATGTTTCCTATTTTATGAGTGGAATTAAATTTTTTTGGTGGTCCTTTAAGTGGCTTTAGATAGAAGGCTAGTAAACCTATGTCGTGGTTATTCATGGTGTGTGGAGATCTGAAGATGCTCAAGAGGTGCATTACCTCAGAGATACTAAGGGGAGTCCCTCTCACTGTTCTCAAGGTGATTTCAATCAATTTTTGGTTTTCATGTATGTTTATTCCTCATTAATATTAGTGCATTATCAAATAAGAGTGTTATCATGGTGCATTGTTGAGAAGTAGAAGGTGGTATGGATAGAGTTAGGGGGAGCTAACTCAGATAGTTTGAGTGAATTGTGGATCCATGCATGATGTAAGGAGAAGAATTTATGAGATGTTCTAGTCATTGAGAAAATGTGTTTAATATTCATTCATAAGCAAAGGTATCTTATTATTTATGTAGGTTAATAGGTCTAAGGATTAGAGAAGCACAAGTTCAGATTGGTGTATGTCAAAAGGGGGAATAATTATTTCATATGAGGTATGTAAGTATCATAAGGACCTAGAATTTTATTTGAATACATTCATGATGTTAAGAGGATCTTGGTATGTTTTTATTCCAATTTTTCATTAATGAAAATTAGGGATAAGGAAAATAAGAGGTTTCCATAAATGACAATGGGGGAGATTGTTGGAAAGTGTTGTCATTGATGTCATGTGTACATTGATGTCAAAGGTAATGATAAAGTGGTGATGTCATGATGATGATGATGATGAGTTTGTTCCTAAATTTATGCAACGTATAATTTTGATGCATATGATTTAATGTAAGTATTGTCTGAGGCTTATCATATTGTATTTAGCATGTTGATGTGGTTTCAGGTCAAGAAGATAAGACAAGCATGTGAACAATGTGTTGGCATATGCTTGGTAGCCTAGTATGCAAGATGTATGTTCAGCATATGCTTGGATAGGAAGTTAATGAATGTTATGGATGATGATATAATGTTTTAAATTTCCTATGGGGTGTTAAGATTGATTAAAATGCTTATGGGAATGCATGGTGTTCATCTTGTTCTTCATTTTGTTCATCTAGGCATAGTTGGTTTTATGGTATAAATATATGAGTAGGTAAATTGATGACATCACCATTGCCATATATGGATGATTTATGGGGATTTTATCATATGGGTGTGATCACATTATTCCAAAGTTTTTATGTCCTAATTTTTAGGTCATGAGGTTGAATTTAGCTAAAGATATGTGGGTGAAAAGTTGGCCTCTTAGATAGAACTTCACTAAGTTTTTATACTTAGCCAGACCGTCAGTGCACATCATGGAGATATGAATGAACCAAAAAGTTTGTGAATTTATTTCAGCCACCTAAAATGTCAAAATAGGTCAAAATATATCATGTAGATTTTGTCTATAGTGCCAAGAAAGTACCCTGACGATTTGGAGTCATGAAGTGTTTTCTAGCTCAAGATATAAATCTTCAAAGTTCCACTTGTAGATTGTGATGGACTAGAGACCATCAAGTTAAACTAAATTAGATTCTAAGGTCTTCTAGTCATTATATATATATATATATATATATATATATATATATATATATATATATATATATATATATATATATATATATATATATATATATATATATATTCATGTTAAATCATATATATTTATCCAATTGTGTACATAAAAGTTAATATGTCAAAGAATGAATGCACTAGTGACATGTGTCACATTCACAGAGTTTGGATAGAAGATCAACAATGAACATATGATCATGTAATCAGAAGATCAACAACATGCATTAAATTCAATGAGTCAAATGTGAAAAATCCACATAGGTTTGATAAATGGAAAAATAACATGATCTCAAATATTATATCAATGGTGAGTGTTGCAAGATAAAGACCTAGTTAATCTATAGAGAATGATGGAGCACATTTGTTACAAATTATTAGGAAGTAGTGATATGATGACAAGTACTTGATGTCTAATGATAATAAAAGGTAAATACCATGATAATTTTGAGGAATATTGATGATGCATATTCATTCAATCTATGAGAGGGTACAACATGTTTACAAAGTGTTTGATGTTTAACAGTGACTGTTGGAATTTGAATATTCTAATTAACGAAGAAAACCCAATGCTTAGTTTTTGAGATATAAATTTTGATCCAAGACTAATTTATTAATGTAGTAAAAATAAAATTTTCATAGGAATTCAATTCACATCCATTAAATTTGGTTAAAAGGTATGAATGTTTATACAGTTAAAGTTGTTCATCTCCAAAGTTGACTATGTGTTTTACCATGTTCTGTAAGTGACCCAAGAAGGATAATTGAGTTTGTTTTGATTTTATTTACATGTTTCAAGGGGACTTAGCTATTAGATAGTTTTGTAAACTCAATAAGGATTATATTTATGGATTTTATAGATTTAACCAATCCATATTCAATATGATTTTTTTTTTGAATTTGACTATTTGTTCATTCATGGTGTTCTTATGTACAAGGCAATTATTTGAGTAGATTGAGCATATGCAGAGGTGTGTAATGATGAATATAATATTTTAAAGATGTTAGAGGTGTCATGTGGATTGGAATTATGAATTTTTAAGTGGTCCTATCTTTCTAATTTTCTTGTTGAATTTTTAAATGGGTGAATAAATCTTCATGAGACTTATAAGGGCTTATAAGGCCTAATTGAAAGGTTTACCTACTTAAGTGTGACCCATTGTTGATATGGCCAACTTGTGAGAGTGGTATTGAGATGTGTTAAATTTCTTAAGGGATAAGTCAATTATTATGTTTGACCATGAAGATAATAATCATGAAGGATCTATAAAAGGTGAAAGCAAAGGTGGTGATTTCTAAACATGTAAGAAGAGGTGTGTGAGCAAGGATTCAACCAAAGTAGAGAACCTTTGAAAGAGAAGGTATAGGTCAATGAGACCATCATAGAGTGTAGTGAATCAGTCATGTTGATTTGATCAATATATTTTATGTGGATAAATAATTCATTGGATCTAATGAGCCCAGAAGAGGTAGATTGAGTGAGCGAGCCCTTGAGATTGTTTGGGTGTAAAAGTTGAAGAGTGAAGGAAAGAAGAAAGGGCATGTGCCTAGTGGATGGGTTATAGAGTATAATAGGTTTATCACTATGTGAATGACCTATAGGTTATATTTCTAATGAAAAATATAGTTCTCTTGTAGTTTTGAAGAATGGGGAGAGAAGCAAATAGAAGAAGGATTTGCAAGTTTAAATGTGTATGTGAGGGTAGTTTGAGTGAAGTGGAAGAGATATTTTGGAATGCCTATGTGAGAGTCTTATATGAGATAGAGAGGGTGTTTTTTAGGGGTTATAAAATTAGGGTTCATCATCAGGTGTTGAATACATTAATTTAAAGGTGGAGATGTTTATATTATAGGTATTGGGAGGGTGCTCAACATCTAAGTCAGAAAAACTTGATCATCCTAGGGGTAGGTGCTCCTTTTAGAATAGGTGTTTCACTAAAGTTTGTTCAGAAGGAATTGACCATTCTAGGGGTAGGTTTTCCTTTTAGAACATGTTTCACTAATGTTTGGTCAAAAAGACTTGACCATCTTAGGAGTAGGTGCTCCTTTTGGAATAAGTATTTCTCTAATTTCTATTTAGAAGGACTTGATCATCCTAGGGGTAGGTGTTCCCTATGAAATAGGTGTTTCACTAAAGTCTCATGTTTTCATACTTCTTATAGGATAAGTATTCCATGTGTTTTTAGGCTTGAGAGTGGGTTTATTTTCCAAGAGGGTTTCCCACATAGATCTTATGTTTTGTGTTTAGTCTTGCATTATCTATTTGTTCATTACTATAAACATCTTAAATGCTTCATGAATGGTTGTATTGAATGCTTAAGTGTTTGAAGGGTTTTTAAATTGAATTGGATTTTTTTCCATCACTAATTCACCCTCCTTTCTTAGTGGTTTTTACCTCTAACAAAACTCTTTCCACCATTAATGGATGCTTGGTTTGAATCTTAGAATTCCTCTTTATTTTCATTCTTTACTTCATGAGCCTAGTTTATGAAATACTTATGCAATTAGCCAATTTGTGATATTTTTTGAGCAAGGATTGTATTTTACTACATTAGTGTTTATTTCATGTTTATGTGAGTCCTCATTTTAACTTGGTGCATCACCATTCTAGCTCTCTTAGTAACCCTATACCCCCTCTATATCCCTTTTCCTAGTAGAAGCATTAGTCTAGGTGATCTACCAAAAGGAAAAGGGCCTTCCCTAGAGTTTCAAGCTCACTATAAGATATCGACATCCTAATGTTGTTCCCATATAGTGGCTAGGAATGGGAGGGCCTGAAGAACTCTTCCACAAGGGTGAAATTCTATACCACAACACTTCCCTGATAGGAAAAGTGGAAAACACAAAGTGAGGTAACTTCCCTTGTTGATGTGTACACCACCAAAAGCAACCAACGCCACTACCAATATCTTGAAGACCCAAAGGTACAGATGAAATATGTAGTTGAGGCTAGCCACTATGTTTCTTGTTATAGGAATAATTCCTCCCCTACTATTCATACCTAAGGTCCTATGGAGGTGACAAGTGGTGAGGAGAGTTTAGAGGTATTTGGATAAAAATACAAATGACACTACCCCACTAATCCAAAAAATTATGGAGGTGAATCACTTATAGACAAAAAATAGCTTGAATCTATATCTTAATCATAGCATTAGAGATAACATTAACCCTATTACCAGTATGAAATCAATCATTAGGAAAAATATGATATAAATTAGTTACATTTATATTCTTCCATAAGTGAGATAGAATATTAGAATAAAATATATGCCAAATTTGTGTGTATTTTATAACAATTATCGCTGAGTTCCCTAAAATTACCTTCTTCTAGTTAAAAATTTATAGACAAAAGGGTTGGAAGAGGGTTTAAATATAATACCAAGATAATTAGTCATGCTTACACAGCCAAAATATATGATTTAGAGATTATAGAGAATTATAATTCCATCACTTTCAAAACCAAAAGTGGAAAAAAATCATACATCTAGTGTATATCCATCAACATAACCCTTCCATAAAAACTAACACAAAAATTAAAAAAATCTAAAAAACTTAGCAAGTCAATTCTCAATATTGACAAGAAACCCATATAAAAATGAACATATATACATTGTATATATCATAATTAAAATAATATATGGATATTGCATACACTTTGATTGTAAGGCACTCAATATATTTCATTAAATAAATCTACCTATATAACCCCAATACCATAATTGGAAATAAAATACACCTAAAAACATATAAATAATGTATATATTCACACATCCCTATTTTCTATCTTAAAAAAACTTGGAAAAAGTGAAATTGAAAATCTTATCCTAAAACCCAACATTGGAAATGAAGCAAAAAGCATAGCAATAAAAACTTAAACATGATGCGAAACCAACTTTTTAATGAATTTTTTTAAAGATGAAAATAATACAACTCTTAAATATAAAACATATTTTCCAAAAAAACATTCATTTCAAAAAAGGTGCATGATAAAAAGTGAATTTAAAAAATATCTCTCAATAAAAATTATTCACCACAAAATATTATATCAAATGCAAAACCTTGGGGAAAAAATACTACACTATAACTGATATATATATATATATATATATATATATATATATATATATATATATATATATATATACATATATATACATATATATACATATATACATATATATACATATATATATATACATATATATATATATATATATATATATATATATATATATATATATATATATATATATATATATATATATATATACAAGTCAAACCTTTCTTCTTTTATAAATACCTAACCTTAGGAATATATAACTCAAAATACTATTTGTGAAACTCTACATTTAAAACAAATGTAATAAAAGCCACAAAGATAATGCTCAAACACACCACCTAAATAAAACAAATATGAAAAAACATCAACACAAAAATAAGTTTTTAAAAGAATTTGCCAGGATATTCATATCAGTGAATAGTCATGGTGAAGTGATCATGTGAGTCAACCAAACACACATCACATAACTAAAATCAATTGAAATCATCAAGCGAAAATATTTCACAAAGAGATGAATTAATCTATAGCATATTTAATGAAGAATACAAAGGGAGAGAGGTGTCTATATAGGTTTGAAAGGGAAAGATACCACACATTCTAGTGAATATGATACTAATCTTTCCAAATAACCAACATGACCTCTAGATCCCTATGCAAGTTAATACAACTATGTAGCCAAAACCCAGTGGGAAAAATGACTACACCAATACCCCTAAATAATTGTATCTTAGGTAGGTGATGATACAAATAAATGGGTCCCTATAACAAGGCCTAATGAGATACCCAAGTACATAGCAATCTGTCATACATAGGGAAGAGAAAACCCAATGGAAAAAAAACAACTAAAAAGAGAGAAAAGAAGAAGAGGAGATTGGAAGACCCCCCAAATGATGATGCTAAATAAATTAGTACTATAATTATAACTCACAAGATGATGAAGGTTGATGATGAGATCCTCTACCTAAAGACTATAGAAGCTCCATCTACATCAAATAATGTTTATCTCCTTTGGAAAAAGAAGAACCTGATGTGGGTACTAAAAATCTACACATTCCATAATAGAAGATGAAGTCAGTAGTATGAAGATCTCTTAATGTGGTCCAAATCGTATCTGTGGCATAGGTCTACCAAGAATGTGTGTATAATCTGAAGGTAATACCATTGAAGTGAAATAGTCAAAAGAATGACATAGAATATTTGCTAAAATAATGTTCATGTGAAGAGTATAGTATGACTCATTGATTGAAGAAAGAAAGTCCACAAGAAGAGATGAGTCATTGATGCTCATAATAGGTGTACTCATATTGTAAACAATGAAGTCCTCTGAAATGCAAAGATGTAAAGACTCTAAAATAAATATTATTTTTATAGAAATGGATGAAGAATCTTCATTGAAACAACTAAGGTCTAATAAAATATCATCCTATAATGGGGGCTCAATATAAGGAAGAGCACTATCTGCCATAGATGTATCATTATAGGAAATAAAAGTAGGAGGTGAGAGTACAACTATCTTAAAAGAGACAATAGGAAGCAGAGGTGGAAGTGTGGCATAAATCTCAGTAGTATTATTGAAAAGACTTTATAGTATGCTCCAAATAGTACATGAACGCTCTATATGTTCCACATGGTAATGAGGATCCATGGAAACATGTAGTAATAGAGTGGTAAAAATTTTGTCACAAGTATTATCCCACTTATCAAACTGAATAGGATTAGTGGGTGTAAGAATATATCCATATATAAATGGAATATGATTCTTATGTGTGAGCAAGTGTTCCATAAAGCATAATTTTCCTTCCCAAAAAGGATCACTGGAGATGAAAAAATCTCCTCATCGAGAGTAGTAATAGTGCATGCTCTAGAAATGGACTTTGAACTATTCTAAAAATAAGTCCAATCAAATGAGATAAATCTATACATAAGTGACAACACATGCTCAAACGGATGTTAGGATCTACTAATAATGTGTCTAGGAATAAAAGATCAATTTGTGTAAGTAGTCACTAAATGGGCACAAGTAATAGTTTATGAAAAACTAAATGTGCATAAGAGAGAATGTAGGGCCCATAAAAAACATCCCCAAGACAATCAGCAGGTAGCTCTATGTTTGCAATTTTAAAGCATACTCATGGAATGATTAATTTATGCTTATGGTCATGTATCAGTGCATGCTCTAAGTATGGATGTTAGAATTAACTGAAATGGGTCCACATAAGTTAAATAAATCAATGCATGAGTGGAAAAACATGTCTCAATGAATAGATTTTAGAGTCAACTAAAAATACATCAATAAATGTAAGATATCAGTGTAATATCTACTAAATTGGCACAAATGAAAACTACAAACAAGGAAAATAGTAAGATGTCAAACTCTACCAATAATGCATCCAAGTGAGAAACATGCTAGGGTGGTTAAATAATTATCCACCCTCTAGAGATGAACTTCAGACTGGGCCAAAAATGAGTCCATACAAATGAGAGCAATTAGTGCACGAAGTATGTTGCATAAAATAGTAGAACCCATAACCCCCCTGAATATGGCACTTTATAAATTTAGTGAATTTTACAAAAAAAATTAAACCAATGGAAAGAGGATGAAAAAATATGCACTTGTTAAAAAAATGGCACTCAATTTTGAGTTACAAGTCAAAAGTTATAGCAAAATACATTTTCTATCATTAATGGCTTATTTAATTAAATTACACTTAAAGTTCAAATGCTAAACAGGTTCAAACATAAATCATATCATGTAACCACTCGTTAGAGTCAATAATGAACAAGGAATGCAATGGTTTTGTTTTTGAGGGAGAATTGGCCTCCTGGTAGCTTAAGCATCACTCTTCATCTTCATTAGGCAAAAATATAAGGTAAATTAAAACCAATGAAATTATCCTTTACAATGTATTGTTTTTAAATTAAGAAAATAAAATAAGGGTGACCCCATAGTGAATTTAACCCATATATAAAATCCCTCCCCACTTGACAATAATGCCATATGTGCACCTTAATGAAAAAAATCCACTTTAAAGCAATAGAAAATCAAGCTATTTAAAAATAATAATAAACATGCCTCGATTTTTTTTAGGATTTGACTAAGTTTTGAAATGAATATTAAAATCTTATCTTATTTTAGGGTGCTACCAAGCTAAGATCAGGTTGACAAATAGATTTACACTACCATAGGAGGAGATTCCAACAAGATAAGAAAGATCAAAAGTTTTAGGCACCATTTAGTGCAGGTCTACACTAGCTAGAAGTCATATCACCATTATTAGATCAAAAAAACCAACAAAAAGAGAGGTTATAATTATGTTAATTCCTTTAAACTTATGTGGAGGGTATAAAAAAATAAATCTGATCCTCAAACCATCAAAAACCTCCCAAAAATATTGTCGATCGTATACCTTGCTTGATGATAAAGGAAGATAGCAAGGGGTAGCTTTGACCAGGTAGTCTAATGATTTGAAACCATGGCTTTGTATGATCATGTAGAGTAGTCTTTGAGTTACATGACAACACATAGTCTATGCCTTCAAAGGAGATGACTCCACATAAGTCTGTAGATCTAGAAATGATTTCTAGTGCCTCCTTACAAAGCTAAAATGCCACTTCTCTTTTGCCAACCAAACTCATCTAATATGATATTGTTATACCAAATATTCTTTCTTCCAAGCATTTACCTCCTATATTTCCACACCAAATTCAAGTTTGAGAATAAGGAGATATATTCCAACACCAAAATAGAAAGGGCAAATCTTTATATGCAATAATGCATTATTACCCAATACTTTTCAACCCTAATTCTTAGCAATCAATCACATGCCACAAAAAAAAATACAAGAAAATGATAAAATGAATTATAATGAGAGAATCAAATGATAGATGACACACAGATCTACAAAAAATTAGTGAAGAACTCTAAGTTCAAAGATCACAACAAACTGATAGTTGTTGGTTGACTAGATTAGATACCATTAATAGGAGGCCAATAGACAAGCCATAATAACCCTTAAAATTCATGTTTTGGAATTGGGTCAACAAAATCTACCTGTAAACACATGAAAAACTAAGCCAATAACATATCCCACCTCTAAAAACAAAGTATCATTGGATTTTACAGAAAAGGACACTTACAATTTTTTTTGGGATTTTAACAATGAATATTTAGGACCTTTAAAAGGTTGATGACACATTAATGGTGACTAGACCTATATTTAGGTGAGCCCATAATGAATATTCATTCATCTTGGGTATTAAATGCTTAGGACAAATCATCCCTTTTTCATCTGCAGTGTTATATATAGTGTGCATGTATTTATTTTGTGTCAAAAAAATCAATTGTAGTTGGAGTGTATTATATATATATATATATATATATATATATATATATATATATATATATATATATATATATATATATATATCCTTACGAAAAGCATTGAATTTAAAAAATATATACCAATAATTAATCAAACCATTGAATTTATAAACCTTTACCACCCATCGACATCTCATGGCCCTAAAATAATTCATTTAAAAACAATAAAAAATCACCATAAATAAATCAAAAAATATATTTTCCAATCATAAAAAAGGAATAAGGTTTTTTAAAAATAAATATAATATTTTTTTTTATAAAAACTATACATGTAACATTAATAATGACACATGTCAATCCATGAGGGTTAGCCATTCGTATATAATGATTAATTTCCCACAAGGCTTTTTAAGGAAAGTATTGAGTTTGGAAAAACAAATCCACCTATCCCAAGCTAATTGGGATTTTAAAAAATATGATTTAAAATTATTCAAAAAATCTCCCTAAATTAAAAAAAAAGTATTGGCCAATAAAAAAAGAGGAATACAATTTTCTAAAAAAATGAAATAATTTTTTATTTTCCAAAAACTATGTGAAAAAAATTAGTAATTTCACATGTCAGCTAATGATTCAGCTAAGAGGTTTTAAATGGAGAGCTAATGATTCATATATATGGCATTAATGGCCCTTGGGGACTTTTATTTATTTAAAAAAATAAAAAATAAAATTATTTAGGTAAATATTGGGATTGGAAAAAAAATCCACTTATCGCATCCTCATTAGTGGCAAAAAAATGCCAAAAAAAATCCATAAAAAATCTTGCTAAATAAACCAAGAAATAGATTGATGAATCAAAAAATAGGAAGTAAATTTTCACAAAAAATAAAATAAATCTTTATTTTTCAAAAAATATACAACAAACATTTGGAATTCCATGTGGTATCATGTTATTAGAAAACAATTTTCCAATGGATGCCCAATCATTCTTATATCTTAGCCTTTTGTCAATGATAAATTTTAACAATTTAAAGAAAAATTCATGTAATAAATTATAATTATATAACATATGATTAATTGAGATTCAATAACAATATGACATATATATTTAGCGTTAAGTAATGTAAGATAATATGAGTTTACCAAAATATATATTTAATAAATAAGTTAAAAATTTAACTATGTCATCATAATACTAATTAAAAAATGAAATAATAATGAATTAAATATAGAGATATAGATTACATATATACATGTGTACAATGATATATTTCATATTTTTTGTAAAAAATCTACCCAATAAATGCACAAGTAAATCCAAGATCAACATAATCTAGAAATTTAGATATACTTAAAGAAAGATACTATAACAACATTATATAATACAAAGAAAAACTTGAAACTAATTAAAAAAAGATACTAGAACAATATTGTATAATCCAAATAAAAATTTGAAACTAAAATCTTATAAGTTTTGTTCTCTTAATATTCCTAATTTCTTCCCTTCTATCAGATATACCAATGTGAATGTGTAGGATACCTACAATAGTTGAGTATTATCTTACCTAGACTGTTAAGGAAGCTTGAGACCTCTGCATTATGAGATATTGTTGACTTATATGATCCATATAATGGAAATAAGGATTCGAAAAAATATTAAATTGAAAATATGTGTTTTATGAATCAAACTCTTGTTTCGAATATTCCACTTCATCAATACATTTGATAAATTATATTATATAGAAAATCTTTAGTTAGTTTTATGTTATCATTATATGGTTGAGACCATTTTAATAGATATATTTTATTTATTAACTTTAATCATTGAATTAGTACCAAGGACTAAGGGATATCCATTCCCTCAAAATCACATGTTAGATTATATTCATAAAATGGATACAAATTTATTTCATTAAAATGATAATTTGTATGTAATCACTTGGTATTGTTATTTCAAAAATATCCTGTAACATTTCGCTCTGAATCATGTAAGAATTAGATTTGTGGTGATGTGTAGAATTTGAGGATCTATATTTTACTATTTCACATTCCATGTTTTAAATGTTGGAATGCAATCATATTTTCTTATATGACTAAATTGGATACAAATAATGGAAGTGTAGACTTATCAAGTTTGAGGCATTGAGTTTTGCATGTTAATTGAGATTCATTATAATATATTTACAAAACTAATTTGATGGAGTTTTATGTGAATGTGTCTCTATGGAATTATAGAAACAACCTATGGATTCAAAAGTATTAATATCACATGAATGTAATTTGACATATATTATTGATGTGTAAAGTAATTTTGAAAAGATTAAAGATGAACAAATAATTGGTTTACATGTTATTGTGTGGCATTTACATGGGTGGGTCAAATAGGCTCCTTGAGCTAAATTTAAAATAAGTCAACATCAATGATCAAATTTAAGGTGAGGGTTTTAATATCAAGTTGAATGGTATATATCCATCCAACCCTTCCATGAAGAAAATTTGTAAAATTTAATTGTACTTCAATTGACTAGAATAAATTAAGTACACACTTCAATAAAAAAATTATTAAAATAAATATTACTTTTAAATTTAACATATTTAAACTTTTAGGACATGGTTGAATCATAAAGTACTTGTAATCATAACTTTGACCAATTATATTGTATATGTAAGTCCACACCAAAACAACAAATCTGAGTGCTTAGTAAGGCACTTAAAAGTATTGATTTAATGTCAAAGAAATATTTAATGGTTGTATGTGTTTATGTTGATTGTAGTTTTATTCAAAATTAGTTAGTGTTATTACACTAATGAATATATCTAACAAATATGGTAGTAAAGTATAGAAATCATATCTAATTTAGTGTCAAAATCAAAAATATATATCAATTGTAAAATAAAAATGATAATGATAATGAAATAAGATAAAATCTATCACACCTTAATTTATTTTATGATACCTAAACATAGATATACAATGTACATAATTTGTATAGTTTATGTGTGGAATTTGAGCCTTCTAGGTAGACTCTTTTACTGTAACTACTATCATTGAATATACCTTGGGCAAACTCTTCAGTAGGCATATTTGTGTACCAAGTTTTTTTGGAAACATTAAGTACCTATGCATGATTTATATATCTACACTTTTTATGGTTGATTCATTGTCTTATTTTTTCTATATGGCCTTACTAAAATCATTGAATTTGAAAAAATATACCAATAATTAATCAAACCATTGAATTTATAAACTTTCACCACCCATCAACATCTTATGGCCTTAAAAAAATTCATTCGAAAACAATAAAAAAATCACCCTAAACAAACCAAAATATATATTTGCCAATCATAAAAAGGGAATAAGTTTTTTTAAAATAAATATAATATTTATTTTATAAAAACTATACAAGTAACATTAATAATTTCACATGTCAACCCATGAGGGTCAATCATTCCTATATAATAATTAATGTGCCACAAGGCATTTTTAATAAAATATTCAAGTTAAGTAAAGTATTGAGTTTGGGAAAAAAAATCCACCTATCCCAATGAGGTTGGGAGAAAAAAATACCATTTAAAACTATTCAAACAATCTCCCTAAATAATCAAAAAAATATCAGCGAATAAAAAAAAAGGAATACTATTTTCTAAAAAAGTGAAATAAATTTTTATTTTCCAAAAACTATGTGAAAATATTTAGTAATTCCACATGTTAGCCAATGATTCAACTAGAAGGTTCTAAATGGAGATCTAACCACTCATATATAAGGCATTAATAGTCATTGGGGATTTTTATTTAAGAAAATATTGGGACTGGAAAAAAAACACCTATCACATCTTTATTGGTGGCCAAAAAAGCCAAAACAAATCCATCAAAAATCTTGTTAAATAAATCAATAAATAGATTAGAGAATTAAAACATAGGAATTGTATTTCCCAAAAAATAAAATAAATCTTTATTTTCCAAAAAATATGCGACAAACATTTGGAATTCTATGTGGCATCATGTTATTAGAAAATAATTTTCTAATAGATGCCCAATCATTCCTATATCTTAGCCTTCTGTCTGATGATGAATTTATAAATTTAAATAAATATTCATGTTATAAATTATAATTATATAACATATAAGTAAATGAGATTCATTCACAATATAAAATAATATAAATAATATATTTATCCCTAAATAGTGTAAGATAATGTGAGTTTACCAAAAAAAAAAAGAAATAAATAAGTTAAAAATTAAGTATGTGGTCATAATACTAATTAAAGAATGAAATAATAACAAATTAAATATATAGAGATATTGATTACATATATACATGTGTACAATGATATATTTTATATTTTTTGTAAAACATCGACCCAATAAATGCACAACTAAATCTAAAATTAACATAATCAAGAAATTTAGATATACTTAAAGAAAGATACTAGAAAAACATTATATACTCTACATAAAAATTTGAAACTAAAATTGTACTTATAAATTTTGTTCTCTTAGTTTTCCTAGTTTCTTCCTTTCTATCAAATGTGCCAATGTGAATGTGCAAGATACCTACAATAGTTGATTATTATCTTCCCTAGAGTGCTAAGGAAGTTTGGGACCTCTGCATTATGAGATAGTGTTGATTTATAGAGTCCATATAATGGAAATAAGGATAATAAAAAATAACAAATTGAAAATATGTGTTTTATGAACCAAACTCCTAATTTCAATCTTCTACTTCATCAATGCATTTCATAGATCATATTCTATAGAAAATATTTATTTAGTTTTATGTTATCATTATATGGTCGAGACCATTTTAAATTGGATATATTTTGTTTATTAACTTTAATCTTTGGCTTAGTACCAACGACTAAGGGATATTCATTCCCTCAAAATCACATGTTAGATTATATTCATAAAATGGATATAAATTTATTTCATTAAAATGATAATTTTTATGTAATCACTTGGTAATGTTATTTCAAAAATATCCTACAACATTTCACTTTAAACCATGTAAAGATTAGATTTCTTGTGATGTGTAGAATTTGAGGATCTATATTCTAGTATTTCACATTCCATGTTGTAAATTTTCAAATGCAATCAAATTTTATTATGTGATTAAACTAGATACAAATAATGAAAGTGTAGACATGTCAAGTTTAAGGCATTGAGTTTTGCATGTTAATTGAGATTCATTGCAATATATTTACAAAACTAACTTGATAGAGTTTTTTGTGAATATGTCCCTATGGAATTATATAAACACCCTAAGGATTAAAAATTATTAATATCACATGAATTTAATTTAACATTTATTGTTGATGTGTAAAGTAAGATTGAAAATATTAAAATGAACAAATCATTGGTTTTTTTTAAAATAGTTTCACACTTTTTTAGGGAATTACTCCCAAGAAATATTTTAAGGATGGGACTTACACCTTGAGCATTCTAAAAACCTTCTAGAAACCTAACTATTGTGCCTAACCTAGTAGGAACATCAAGTGAGGCTTCATGGTCAGAGGTAGCCAACTTGGGGGAATGGACCTTGAGCCATCCTACATGTTGCTTCTTGCACTCATCCACTTGAGTTAAACTAGTGAGCTTAAAAAATCATTGGTTTACATGTTATTATGTGACATTTATATGTGTGGGTCAAGTATCCACCTCAAGCTAAAGTGAACATAAGTTAGCATTAGTGATCAAATTTGGGGTGATGGTTTTAATTTCAAGTTGAAGGGTATATATCCATCTAACCCTTCCATGATGAAAAGTTATAAAATTTAATTGAACTTAAATTGACTATAATAAATCAAGTACACACTTAAATAAAAATTATTATTAAAAAAATACCATTCTTCAATTTAACATATTTAAAATTTTGGGACATGGTTAAGTTATTAGAAGTTCAATCACTGAGAGGAAGGTGAATCAGTGATGCAAGATATTCAATCCAATTCCAAACTCTTCAAACACTTAATCATTAAACCCATAATTCATATCAATTAACAAGGAAGATCAAGCACATAACACATGATATATTTTCAAAACCCTCTTGGGGAATAAAACCCATTGAACCCTACCAGATGGACTATAATCCTATAATTACAAGATCCAACATTTATACTATTACCAAATGATCAAGGAACACCCACTTGACCTTTAGCTAGCTCCAACTAGCAAGGAGGCTACAACTCCCTAGGAAAACAAGCACCCACTTAGCTACCTTAAAACTTAGATCACCTTTAACACCATTGATACTCTTCAAATACTAATGACATCTTTTTTCACTCTTTTGAATTTACACTCACTCTAGCCCATCCAAAACCACCTTTTGGATCACTCTACACTTCTTCACACATACTCAAATAGAAAACTTATAAAAAATCTATCAAACCATCAACAATGTGACCAAATGGTCATACATGCATACCTCACCCTCTTCTAATCCTTAGTTCATTCACCAAGCTCTCACAATATTCACCTTTTCTTTGCTTACACTATACACTCTCTATACTTCACTCATCCTCAATCTACAAACTTGCATGATCACTATTATTACATTAGAATTATGAACTATAGATCATACACACTATCCTCAACCTATTATACTCTTTATTTCATCCAATAGGCACACTCTCACTTCTCTATCCTTCACCTCTCAACTCTATATTCAACACATAAAACTCTAGAAACCATCATCATTGATTTCATTCTTTATAGATCCTTCAAGAATATTATGATCTTGGTCAGTCATAAGACTTGCCTTTATAGAGAGGTTACATAACATGATTAGTCAAACATTAGTCCAATAAATTAGAGGAATAATTCATAAGAGTAAACTAAATTAATCCTATTTATTCATGTGATAATTACTAAAGATAGCAAGAAACATATGAAAGAAAGCAACATCATATTACCTTCCCAAATAGATTCACCATACTAATGAGCTCAAAATCATGTTCTCCCTCAATCAAGAGCTCTTATCTTCAACAATAATGGTGGCTAACTCCTCTAATGTCTCAAGAACTCCTTGTAAAACTTAAGTTCATGATTTAGAATCACTAATCCAGCCCATCAATGAATATTGCATACAAAATCAATGATAAAATGTAAAGGATTGTGGAGACAATTCAACATAATAAGTTTTCATAAATCAAGATTAAAAATGATGTCCATGGCCTCTCTATTTATAGATTTTCAAGATTGTTTAGAATCAACCTGAATCATATATATTGAGATGAAGATGTGTAGTTGAGGATTAATTCAATATTTAAAATCAAATACATAATTATCCTCATCAAGACTTTGGAAAAAGGGGCATTGAAGAGGCATGGAGGGTCATTATGAGGCATGGGAGACCCATAATCTTTATATTTATGACATTTATGGCCTAGGAATGTCTTCCCAAGAAATGATGTCACCTAATGATGAAATTAATAAGAATCAATTTTAAAAAAGAAATATTAAACAACTCTCATAAAAAATCCACTTAAGCTCTTGATTTGGATTAATTATCCTTAAACAAGGTTAATAAACATTTGTGCAATTATTTGGAAATTGGCCCTTAATTAATTGAAATGGTCAGAAAGTCATATTATTGAATCATAATTTGACTCAAGAAGAATTAAAAGGTAACATTAGATGTGTTGGAACCATATTTCTATTTAAGATGTTTCCAATACAAAATAAAAAAGGTATGTGATGTGTACTATTGAATTAAAATAAAAGAGTGATCCAAACCATAAAAAGGCAAAATCATCATTTTGACTTGAAATAAATTGATCAAAGTTAGCTGGCCCATAAATTGCATTGCCCTATTTAGGGATACTTTGACCTAAATTGTCACTTATAAATGACAAGTTCAAACCATTTAGGGTGTTTAATGTATTTTTAGCCTAAAATGTGCATTTGAGTGCAATTTGAGTAAGATTAACAATTTCAATACAAAAGGTATTAGGAATTGGATGTCTACATTTTTTCCCTATTTGAGAAGGCATAGAGAGACATTTAAGAAAATCAATGTCTTTTCAAATAAAAGAGTTATTAAGAAGAAATTAGAAAAGACCCATGATACCCCCTTGAGAGGACATACTAAGATAAAAGAGAAGGATGGACTCTCAAATAGAGAAAGTGAGAGATTAACCCATGGAATAGATCACATCCAGATGAGCTAATGATTGTACACGTGATTACCATCAATGATAAAAATATAATTATAGGTATAATAGGCCCTAAAGATGGGGGGAATGGGAAAGATACAATCCATAAATGTAAGGTACATATTTTAAGTGTAACTAATTTTTAGACTACAAGCTACATGTTTATGGCATTGATCAATATTGAGACAAGTTGCACATTAAATATGGCCATCATGGGCTTTAGTGTGGAGAGATTAGAATTAGAGGAAAAGAGAGAACATTCTACTTCACAAAGGGAAGCATCACTAGAATGGGGTCTCCAAAGAAAAAATAGTAAGAGGTGCCCCGATAGAGCAAATGTGATCATGATAAAATAGTTTTGCCCTAGTATGGTGAATTTTGATCATTAATAAATAATAATTAATGGTTTATGCTTGTAGGGATAATTTGATTTGGACATTTTTCATATGTTAGGCCCTAGCATGGGCAATTGGAAAGTAAAATAGCTCAAGGATATAAACTAAAAGATAGGTTAAAGCGAGTGGATGTAAATGTACATGTGATGGTAGAATGGATTAGAAAGCTATATAAAACCCAACATATAAGAATGCACAAAGTGATGAGAGAGATGAAAATAGAAATGAAAGATAGTCAAGCTAAACTCAATATAAATTAAACCCTACCTACCTAGTTCAATGGACTCATGTTCCAACATGAACATCAGGTCAATGTAGTTCACCCAAGTTTGGGAGAGAATGGAATGAGGAATGATGAAAATTGACCAAGAATTGATTAGACTCATAATATATGTAAATAAGTGCACATTTAAGCATAGAGATGAGGTGTTAAAATACATGTTACCTAGATGCCTATTCCATTTCATGAGCCTAGATTATGCAAAGTGTTCTTGAGAACTATTCATCAAAGTGATGTTGACGTTCAAGACTTTGAGACTTAAGTAAAAAGTGCTTGCTATAGAAAAAGAAATTAAGAATCATGGGTATAAATAACTTAGAATGACATAATATTCCAATTGTGTTGAGCTGGTTCAAATGTGAATATCTATAACTAAGGATAATGGTAAAACAATGGCCAAAATTAGAGTTACATTTATTTACATTTAAACACAAAAGAAAAGACAAATAAAAAGATAAACAAGACATCTTAACAACATGAGATCAAGATATGAATAATCGAGATCTATGTGGACCATCAAGATGTACTTGGAAAATAAAACAAAGAAGCAATAGAGGAAAATAAAGACCAACATGATAAACAATAATCAAATAAATACACATAAAATGTTTTTGAATTTTTTAATGTTTTAAGAATGTTTTTGGAATTTTATAAGTATCTCAACTTGATTGCGGATTAAGAGATATAAAACAATCTAGCTCATGAAATGGTGAGAGTGCACCAACTTAAAATGCTCATAATATGATGAGATCATATGATAAGAGGAACTGAGTTGACCTTGACATGAATCGAGCATGACATATATAACCCAAAAATAATCCCAAGTCATAGTAATTTTACCCACACAAAAAGTTGGTAAAAAACCAACCAGGTCATAATAAGTTCACAAACAAAGGCGAATGACAAGACAAGTGATAATAGTAATGACTAGATGATGTGGTAATGCATGATAAAAAGGTATTATACATAATTTTCCCATAAGTATTTATAATTAGGAAATAATGTCACAAGACTAATTTTTCCAAAGGTGGTTATAATCATGGGTATCGAAAATAATACTGATTTGTCCATAGGTAGTTATAATCGATGATACCAATTACGATGATAGATGAAAGATAACTTGCCAGATAAAATGTCACATTACTACCATAGACTATCATTGGACACAAAATTCTAAAATTATTTTAATTAGATCAGAATCCCCCCCACAAAAAATATAGGATGAACCAAAGGAACTAAGATCAAAATGGGATTGGTAAGATGGATAAAAATAAACTTTGGTCAATAATATGACAGAACAAGCAATATGATTGCATACAAACACTAGATCTAAATGTGAGACCAATAACAAAGACATTCACCATGAAACACACCAGAACATAGATATACATGTTAAAACCTTCAAAGAGATAAAAAAGCTATAAAGATTATTCATATTATGAGAATCTAACAAGTACTCAATACAGTATTTCTTCCTCTCACTTCTTCTTTTTTCATTACATCTTAAAATATAAACTCTTTATTATATAGACAAGATAATCTACCCATTATAAATGACTTTTTAAAACTACCACATTAATGGGTCTAACCTCTTTAAAGGTCATTTAATATGTTTTATTATTTATTTACATGTGGATAAAACTCATGATAAATAATAAAAATATTATTATTTAACCAATGTAATTTAATATATTAAGGGTACATAAATAATACCACTTAACCATTAATTGTTATAATACTCCTCCTAAATTTTAAGTGGGGATACATGGTGATTTTTATGAGGTAAAAACATAATGAATTTACACTCTATGAACAATCTACATGATGAGTTTTAAGAGGTAATAATTTAAGGAAATATCTTTCATCATGCCATAGTCACTTTTATAAGAATTATGCTATGTAAACATAGTCACCCAAATGTATTACACAATTTAACTATAGATACCCAAAGATATTACACTATGTAACCACAAACACATAATCATCTTTAAAGGAATTAAACTATACAACTATAAATACCCAAAGATATTACACTATGTAACCACAATTACATAGTCACCTTTAAAGGAATTAAACTACACATCCATAGATACCTAAAGGTTTTGCACTATATATTCATACGTACCTTTAAAATAATTCAAATATGTTATCTTAAACCACTTAAAGTGAGTTTAGGCTAGCATGATTGTGAGACTACATCCCATAGTGAGAATACATCACATAATTTCTCATGAATAATCAACCAAATATATTGGAGTCTTTTATAACATAAATACCTCCATGATACTATGTGTTGGGTACAATGTATACTTCCATATGAAGTTTACTAAAATCACATAAAATGATATATTACAACGCTTTACAATAAGAATTATATAGAAATAAAAGGAAACATACGACTCACACGGCTGTTAAGAAGTGACATTGTCATGCACACTCCCCCTCAATGGAAAATTTGATAAGTCTAGCATTGAATGAACTTTCATAGGCTTTAATTTGTTGGTGTTTCATTGGATTTTTCACCAAAGTTATAAAATTTTGACTATCACCAAGAAGGTTAGTATAATGAGAAAGTTCCACAATATATTCTTCTATCATCCTTCATAGCCACAAGGCTTCTTTAGCAACTTCCACATGAAGTGATCCAAGTGATAAAACCTACACCAAACATAAACATATATCCAGAAGTAGACTCATCATAGTATGGTTAGTATCACAATAACCAAATAAATCAGTATAATCAAAGAAAAAATAATATAAACCAAAGTTTATAGTTTCTTTTATATACTGAAGTATTCATTTTGCTAATTTATAATGATCCAAAGATAGATCATACATAATTATAGAATCAATACCCACATATTATGAAATATATATCCTAATAATACCAACAAGATATTTTTAAATAGGGGTTAGCTTTATTGCACAGAGTTTTTGGATCAAGCTTTAACACAACCTTCAATAGAAATATATGTAAGCTTGCAATCAAGCATGTTAAATTTAATAAGTAGATTATGTGATGAACATACAATAAATTCACTAATAATTTGATAATAATTTAACCAAACAACACATATATTACCAAGAATAATCTCATATTATAATTTGAGTCATGAATATTTTCCCTTCCTTTTAAAGTTGACAATACAAGTTTGCATTTTATACAAAATGAAAAAAAGGGTTTTAGAAAGAATTTTTTTTAATGTGATTTATACTTAATTTTTTAATAAATAAATATATTCTAGTGTGTAAACAAAACTATCCACTTTATTTGATTGCAAATCAATTCAAAAATACAAATAATTACAACAAGGGTGAAAGTTGCAAGTGTCACAAGTATCATAAATAATGTCACAAATCACACTATTTGAGTAAATTATAATAAAATAGATAGTAAGAGGTTTTAAATAAAATAAAATACCATCTCAATGTGTCTAAAAGGTGTAAAAATCTAAATATCGACTGGTCACATGACCATATTTGACAAAGAACATGACAAGTCAAGCGTGTCAAAAGTGTCAAAAGCATTGCAAGTTTTACACATGAGATTTTGCACGACTAATAACCAGACTTTTTAACTAGTTATTTTTTAAAAAAATTAATTAATTTTTATCAAAAAAAATATAGATATTGATATTTAATTTAAGGACCTTATATATATATATATATATATTCCAAACAAATTAGTAAACTTCCCTTTGTCCAATACAAGACTTCACATAAAAGCTACATGATTTAATTAATTTTGATTTTTTTTAAACAAAAATATTAATTTCATGTAAAATAAATATCTCATGATTGTATAAATAAAAATAAATTAGGAAATACAAGTGAACACACATGAGCCCACCATGTGCTTGCATAGAAAATTGGCTAATTACAACTCACCCACTAAGCACTAATTTATGTCTTGTGTTTAATCCTTTTCTGTCTAATTTTTAGTTTTATTTTTAAAAATAAATAAACCATAATTAAATACTTTCATAATAAAATGCAAGCATTTATTTAAAATTTGGAAAAAAAAAGAATTTAAAAAAAAATTTAAGTGGGCTTCACTACTTGTGGAATAAAGCAAATTAAATAAATGTTTTATTTTTAAAATGATTTCATTAAAAATTTAACATATCCATTAATTCCTTGTTGTAGCATGCTTTATATAGAAGAATGACATAGGTGGAGAACATGGAAGGATTGCAGGAGCTCTAGACATCCATTTTCAGTGATCCACAACTTGAAAACACTTGCAAATTACCATCGAAAGCTATTGGTAGACCCATATCTATTTTTTTTACTATAAAATGATATTTTAATGATGCTACTACTGTTATATCATATTATAGCACTTAAATAGAAGTAAAAAAAATAGATTTTTTTTTATGATCTTCATGGTCTAAAAATAACTCCAATAGGCTTAAATATTATAGAAAACATGAAATCAACCTTTAAATCTCTGAAAATGACTGAGAATACATTATTTCTATTTTTTTTCCTATTCCATGGCCATACAAGCTGAAGCATGATCCTTGGGAAGAGAATACAAAAATTTAAAAAAAAACTGTAGGAGACCAAATCAGACAAAGTAAATATCAAAATTGCTTTAAAATGGCCAAACTAAACAAATGAAAAAAAACAAAATTGAGATTTACTACCCAAAATATGATATTTTACTAAGTTTTATCTCACATATGCTAAAAATGACATTTAGGGGGAGAGATATTTTTTGAAGTGAGCTACAAGAGTCTAAATCAAGTGAAATAAAGGTAAAAAATGTTTGAAAATGGTCAAACTAAGCTAATAGACTGACTAGAACAGAGAATTATTTACATTTTTTTTTAATAAAAATAAAATCATATAAAAGCCATAAAATTTTTCTAAGCATTGAATCACTCACTTGTTGGCTCTCTTAATGTTTGCAACTCCCTGTAAGTGTTAGCTCTGCAACTAAAGAGCTTCAACCACCTTCATACAGATTATTATTCCAAAAAACAAGAAAATCTTAACAAATTTTAATGCTTAAAAAAGTATTTTTATCTCATTTTAATATTCTTAATTAGATCCATGACATGAAAATAGGCTTAAAATATAAAAAACTACATAGATCTGAGATTTCTAGAATTTTAAGAGAGGAAAATGTAGAATAACTTACTTCCTACAGAAAGAGAAGATTGAAAATTTTCATGATCATACCATGGCTTGAAAAATTGATGAATCTAGGCTTGAACACAAACTAAAAAACTTTGATCTATGAACTTGCCACATGATCATGCATCAACTAGCTTTCATACCATGACAAAACAATCAATACGATTCCATACGAACACCAAATCTAGATGTGAGATCAATAGCAAAGACATTCACCATGAAACAATGAGAACAAAGTTCAAGACTCCATAACACAACTATACATTGTAAAATCTTCAAAGAGGTAAAAAAACCCACAAGGATTACTCATATTATAAGAAACTAACAAGTACCCAATACAGTCTTTCTTCCTCTCACTTATTTTTTCATTAAATCTTATAATTTAAACTTTTTATTTTATAAACATGATAATCTACCCATTATAAATGATTTTTTCCAACCACCACATTAATGGGTCCAACCTCTTTAAAGGTAATTTAATATATTTTATTATTTATTTACATGAAGATAAAACTCATGATAAATAATAAAATATATTATTATTTAACTAATGTAAATTAATATATTAAGGGTACATAAATAATACCACTTAACCATTAATTGTTTCAATATAGTAAATAAATAGTATAATAAAAAATGGTATAATGAAATGATCAGAAGACAATTGGCTACAGTGGAAACAAAGTTTCCCTCAAGTGATGATTGACTTAGATTGCTTGTAAATTGATGAGAACATTCAAACTTAATAACTACTCATAAAATGGTGAGAGCATAGAAAAGGGGTGACCAAGTTGACCTCAATAGAAATTGAGCATGTCTACATAGACCCAAAGAACCTCAAGTCAATGTAGTTCAAATGGCATGGTTCATGGATTACAATGGTATAATAATTCCTAAAAAAGGTTTATAGGGTTTCCCATAAGAGATGAGGCATGGTAATGGCAAATGGTAATAGGAAAAGTGAAAAATGATTCTATTGCTCTTGCTGACAGGGAGATGCATGTCCTAGTCAATATATGAGACAATATAGATGATCAATTATAAAAGTTTATATCCAATTCCATTTCAAAAACGCTACTTTATCAAGAACTTGTTATTGGTTTGGATCTCAATAATATGTTTGTAATCTTTGTAGATCATTGATTCTGCTTCATTCAAACATTGAGACAAGATATTGTTATAACCTCGACAATGGAAAGTGTTGTCAGTGATGGTAAATAATGTTAGGATAAATGAGATAAGTGGGTAATAAATAGGTGGATGATAATGCAATGTATAATGAATGGGAAACAAATGAAGATCAAAACTTTTAGTCACATGTAATGTTGTTGATATCAGATTTGACATAATTTTGGTTGTAACAAGGCCAAAGACCTCTAAAGAATTTATCGATAGGACCACTAGATTATTATATTGCTTAATATTTGTATTAGCTACCATCTAATTATGTGTTTTATTGGAAGCTATTTTGATTTGATCTTGAATAATATCTTCAGTAAATAGTGAATAAATTTTGTGCTCAGCGATTGGTGCCTCGATGAGGTTTTCACCATTGAATTTTTTTATCATCCCATAGTGCCTTTGAGAAATTTTCACAAAGATATGATAACATTTGACTTTGATTTTATTCTAGTGCCTATGAAAATGTTTCACTAGAAGATGTCAAGTTTAAACTTTGATCATCCCCTATTACCTCTAAAAATATTTCACTAAGATAGTTTTCTTATTCTGCATGAATTTAGTCTTGACCCCACTAACATTCTACAAATGATATGTTGCCATAGATGTAGTTCAACAAAGTATGATTCTATCAGTCTCAATCAACATTTTAAGGATGTGGAATGTCAATATAATATCTATGTTGGGTGGGAATAATGGCAGGATGATGAAAGGTAGCTCAATCTTCATAGAAAATACTAGAACTTGTGTTGATGCTAAAGTAATCCTCAAATTTTTTAGAAGGATCACAAATATATTCAAATTGATCTACAAGGTAATTGTAACCAATATTGTAATAACCATGACTATAATCTATCTCTAAATCTGATTTCAAAGCAAGGGACTCTAAATACAATGTCTCAATTGATGTTAATTATATTTGTAATGTTAAATCTATTGTCAGTTCATAAATAGAACCTGAATCTAATTTTGATTCTTCATTTGATATGGTTGTTTTGATAATGTTTTATTGAATGCTAAATATTTGATAAGTAATGGCTTATTATAGCATAATGGGCTCAATAAAAATTGATTCATCTTGGAAGGGTTCAACATAGACTGGCTCATCTAAGTGAAGCCCCTTAAAGGGAGGCTACTGCTCAAGGGATGTCTTGACAAAATCATGTCTATAAAAGTGAGACTCCTTAATGAGTGGGAAAAGATAAAGAGAGACTTCTATCGAGACTAGATTATCAAGGAGATGAGGCTATTTAAAGATAAGTAACATATGAATAGGTAACTTATCATAGGTTAACTTGTCATAAATGGGTGTTTCAATAATAAAATTTTGGTTTTGGTTCATAATTGTTTGCAAAATATCAATTGTGATCACATTTTAATCCTCATAAAATGGTTCTTGAAGAGGCAATGGTTCTTGTTTTGGATCAAAGATTGGCATATAATTTATAAAGTGGATAATGTTTGGTTTAGTGAGAACAATGGTTTATGGTTCAATAATGGACTCTCCAAAAACTAAACTATTGAAGAAGGGATCAAACACAACTAGTTCATCAAATAGAGGTTCTTCAATAATAGGTTCATCAAAAACTAGTGATGGGCCAAGAATGGTAATAACTGGATGCTTCTTAGTTTGATTTTTTGTGTAAACCAAAGGAGAAGGTCCTAAAATGGTGATGACTAGACACTTCTTAGTTTTGTTTCTTATGCAAACTAAAGAAAGGGGTCCTAAAATGGTGATGACTGGATGCTTCTTAGTTTGGTTGCTCATGCAAACCAAAAGAGGTCCTAAAATGGTGATGATTGGATACATCTTAGTTTGGTTACTCACATAAGCCAAAGGAGGAGGTCATATAATTTTGATGACTAGATGCATCTTAGTTTGATTGCTCATGTAAACCAAAGCATCCAAGTCTTCCTAATAAACCCAATCATCTCAATCTTGAGTTGTATCATAAGTTGGATCTTGATTGTGCTCTCAAGATTGATTTTTGTGAGGTGGATAGAAATCTATCTCACAAACCATATTATCACCATTGGGGTCTTGACTAAAGTCATAAAAGTCATTTTGTGTAGCCATTCTATCATAAGTTAGATTATCTATGACTCCACCATAAGGGTAAATAGACATATCCACATTTAATGAATAAAATTATGAAAACAAAAGGCTTAGAGTTCTATAAACTCTAAAAATTTATGCCTAAAAGACAAAAGTTTCAACCTTGGTTGAAAGGGTGTAGCTATATCTTAAAATGGTTTGTGCCAAGATTTGACATAAAACAACCTAACGTCAAATGTCTAACATCAAAGGATTTTGGATAAATGTTGTGTTCTCTCAAATAAAGACATAAACAATGATGATTATAGGTGATTAAATAAACAAACAATCAATAGTCTTCAATTTTGGGTAATCATTTAACTAAAGTTATGCAACCCAAAATAGAAAGATCTATGTATTAGTCCAACGAATTGAGGCCTAAATAGAAATCAATCAATTTTCAAATCCAAACATGACAAAGTTAATTAAAAATATAATTTTAAAGATTATGATTGGACCAAACAAGCCAGACAAGAGTAAGCAACATGATGACACATAAACGAAGTCCAAATGACACACACACAAACATGTTTAGCAAAAATTTCAAGGCACAAGTGTGGTGTCAAATAGATAACATAACACTTATTTAAACAAAAGAGTGGCATATAAATAAATTAATTTTTTATGTTTTTTAAACAAACAAACAAGTTTTAGTCTCAAAACATACCAAGTATAAAAAACCAACATATATTAAGTATAATCATTCAAATCCTAGCAAGGGTATGGCAATGTGGGGTTGACTAAAACTAGAAAGTTTTCAATCATTCTAAATGGATCAATTGCACAATAAATTTTACACCAAATGATGCAAAATAAATACACTTTAATTGGGTGTCCATGACACTTGGCTTATTTCAAAAAAGTCTAACCTTTCTTTTAACCACTACATCCATCGCTTGCTCAATATAGTGCAATGTCTTAAAGTGCAGATACGTCCTGGTACTTTATCCTTAGAAACTCATGGGAGGTGGTGAAATCCCCCTCACAAGCCAAGCTTACATAATATAAAATACATAATACAAAGACTTTATGGTTACCTTAAGATCTCCCAATACTATTGTGAGTTTTTTGGGAGTGCTTTAAGTGACATTCTTTCTATGCCTTGGACTAGGCATGCTTATAATAAGGATGGCACTTTTGATTCTAAAAGTTCTCTAAAGGGGATAGATGGAATAACATACACACAACGTCCCTCTTTTTGCCAATCAATTAATTAATCACCTATTGCATACAAAATTAACAAATGAGTTCAATTTTAAGCACTAAATAAGAGATTAGGTGATGTTATTTTTGGCCCTTGGCCTTAATTGCTAAAATGCTAAAAGATTACACAAAAAAGGCCATAGGAAGCAATAAATACATAAGTTCATTTTAAGCCTAAATTGAAGATTCAAGACTTAGCCTATATTCATGATTAAAGTACCAAATTTAAAATGTTGCAAGAGTTATGATGTGTTTTAACCACTAAATGAAATATACCTAAGACTTAGCCAAATATTAGGTTCATTGTAAGCACTAATTCAAATGTGTGAAATCAAGCATGTTCATTTTAAACCTAAATGAAAGTGTGTTTGGTTAGTCAAAATCATTCAAACCAACTTCCAAACTACCTCCTCAACCTATAAAATACAATTATAAGGGTATGTTAAGAATCAGTTAAGAGTTTGAGTAAATGATATTAAGAATTTAGCTCTTTGATTGAGAGTCAAGTTGGGTTGATAATCGAGTTGGGTTGGATAGGTGATTTGGGTTGACAGGTGAGTTCAGTTGGATAGGCAAGTTGGGTTGATAGGTGAGTTGGGTTGAAAGGTGAGTTAGGCAACACAAGTGAGTCAGGGTAAGATAGAGGTGAGTCAAGATGATCTAGAGCTAAGTTGGGGTGATCTAGAGCTAAGTTGGGCTGATCCAAAGCTAAGTTGGGATGAACCAGAGCTGAGTCAGGGTGATCCAGAGCCAAGTCAGGGTGATTGAGAGCCAAGTTGGGGTGATCTAGAGCTGAGTCAAGATGATCTAGAGCCAAGCTAAGTTGAGCCAAAGCCAAGTCAAGGTGACCCAAAGTTGAGTTGAGGTGATCTAAAACTAAATCAGGTTGAGCCAGGCTAAGTTGGGCTGAGCTAGAACTGAGTTGTGCTGAGTCAAATCTGAGTCAAAGTGAGCCAAAGCTTAGTTAAGCTAAACCAAAGTTGAGTTGGGTTAAACCAGAACTAAATTGGGCTAAGCTAGAGCTAAGTCAGGGTGATCTATAGCTAAGCTGGGTTGAACCAAAGTTGAATTGGGCTGAACCAAAGTTGAGTTGGGCTAAACCAAAGTTGAGTCAAGGTAAACTAGAGCCAAGTTAAGGTGACTCAAAGCTGAGTTAGGCTAATCTAGATCTGAGTCAAGGCGAACTAGAGTCGAGTTAGGCTAAACCAAAGATAAGTTGAGCTAAACCAAAGCTAAGTTAGATCAAACTAGAGCCAATTTAGGGTGATCTAGAGTTAAGTTGGGATGAGCTAGAGTTGATTTGGGCTAAGCCAAAGCCGAGTTGAGCTGAGTTGATAGTCTTGAGAACAAAATTGTGGTTTACAGAAATGGACATTTTTACTCAAGATTTTTTCTTCATTGTTTCCATACTCCAAGATCTTACATGAAAATAGTTAGTAGGTTTCTTGTAGAGTATTTGTGAGTAAATATGTGGGTTGTGGTCCCAATGGGCATGTTAAAATGTATAGAGGATTACATAACATGATTAGTCAAATATTATTCCAATAAATCAAAGGAAGGATGTATACAAGTAAACCAAATTAACCTTATTTATTAATATAGGAATTACTGAGGATAACAATAAACATATGAAATAAAGAAACATCATATTACATTCCCAAATAGATTCACCATACCAATGCAACTCAAAAGCATGTTTTCCCTTGATCAAGAGCCCTTGTCTTCAACAACAATGATGGCCAACTCCTCCACTATCTCAAGAACTCCTTGTAAAACCTAGGCTCATGATTTGGAATCACTACTCTAGCCTATCAATGAAGCTTGCATACAAAATCAATGATCAAATGTAAAGGATGCAGACAATTCAACATAATAACTTTGCATAAATCAAGATTAAAAATGATATCTATGACCTCTCTATTTATAAATTTTCAAGATTGCTTAAGATCAACCTAAATCATCCATCTTGAGATAAAGATGTGTGGTTGAGGATTAATTAAATATTTTTAATTAAATCCATAATTATCCTCATCATGACTTTGGAAAAAGGGGAATTGAAGAGGCATGGAGGGTCATTATGAGGCATGGGAGACCCATAATCCTCATATTTGTGGCATTTATGGCATAGAGATGTCTTCTCAAGAAATGATGTCACCTAATGATGTAGTTAATAAAAATCAAATTTTAAAATAAATATTCAACAAATCTCATATAAAATCCACTTAAGCTCTTGATTTGGATTAATTAGCCTTAAACAAGGTTAATCAACATTTGTGTAATAATTTGGAAATTGGCCCTCAATTAATCAAAATGGTCAAAAAGTCATATTGCTATGTCATAGTTTGACTCAAGAAGAATTGGAAGGTGACATTAGATGTGTTGGAACAGTATTCCCATTTAAGATGTTTCCAACACAAAATAATAAAGGTACATGATGTGTACCAATGAATTAGAAGAAAAGAGTGATCCAGAGCATAAAAAGGTAAAATCATCATTTTGACATGAAATGAATTGATCAAAGTTAGTTATCCCATAAATTGCATTGCCCCATTGAGAGATACTTTGACCTAAATTTTCACTTGTGAATGACAAGTTTGAACCATTTAGGGTGTTTCATGGATTTTGGCCTAAAATGTACATTTGAGTGCAATTTGAGTAAGATTGATAATTTCAAAACAAAAAATGTTAAGAATTGGATGTTTTTAGCCTTAAGCCTTATGTATTCTATAAAATTAATACATAGCTCAATACCACCAACATATATTAGTTTTAGCATCCATGGGTCAGCCTTAAGTAGCTACACCTTTCAAATAGGCCTTAGTATCCCTTATAGGTCTCATAGAGACATATTCAACCCTTTAGTAATTCCTTGATTAAATTAGGAACATTAGACCATTTAAAAATACATAGGTCCACTCCACATGACCCCTAAGACACCTAAAAGTGATTACATCCATCACTACACTCCTTTGTATATTCACAATCTAATCAAACATTAATATTGTACACAAGAACACCAAAAATGAATAATCAACCAACTTTTAGTCATTTGTTCATACTAAATATAGATTGTTTAAAACTCAAAAATACACAAATATGGTCCTAATGGAGTTTAAAACACTCTCCAATATCAAATTCACCTTGAAACATAAAAACACCATCAATACAAACACGAACATCCTTCTTGGATCACTTGTAGAAGATGGTCAAACACACAGTCAACTTTTGAGTTCATATAATACAATTGTATGAGTATTCAAACCTTATAACAAATTTTTTTGGTTGCACCTTGGAGTCCTTTACAACTTTCCTTTTTTCTACATTAACAAATTTGTCATACATAAAAAGTTATATCTCAAACAATACATATTAGTTTTCCTTTTTGAATTGAATTCCAATGGTCATTGTGAAATATAAAATCTTTAGACACGTGTCTTCATATTATGCCTCGAATAAACTTAATCAAATACACTCCATCAATCTCTTTACAAGTTACCTAGTCTTTAATTTTAATTAGTGGTTGTTCGTCTTTGATTTGTGCCTCCAAGATTGTGACACTTGACAGCCCTACATGCCTCTTATGGACCTTACTATTAGTCTCCATGCACTTACACCACTTGGTATCCATGCATGCCTTCTATGGACCCTTATATTAGTATCAATGTGATTATTCCACTTATAAATCCCATTTTCAATCTATGTACTTTTTTTTTAGTCTTTAAATGTGCTTATGCCACTTGGTAGTCCTATTTGTATTCTTTGTACCTTATTGCCAATTTTCAAACACACTTACACCACTTGGTAGTCCTGTATACAATCTCAAGTTAATTTGACTTATTGAACTCATGATCACCATTATATCTCCATATGTGTTACCACCTTCATGCCATTGATCCTTGATCTGAATGATTTATCTGATCGAGCTAAATTTTGAAACTTGGTAGCCTTGTATAAATATCACTTGATATTGTAAATTTGGCTAAGTATGGGAAACATTACAATCTATTTGGAAGGATAAATTTTCACCTTAATATATTGTACAACAAACAACCTCATGATATAAATCTTGGACCATAGAAACTAGGAATAAAACTGATTAGACCCATGTAACCAAGTCCTTCTGAGACTACCATATATGTAAATGCTGACATCATCAATCTACTTACTCAACCTAATTTTCCAAGATGACTAAGAGAACATAAACATTCATATGACTATTCTGATGAATTCATTTCAATTTCATAAGTATTCATAACACCCCATAGGGTCTTTACAACATAAACATAACCAAAACAACATTCTCATCTACCTTACCAAGTCAAACATTAAAGAACTATACAAGAACAGTGAAGCATATTGAAACACACTTTTTCATTGTCCTTCTAGTACACAAGACACATCATGAACATTATTTTCCACTTTATGGACACATCATTGACAACACCTTAATAACCTTCCCCTTTTTCATTGATGTCAACACCAACATAAGAATTATGTACATACTCCTACTTTTTATGCAAACATTTTCTCCCCCTTTGACACTATGAAAAAGTGGGAACCAATTGATCTTGAGGATGTGAAAAAACTTCAAGGACAAATAACAAGAAAGTACCAAATTTGAGAGATGATACAAACTCCCACTAACACTGTGCATACCAATTCTTATCTTGAGCTTTTCAAACATGCTCCAAACTCAATACTCTTCTTGACCATATACAACTCTTTTGTAGACAAAATACACATGAACACCAAAAACTATTTGAACTCACCTTGAAAACATTAAGAGGGACTCCCCCTAAGTCACCTGAACCTAGGCATCCATTGATCACCTTCAGACCATATTCAACCATGATTGGAGCATCTCACATATTCTCCCCCTCATATCATGCACAACTCTTCAAGCCTTTCAAACTAATTGAGTTAGTTCCCCCTAACTCCATGTTCCACCTAGATCATGACATCTTCAATAGGTATTCTTAACCAATTTTATTTTCATACCTAGAAACCTCCATACTATGCCTACAAACATTCAAGACCAAAATCCTTGAACACACCATGAGCACACATACTTACTTCTCCATAATAAATATATATCCTAAGAAGTGTAGGTAGAGACACCTTAACCCATAATGTCTAAAATAATATGAAACCATGAGTTGCTCATGTCTCCTCATATTCCTTCTCCTTCTTAGACATCTAAAACTGATAGTTATTCTTCATGTTCTTATGCTTAAGAGAAATAACTTTCTCATCCATTACAACATTCTTCTTCTCTTCTAATATTGTATTGATAACACATGGAGATAACATAATTTCATGACATACCTTTTCACTTGAAGTATTCATCTTGCAATTTAGAACCTCATCACTAGGAATTGAAAACTAATGTTATTTTTATGAAATATGCTCAACAATAGTAGTTTGTTCACTTGAATCCATACACAACTTAGAACTAGCCTCAAATAGCACCTTGGAATTTTCCTTGAGCTTGGTGTCTTTATTCACAATATGAGTAGATAATGAAATATTTTGGCATACTTTAACCTCTATAGCATTATACACCATAATAAACATATAACTTAGACCTATATACTCATTATAACTCACAATTGTCATCTTTGGTTTCCATGAGTTAACTTGTCTTCTTATTTTTAGTCTAAGAATCTAATTGAACTTATTTTGACTTGATGGCCTTTGCTTGTAGAACCTAGCAATGTGACCAATATTTTCAAATTTGTATAAAACCATTATTATTGAAGTATACTTAACTTGCCTTACTTAATTTGGATAAATCTTACAATGTGTCCTATGTCATAACAACTAAAACACTCAACTTTGATCATGTTATTTGACTGATGACTCCACTCATTCTTAGCAGGTCTTCTACACTCTCTAACCCTATGACTGAATTGATTGAAATTATAGTAATAACCATTAAAATTGGCATACCTCATTACATTTGGTTGTTTGATCTGATTTTTCTTCACTCTATTGATATATTCATTCCTTGATTGATGATTGACCTTCAAAGTTTGATCCTTCTTGTTCACATTAGCCTTAACATTATCTTGAGTTGCAAATTTTTATTCTTATTTGAAACCAAATCAAGTTCTATCACTAGAAATATTTTGACTATTTAGAATGTTTTCTAGATCACTTGAGCTCTTTTCAAACCTCACAAATGACTTAATCTTACTATATTTATTCTCTAATTCATCTTTTAATGACTCATTTTCAATCACATGCCTTGAGCACTCATCTTCTTTGGCTTTTAGGCTTGTAGACATAGTTTCCAATTGACTATTGAGAAGCTTGAATATACATTCATGATCTTTGGAGTCTTCATCCATTCTATCCTTATACATACTAAATTTCTCCTCATATTCCTTCATTTTTGACTTTAACTTCTTGGTTTTCTTCTTTTCAATCTTCAGATCTTCAAGAGAATTCATCAACATAGTCTCATAGTCCTTCATGTTTTCTTCATCATTTATATCACTCAAAGTAGACTCCTCTTAATGTTAGCAACTTCCTTCTCTTACCATGCAAATAAATGCATCTTAAATAGGACAATCATCTTCATTATCAAATTTATAACCATTGTCTTAACTCTCATATGATGAGTTGCAATCTTCATTGATGTATATACTCTTCTTATCCTTGAAGGACTTCTTATTTTTTACTTTCTAAATCGTTTCTTCCTCTTATCAAACCTAAATGCCTTCTTTCCTTCATCTTGGCTTTAACCGTACTCATCATCATCATTATTATTATTATTATGCTTATAAGGGAACTTATTTACAAAGTTTCCTACCTCTCCATAATTCAATCATTTGAAGGTTAGTTTACCTTTATACTTGCCTGAACTTGTTTTCAATTTCATTTTAAACAAAATAATTAGTTAATCATCATCAATATCAGATATTTCATCCTCCTTGAGTTCCATAATTTAATTTATCTTCTTATTTGGCTTCATTTCTATCATGAATGATGTTTCCTTCTTTGGTAGTTTGTCCTTATTGATTGTCATTTCATAGGTAGTAATAATGCCATGCAATTCATCCATCTTCATCTAAGTAAGATCATAACTTTCTTCTACAATAGATACTTTGAATCAAAATTGAGGGAGAGAGAGAGAGACCTTAATACATTTTATACTACAATATATTCTTCAATCTTCTCTCTAAGACATCTGATAATATTCACAATATCATCAATTCTCTATAGAAAATATGCCATAGAATCTTACTCCTTCATCTTGAGACTCTAAAATTATCTTTGATGAGTCTACAACTTGGCCAATTTGAACTTTAAATCCCATTCATAAATGATATGTAGTATATCCCATATCTCTTTATTATATTTATAATGGATTACCTTGGTGTACTCAATTTATGAAAGACCACAAGTGATGTCATTCATTGCCTTATAATTTCTCTCAAATATCTTCTTATTAGTTACACTAGTTGGAAGAGTAGGGGGGGGGGTCTAATATCCATCCACAATATATCTCCAAATGTCAAACCTTATTGACATGATGTAGGTCTTTATCCTCACACTCTAAAAAGTATAATTAAACCCATTGAACATCATTTCTTGTTAAGTGGAAAATCCTCATTGCATTTGATGACTACCCATATTATACCTTAGATCACCTTCAAGTTGTTAAAATTGCAAAGAAGCCCTTGTTATAATACCAATTGTTAGAGGTAGAATCACTAATAGGTGGGGTGAATCATTGATGCAAGATATTCAATCCAATTCCATACTCTTCAAACCCTTAATCATTCAACACATACAATCGTGAATCATAATTATAATCCATAATAATGAACATGAAAGATAAAGAAAGATAAAACACATAACACATGACATATGTGGTAAATGCTCTTAGAGAATAAAACCCATTGAATCCTACAATATGGAATAAGTCTTATAATGATATATCCAACATTTAGACTACCACTAACCTATCAAGGAGCACCCATCCCTAAGTTTATTCAAGTAGTCACTTGACCTTTAGCTAGCTCTAACTAGAAAGGAGGCTAAAACCCCTAGGAAACCAAGTACCCACTCAACTACCTTAAAACGTAGATGACATTGAACACCCTTTGATACTCTTCAACTAATGATGACCTCCTTTTTTTTCACTCTTTCTTCTCTACACTCACACTATCCTTCACACCATTTTAATGTATCCAAAACCACCTTTTGGATCACTCTACACTTCTTCACACATACTAAAATAGAAAACATACAAAAAATCTATCATAACATCAATAAAATGACTAAATGGTCATACATCCATACCTCACACTCCTTTGATGCTCATTTCATTCACCAAGCTCTCAAAATCTTCGCCTTTTCTTCACTCATGTTATACACTCTCTATACTTCACTTATCCTCAATCTACAAACCTACATGATCATTATTATGACATCAAAATTATGACCTATAGGTCATATACACTATCCTTAGCATGTTATTCTCTTCACTCCATCTAGTAGGCACACTCACGCTTCTCTATCCTTCACCTCTCAACTATATATTCCACACATAAAACTCTAGAAACCATCATCATTGATTTCACTCTTTATAGAGCCTTCATGAATATTATGTTCTTGGTAAGCCATAAGACATACCTTAACCCTTAAATATTCTAACACATTAAGACATAGATCAATACCACCTACATATATCAGCCATAACATCCATGGGTCAGCCTTAAGTAGCTACACCTTTCAAATAGGCCTAAGTAGCCCTTATAAGTCTCATGGAGACCTATTCACCCATTTAGTACTTAACCAATAAAATTAGGAACACAATACCATTTCCATATACATATATCCACTCTAAATGACCCCTAAAAACCTAAAATAAATTACATCCATCACTACACTCTTATGTATATGCACAATCTACTCAAATATTAGTCTTATACATAAGAACACCATGAATGAATAATCAGTTAGCTTTTAGGAATTTATTCATACTAAATATGGATTGTTAAAACCTCCAAAATCCACATAGATGGTCCTCATGGATTTTAAAATACTCTCTAATAGCTAATTCACCTTGAAACATAAAAACACCATCAATACAAACATAAACATCCTTCTCAGATCACTTGTAAAAGATGGTCAAACACAATAAAATTCAGAGCTCAAAAAATACAAATGTACAAATATTCAAACCTTATAAATATTTTTTTTGGATGTGTTACAACTTCCCTTTTTACTACATTAGTAAATTTGTCATACATTAAAAGTTACAACTCAAATACTACAGACTAGTTTTCCTTTATTAAATTAAATTCCAATAGTCACTATGTAATACAAAATATTTAGGCACGTCTCTTCATCTCATGAACCATAGAAAATTTATTTAATATTCTCCATTTATATTCTCATGAGTCACTTAGTCTTTAATTTTAATCACTATCCATTGATCTTTGATCAGTGCTTCTGAGATTATGACATTTGGCACCCCCACGTGCCTTCTATAGACCTTATTGTCTATCTCCATACACTTATGCCAATTGACAGCCCCACATGCCTTATATGGACCCTTATGTCTATATCCATACTCTTATTACACTTGGGATTCATACATGTAATATGTGTAATCTATTTTTAGTATTCAAACATGCTTATGCCAATTGGTAGTCCCACATGCATTCTATGTACCCTTCTGTCAGTCTTCAAATGTGTTTATGTCACATGGTAGTCCCACATGAAATCTAAATATATTTTGACTTATTTACCTCATGCTTACCATTATATATCCATCTATGTGATTACTTATGTGTTATTGATCCTTGATTTGAATTATTGATCTAATTGAGCTAGATTTTGACACTTGGCAGTCATGTATAAAGATCACTCGATATTTAAAATTTGGAAAGGTATGGAAAAAATTGCAATCTATCTAAAGGGCCAAATTTACACCTCAATATATTTTTATACACACAACCTTATGATCTAAAACTTGTATCATAAAAACTAGGCACAAAACTAATCAAACCCATGTGACTAATGCCTTCTGACACTGCCATACATTTGAATGCTAACATCATCAATCTTCTTACTTAGCCTAATTTTCTAAGATGAATAGGAGAACCTAAAAATTCATATGAGTGTTTTGATTAATTCCTTTCACTTTCAAAAAAACTATAAGCACTCATAAAACCCCATAGGGTCTTTAAAACATTAACATAACCACGACAACATTCTCATCTACCTCACCAAGTCAAACACTGAAGAACTATGTAAGAACACTAAAGCACATTGAATCACACTATGTCATTGTCCTTCTAGCACACATGACACCTCAACATGAACCACATAGTACTTATAATCATAACTCATACCAATTAGATTATATATTTAAGTCCACATGAAAACTATAAATATGAGTGGTTATTAAGGCACTTACAAGTATTGATTTAATGTTAGAGAAACATTTGATGTTTGTATGTGTTTATGTTTATTATAGTTTTACTCAAAATTGGGTAGTGTTTTTACACTAATGAATATATCTAACAAATATGGTAGTAAAGTATAGAATCGTATCTACTTTAGTTTCTAAATTAGAAATATGTATCAATTGTAACATAAAAATGATAATAATAAAAAACAAGATTAAATTTGCCACACCTTAATTTATTTTATAATACCTAAACCTATATATATAATGTACATAATTTTTATAGTTTATCTATGAAATTTGAGCCTCTTGGGTATACTCTTTTCTTGAAACTATGATCATTGAATCTACCTTGGGAAAACTCTTCATTGGGCATATTTGTGTACCAATTTTTTTTTGGAAACATTGAGTACCTATGCAAGCTTTATATATCTACAATATTTAAGGTTGCTTCACTGTCTTATGTTATGTCATGTATGCTTTCTTTGTCTATTTTACTATACATAATTGAATATGTTTTTTTTATTTTCCTTCTTGACCTAGCTTGAAATAATTAGATATCAATCCAAAACATAGAAGGTATAAGTATTTGGGTCAAGTAGTCACTAAGGTTAGGTTTTTAATTTTATTCCTCGGATATCAAAATCATACCCCTTGTGTTTTATGTAATGTGTAGATGATGTGTTTGAGATAGGTTTTCCACCTCCTCTTCCTAGGTAGAGATTCAACAATATTTTGTTTGAACCTTATTTGGGTACAATATGTAAAGATTTGATGCAATTCATTTAAGTAGATATAAATCATTCTTAGTTTTCCTAGATTTGAAATGGATCTTGAATCCTTGTGTTGATTTTGGTATTGATATTGGACATTATTTTTAGTGATATTTGACTATTTGTATATATAGTTTTCTCATGATTTGAATTAAGTAATAATTAGCATGAAACATTCAATAAAACAAAATAAAAAATAGAAAAAAATGGTTTCAAAGAACTAAAAGATGCCAAGATAGCTAGAAGGGCCCATAAAAGTAAAAGGGGAAGACTTTAGTTCTTATGAAGTTTTCCAAGTTAAAATATAGTAAATACAAGCCTTCTCAAAATAAACTAAGAAAGAGAATAGGGAGGTGAGAGAAATAGGCCCATGTGCACAATAATGAATTAATAAAATTACAAAGAGAGGAAGAGAGGACCATGGGATTTCAAATATTGGAAAAGACACATACAAGTAAAAATTAATCCAATAAAATAAGGTGATGACCAACATACACAAATAAGTATTAAAATAATTGTGATCACAAGGGGTTTAACAAAAAATATGTTTCTAAAATATGAGAATATTTATGGTTTTTGTTTTTAATAAATTGTATAATTTTTTTCAATACCATAGGGAATGAAACTGAGAAAGTTTTGATGGACTATCAAATATTCTTGAGGATTACAAAATTATTTACCCATGATTATCAAAAAATAAATTTACTCTATGATGTCTCTTTATTTAAATATGAGTGTCCTAAATTTTAAAGGTCAATGTTGAGTGGAGAAATAACATAAAATTTTTATCTCATAAAGAAGTATAACCATTGTTTAATCAAATTTGGGATTTATATAAAAATCCTAGATGGAAACACTACTATGAAAAATCAAGAGAATAATATTAAAATGATAACATTGACTAATTTGGAACTATTTTATTGTAGAATCATACTAAAAATAGCAAAGTGTAATGATAAAATAAATACTTATCTAGAAACTATATTTGTGGGATGATTCATAGGATGAAACTTACTATGTATAGAAGTCTAATGACTGGAATTAGGAATGAAGAATTGGATTTGGACATGGATAATAGTGGTGGGAACATGACACTAGAGGGGTGATGATTATAGCCACTAGCATTGATGAACTAAGGGTTTTTGGGTTGTTTGTGTCTTCATCTACAAAGCTTGTATCTATGGTGGTAACTTATAATCACTTATGGACACCATTGTATGATTTATTTTATTTCAAACCCTATCTAATTAACATATGAAGACTAATTAAAATCAATGGGGAAAGGGGAGTTGGTGGTTTAATTTGGGTGAGACCTCAACACCTCATGTATTGAGTGTTGTCTACATATAAATACTATGAATATGGATCAAATTTCATGTAGTTATCCCATGCTTTGGTGGTCTATGAATAATTAGTGAAATATTTTAGATGTTAGTGCAATACTGATGTGATTAAGTTTCTTAACTATAACTTGTGACATGTAAAAAGTATTTAGACTTTATCTCTAGATTACTATGTCTATATGCAATCACAATTTGGAGAAATAGGTATTTTACTCTCAATGTGCAATCATGGTTATGGTGATTTTAAATGTGGAATCCCTCTTCTATGAAAAATGGTTTGAAAAGTGTTTATATAGTCATATCTATAGTCTCCCAAAAATAATAGTCATTTTTTGAACAACATTTGAATTATTTTGGTTCTACAAACCAAAATAATATCTTCCATATTCAAAATTTGTCTTAGATATTCAAATTTCTCATTTTCAGAGCTTCTCAGAAAATCTACAGACTCTACAAGGTTAAATCTATGGACTCTATAGGCTTGAATCTACGGATTCAGCAGGAAGAAAAATCTACGGACTCTACAAGAAAAGGAAAATATACAGACTTCTACAGGTGGTTTTCAATCAAAAGAATTGATTTTCAAAATTTGTTCATTTTTTGGGATTGGTTCAAAGTTTTGGTTCATGTGAAAATCTTCATCGACAAGCATCTGAGTGCAAAAATTAACTTGAACCATTGAACTGAACCATTGAACCATTTTAGTTCAAAAGGTTCAACGATTTCAAGGTTCAATGATAGGTTCAACCAAAAGAATATTTCAATAGTTCAGTTCAACCAAGCAGTTCAATGCTTTATTTCATTTAGTTAGTTCATTCTTTTAGTTCATCTTTTGGTTCAACATCTACAGGTTCAACAACAGGGGCTCAGTGCGCTTCATTGAAACATTGAACTAGTTCAATATATTGGTTCAACGGATTGGTTCAACCGATTGGTTCAACTGTTGGTTCAAAGGCAAGTTCAACATCCTGGTTCAATGGTTAGTTCATTGGCTTGTTTTATTCATTGAACCATTGGATTGAACCGTTTTGGTTCAAAAGCCTTGGTTCAACCAATTGGTTCAATGTCCAAGTTCATTGCATGGTTCATTAGCTTTTGGTTCAAAATGATTGGTGTGCTTCATTGAACCGTTGAACTAGTTTAACTAATGGTTCATCATCCAAGTTCAAAGGGCTGGTTCAATGCAAAAGAAGACTTTCCAAAGGACAAGTGCCCTTGCAGAGGGCACTTAATAAAGAAAAGCACATTTTTGGAGGATCATTTTTCTAAGAAGCCGAAAGGTAATTCTTTCAAATTTGTCTAAGGCATTTTAAATTTTTTGATTAAAGACTTAATTCTTTCAGATTTTTGTCTGAAGGAATTCCTTCAGATAAAAAGTCCAAAAGAATTCCAAATGGCCAAGGACCTTGAAGAAATTTTCAAAGACTTGTTCAAAAAGACTTAGCGGAACGAATTTCACCCTGACATTTTATCTGCGGGAATTTTACACAGACATTTTGTCTGAGGGAATTTCACCTAGACATTTTGTCTGCGAGAATTTTACCCAAACATTTTATTCATGGGAATTTTCCGTGGGACAAATGTCTGTGGAATTACCCATGGGGAGCTTTCAAGTCAAACACCTAGGAATTTTCCCTGGGGATTTGTCCATGGAAATAAAGCCCAGGGAAACATTTGTCTATGGGGACTGCCAAAACAAAAGCCCAGGGAAATATTTATCCACTAAAGGGGCTGCCAAAGAACCCCAAAGGGTAGGTGCCCTTGTGGGGGACTCTTGGAAGCCAAACTAAAAGACTATTCAAACACAGGTCATATTTCAAAATCTGAAAGGCTAAGTCCAAGCTGACTGGGTAAGGTTGAAAGTCAAAAGAAAATCAAGGGGTGACGCCCATAAAGATGTCAAATTCAACATAGCCGAAGAGCCATTGGAAGCATATTGACAAGCATGTAAACGTCAATTTCAAAGACAGTAAAATAGCCGTTAATCCTTTGATCCACAGACCCAGATGCATTTACAGAATTCAAGACAAAATAATGGATGAATCCAGGACCCGATTCAATCAATTTGGAAAGGAAGAATGATGAAGTCAAGATCAGACTGATAGTTGGACATTGAAAGTTGTAATCTTTCAATTACATGACTTGTTTATCTACATTGATAAGATCAAATGGGTAAAATGCCCCAAAAGTTCCAGCTTGTCTTCCTAACATTTCCCAATGCATCATGATGTATTACTGTTCTCGAGTCCTTCTTGAAGTGGCTATATAAGGGACATTCTTTCATTGTAAAATGATGTTTTTGACAATCTAAATGAAACTCTACCAAAATTGAGAGGCATCATTGAGACTTTGTACTCAGTCTGTTGATCATATTCTATTAATGAAATAAGAAAGCAAGGGACTTTTTCAGACTTTGTGCTATGAATTCTTTATGGTTGAGGGAACTATTATTATGTTTATTTCCTTGATTTATCTTCTGTTTCATTGATTTAATAAGCAAGATTAGTAAAATTAGTCAGGAAGATGCCCTGAAGAATCAATTATGAAGAGACTTTGTGCTTCCATAGCTACCTTCAATGTGTTTGTTTTTCATTGCTATGTAAAGGACTCTGAGAAGACTTTGATCTTTTGTTGCCCTTCGTATATTACTCTTAAGCATTTCAGGAAGAGACTTTGTGCTCTGTTTCAATTTGCTGGTTACCATACTTCAGTTACATTATGCTTTTATTACCAGGGATATTCTTGTAGCTAACTAAATAGTTTTTCCTGAAAGAAGAGGAGAGCTGTCTATCATTCCCTGAGTTTTTTCATTGTTTTATATACATCATAAATGAAGAAAGAGAGATGGATGTCTGATCTTACCCTTGAGTATTATTTTTTGTTTATACATATACATAGCATATCCATAGGGAACCTCCCCTTGATGAGAGGAGAGAGTATTCTCCTTCTGATGTGATAAACTTACACATTAGGATGACTAATCTTCTTGCTTTGGCTGATAAGACCTATTTTGTTTATCAGTATGCTGATAGACAAAATATTCAACCAATATTTTTTGGTGACTCTGTTAGGGAATTACCCATTATCCATTTATAGTCTATCCATTTCATTCACCTCCACACCACAGGAAAAGAACACACAGTTTAAAGCCTCAAGCTTTAATTGAAGCAAAGTCAAATCTTTTTCATTTTTGTTTTACAATTTGGTAGATTCAAGGTATACACGAAGCCAAAGGGCTAAAGGTTTCATTGATCTTATGTTTGAGTTGGTACAACAAAGTGATTTTGATCTATTTCCTTTACCATCTCATCTCCAACAAACCAAGAGCTTCCCTCCTACTAAATCCAGATCTCCATTACCAAATGAAGTATCTACATCTATTGTTGATAAAGTTGTGCCTGTAATTACCCCATTGAGATTTGTTATCCCTCCTTTTTAGTATCCTATAATGGTAGTTCAAGGCCCCTGGGGTAATGCTTTTGGTCCTCTCAATCTTACTCCTCTACATGAGCTTCCACGTAGTTCTAGGAAGAATTTCCCTAAATTCTATGGTGATGGAAAAGTTCATCTTGATGAACACATTACAGCATTTAGTATAGCTTGTGGAGTAATTGGAGTAGAGTTTGAAGATGTAGCAGTCATACTTTTTGTTAAAACACTACAAGGTCCTACTGTAGATTGGTTTTACCATTTATAGGCTTGATCTGTGACTGATTGGAATACTTTGAAAGCTAAGTTTGAAGACAGATTCAAACTTGCAGAAGATGCACATACACTTCTGGCTCAACTTACACAAATGAAAAAAGAGGCACACGAGCCTATGAGAGACTTCATAGCTAAATTTGACAAGTTTTGAAATAGAATTCCTATGATTGTTAGACCTACAACTGAGAATCTCAAATGCTTTTTCATTAATTCTCAGCTACCTAAAGATAGTTTCCTCTTGAGACGTGCTAGCCAAATAGATCTCACTGTAGCTCAACTTTTGGCCACTGAAGTAGAAGATGATCTCATCTTAGCAAAGAATATAAGAAGAGATCCCAATAGAAACAGAGCTTCATCATCTTTTGAATTTGTATCTACAAGCACCACAGATCCAATGGTGCAAAAATTAGCAAATGAGCTCCTTGCCCTTAAAAAGCAAATGGCTCAAGGAATGTCTTCTGCTCCTACATATAGAAGAATATTCCCAAATTAGTCATATCAGGGAAATGTTGCCAGAAACTAAGGACAACAAAATTGTCTTCCTCCTCCACAAGGGAAACTTGCCCTGAAAGCTCCTCCAACTAATTCAGCAATGGGATATCTTGAGATAGAATCATAATTTTTTTATTAGCCTGAATTAAATCAAGAAAATGGCACTGATATCACTAAAGAAAATCAAGAAGAATTAGCTGGTGACTCCCACACTGGTTTCCTAAATTATCAGGATAAACCCAGAAGCAAAGGAGAAGCTTCAGATGGATCATATGCAGTGTTTACTAGGTCTGAGAATCAATCAGCCCAACAGGCTGATACAGAAAAGATAAAAGAACAACCACATCCAATAGTCACAATTGTCAATCATGGAACAACTCTACCCTTTCAAACAAAAGATCTGGTAATCACTTAAAAGATAAATACATATGTTGCACCTTCCCCTTCTACTTCTAATTCGCAAACCAGCCCACCTCCCATCCCTTTGAAAAATCAGAAAGCTATAATACCTTTCTCTGTACCTAGCTCAATTCAGCCATTTGATATAATTGACCATGTTAAAAAAACAAAAATATAGATGTCTAAATTTGAGTACTTGTAGTCCAATCTGGATCAACTGAACAAGCTGGTCCAATATGTTAAAAATCAAACCATCCATGCAGGACAAAAGGCCAAAAAAGTAACATTTCATTCTTCAATGAATACGCCTATTCTAAATAATCTGATTATTACTCCTCCAGCTACTTCTATAAAAATAGAACCCTTCTATGTTTCCTTGTTAATCAATGGCCACAAGTTGAGTAACTATATAATAGACTCAGGTGCATCTGACAATGTCATGCCCACCAAAGTCACTGAGTCTCTTAGTCTCACATTGACCAAGACATTTGGGAGATGTTTCTCCATGGAGAATAAGCAAGTGCCATTGCTGGGGAAAATCAAAGATGCTCAATTTGCATTCGCAGCCTTTCTAGACAAGAGGATTAAAATGACTGTATTAGTGGCTAACATCCCATCATCTTATGGCATTTTGCTTGGACAAAATTTTTGCAAGGACGTGGGAGGAGAACTGAACATAGATCTATCTGAGGCAAGGATCCCTATCCAAGGCATGATGAAAAGATTACTTCTTGAAAAGGAAGCAAAGTATGTGGTTACCCAAACATCATCCCCTGCAGCACAAATTCTATTTGAATCTTCAGACAATGGTAATTATTTCTTTACCATAGAAGATGTTCATGTTCCTACAAATGAAAGTCCTGTAGCTGGCAATCCAAGAATTGATCCAAACAAGATTTTAGGAGAATTGGTAGAGCACAATATAAACAAGGAAGGATCTTTCATCTCTAATGAGGAGAAATTTGATAAGAGATCAACTTTTGATGATGACAACAATTCTTCTACAAATGATGGAGTTGGGACTATGTTGATATCTCCTCAAAGAGATATTCTTCCTTCATGTAATTTGCAAGTCAACAACACCAATAACACAGCTAGAGGTGAATTTTTGTTGCCTAAATTGAAGATTGCTCAAGAAGAAGAAGTCAAACTCGTTGACATCAAAGGAGATGATAATCTGACAATTTGTCAAGCATTTGACTTGGACAATCCAATCATGTGCTGGACTAGACCAGTAGAATAACAAGTTATAATGTTGGACCATGCTGCTGCAAAACAAAATTAGGCAAAGGAATCTGTCACCAAGACAACAAGGAGTGATAATTTCCAGTTTGAAGACCACATCCTACCATGGGGCAAGAAGAGGAAAGAGTCAACAAGAAGATGTAAAAAATCAGTTTCTTCATGGAGAGCTCCATTCACCCATCACCATTTCTGGGGACAAAATGGTTTCCTGCTGGTTTTCTAGAATAGAACATTATTTTCATTGTCTCCCAAAAAGTAGTTTTTGAAATACTTCAATTCTTGAAGTATCAGATCATTGCCTCTATATATATGTATATTTGTATAGTTTTAAATTCTATTTTGTTTTGTTTGTTTTCATTTTTGATGTCTTTCATTTCTGGAAAGCATGACTCCGAAGCCCAATGGTACACTTGAAGACACTGGAGTTTCTGAATTCTACTCCTTCCAATTTGTTTTGCAATTGATAGAAGTTCCCTAATTGGAGCCAGCTATTGTCTCCCAAAAATAACAGTCATTTTTGGAACAATATTTGAATTATTTTGGTTCTACAAACCAAAATAATATCTTTCATTTTCAAAATTTGTCTTAGATATTCAGATTTTTCATTTTCAGAGCTTCTCAAAAAATCTACGGACTCTACAGGGTTAAATCTATAGACTCTATAGGCTTGAATCTACAAACTCAGCAGGAAGAAAAATCTACAGACTCTACAGGCTTGAATCTATGGACTCAATAGGAAGAAGAATTTATGGACTATGCAGGAAAAGGAAAATCTACAGACTTTTGTAGGTGGTTTTCAGTCAAAAGAATTGATTTTCAACATTCGTTCATTTTTTGGGATTGGTTCAAAGTTTTGGTTCATGTGAAAATCTTCATCGGCAAGGATCTGAGTGCAAAAATTAACTTGAACCATTAAACTAAACCATTGAACCATTTTGGTTCAAAAGGTTCAACGGGTTCAAGGTTCAATGATAGGTTCAACCAAAAGAATAGTTCAATAGTTTAGTTTAACCAAGCAGTTCAACACTTTATTTCATTTAGTTGGTTCATTATTTTAGTTCATATTTTGGTTCAACATCTATAGGTTCAACAATAGGGGCTCGATGCGCTTCATTGAACCATTGAACTAGTTCAATAGATTGGTTCAACGGATTGGTTCAACTATTGGTTCAAAGGCAAGTTCAACATCTTGGTTCAATGCTTAGTTCATTGTCTTGTTTTATTCATTGAACCATTGGCTTGAACCGTTTTGGTTCAAAAGGCTTGGTTCAACCAATTGGTTTAACGTCCAAGTTCATTGCATGGTTCATTGGCTTTTGGTTTAAAAGGACTTGGCGCACTTCATTGAACCGTTGAACCGGTTCAACTAATGGTTCATTGTCCAAGTTCAAAGGGCTGGTTTAATGCAAAAGAAGACTTTTGAAAGGAAAAGTGCCCTTGCGGAGGACACTTAATCAAGAAAATCACCTTTTTGGAGGATCATTTTTCTAAGAAGCTGAAAGGTAATTCTTTCAGATTTGTCTAAGGCATTTTAAATTTTTTGATTAAAGACTTAATTCTTTCAAATTTTTGTTTGAAGGAATTCCTTCAGACAAAAAGTCTGAAAGAATTCCAAATGGCCAAGGACCCTAAATAAATTTTCAAAGACTTATTCAAAAAGACTTGGCAGAATGAATTTCACCTAGACATTTTGTCCGCAAGAATTTTACATAGACATTTTGTCCACGGGAATTTTACTTAGACATTTTGTCTATGGGAATTTTTTGTGAGACAAATGTCTGTGGAATTACCCATGGGGAGCTTTTGAGTCAAACACCTGGGAATTTTCCATAGGGATTTGTACACATAAATAAAGCCTGGGGAAACATTTATCTATGGGGATTGTCAAAACAAAAGTCCAAGGAAATATTTGTCCACTAAAGGGGCTGCCAAAGAACCCCGAAGGGTAGGTGCCCTTGCGAGGGACTCTTGGCAGTTGAAATAAAAGACTATTCAAACACAAGTCATTTTTCAAAATTCCAAAGGGTAAGTCCAAGCCGACTGGGTAAGGCTAAAAGTCAAAAGAAAATCAAGGGGTGACGCCCATAAAGACGTCAAATTCAACATAGCTGAATAGCTATTGGAAGCATATTGATGGGCATGTAAACATCAATTTCAAAGATAGTAAAATAGCCATTGATCCTTTGATCCACATACTTGAATGCATTTCCAAAATTCAAGACAAAAACCAGCTGAAAGCGAGGAAAGACAAAATAATGGATGAATCCAAAACCTGATTCAATCAATCTGGAAAGGAAGAATGATGAAGTCAAGATCAGATCGACATCTAGACATTGAAAGTTGTAATATTTCAATTGTGTGACTTGTTTATCTACATTGATAACATCAAATGAGTAAAATGCCCCAAAAGTTCCAGCTTATCTTCCAAACATTTCTGAACACATCATGACGTATTACTATTCTCGAGTCCTTCTTGAAGTGGCTATATAAGGGACTTTCTTTCATTGTAAAATGATATTCTTTTTGACAATTTGAACGAAACTCTGCTGAAATTGAGAGGCATCATTGAGACTTTGCGCTCAGTCTGTTGATCATATTCTGGTAATGAAATAAGAAAGCAAGGGACTTTTTCAAACTTTGTGCTATGAATTCTTTGTGGTTGAGGAAACTATTCTTATGTTTATTTCCTTGATTTATCTTCTATTTCATTGATTTAATAAGTAGGGTTAGTAAAATTAGTCAGGAAGATGCCCTGAAGAATCAATTATGAAGAGACTTTGTGCTTCCATAGCTGCCTTCAGTGTGTTTGTTTTTCATTGCTATGTAAAGGACTCTGAGAAGAATTTGAGCTTTTGTTGCCCTTCATATATTACTCTTAAGCATTTTAGGAAGAGACTTTGTGCTCTATTTTGATTTGCTGGATACCATACTTTAGTTACATTCTACTTTTATTTTCAAGGATATTCTTGTGGCTGACTAAATAGTTTTTCCTGAAAGAAGAGGAGAGCTGTCTATCATTCCTTGAGTTTTTTCTTTGTTTTATATACATCATCTCTGAAGAAAGAGAGATGGATGCCTGATCTTACCCTTGAGTATTATTTTCTATTTATACATATACATAGCATATCCACAGGGAACCTCCCCTTGGTGAGAGGAGAGAGTAGTCTCCTTTTGATGTGATAAACTTACACATTAGGACAACTAATCTTCTTGCTTTGGCTGATAAGACCTATTTTGTTTATTAGTATGCTGATAGACAAAATATTCAACCAACAATATCTTTGAAACTCATTTAAATGGGGCTCAATATGTACATATGCTGACCTTCCCATAATTTTTGATTTTGTAAATTAGCCTTTATTGAGTAGGATGATAAAAGAGACAAAAGGACACTAGAGTAGTGCATTATAGTCCCCTAAGATCCTCCTATCTAATGGGATATTTTATCATGTTTATTGTTAAGTAGATCCTAAAATATGTAAAATTTGATAAAGATAGGTATGAGTACATTTAGGGGTCTTTTATTAGTTTAAAATAGTGTGCAAGGTCATCAAAAGTGATCAAAATGGGCATTATGATATGTATAGAGATAAGTGTGTAAAAGAGTGGTCACAAGTGCATGATTTAAGATTAAATGTTAATTTTCACTTCTAGATTTTCCCTAATTTTATTTTATTTATTTATAAAAGTGAAATTTCTATATTAAAAGGAAAAAGAGTGTGTACCTAAACTTGTGGAAACGAGTTCTGGATGTAGGCCATTATTTTGAAGTGTGCTCCATGTAAACAAGCAATGAAACATATGTAATATCAATATTTATTTAAGATTAATATCAAAAAATGAAATACAAGAAACTATAGTGTGATAAGGAATGAATAAATCTGATTGGGTATGCAAATCATTATGATTTTATGGTGAATAAATAGTGCAAAATGGATTACTATGGTAGTTTGTACACTTATAGTTTCATTAACATTGAATAGCTTGGATTGGACTATGCATGACCCAATCCTCATCTATAAGTGGGTGTTATTAAGAACATAAGGTGTTTTTCAATCCATTATCACCTACCTAGATTAGTGAAGAAATTTTGAATCCTTATTTGAATCCTAATAAATAATTCTAGTGCAAAAACTAGTGAAAATAGAGAACCAACCACTATAGATGGAATAAGGTTCAACTCTAGTCAAAAATGGTGTAAAATTGGTTCAAGAATTGATTATAATTTGAGTATAGTGTATACTATGTGCATAATGACATGAATTTTCATTCCATCTACATGAATGGTATAAAAACTAAGTAATGAGAAAAAGTATGTACCATGTGCATGACCCCAACTGATATTTCATGTATATATATTTTGAGACTAAGTAAAACAAATGTGATTCTAAGTAAAAACGTTTCCCAACCTAAAACACCATGTCATGTATGATTTCCCCTAAACTGAGCAAATATGAGACAAAACTATGTAATTCTGAGTAATTTTGGAAATTGAAACTGTAAAACTACTAAATATTATTTTGAGTAAACTGAGGTTCTGATAAATTATAGAAATGCCTCTTTTTATGAATTTGGATAATAGTGTTGGGAAGGACACTAGAGCAGTGCTATTCTGTCCAATGTGATATTGCTATCCAAAGTGATTTTCTATGTATTTTCTATGATTAAAATTGTGTGAACTATGTAATCATTGTTAAATCCTTTCTATGTACTAATCTAGGAAGTATAATCTCTAATACAAAACTTTGTGAATGCCCTCACATTTTAGGTGAGTTTTTGATCTTGCACAAGAACTTAGATCAAAATAAAATTTTATGTAGTAGTTTGTTGTGATGTAAAAATTGAAATATAAATAATATTGACAACATAGAAAAATATGGCATCATTATGTGTGTAAATTGACCATTTTAATAATGTGATTTAACCTTTTAGGGTTTTACATGATTAATTACCTCTAATTAATTAAAAGGTTGAGATGTCTAAATCAATTAAATAAATTACAATAATTAAATTAATGATTTGTAAATGAATTTGACCTTTATTAACTTTCTAATAATAAAAATAAATATGGAAAAATATAGACTTAGTTTAAAATAGACTATCGTAGATGATCTGGGTTATGAAATTAGAGATCTAAGAATCTCTAAGTGTCACAAGTAGGTTTCAGATATTCATTTGTTCACTAGATAGTAGTGACCAGTTTGGATAGTAATACCATTTGTATGTAGTGTCCAAGATGTGGTGCTAATGTCATTTTATGGCACCATTCCTATTTTCATGGAGCACTTACGCCTATGCTTGTGTGTTCTATTCCTCTGATACCAAACCCTATAGTTGTATATTTTACCTATAAATCTTGATTTGATGTGCAATCCCTAGTTCTATTTACAAGTGTGATATGATCAAGATTTGAGTATGTCAGTAGGATGGACTGAACATCCTCAACACCTTGTTATGTATAGATTCTCCTACATACTAATACTCTGAAGAGGGGTTAAGTCTAATGTAGTTATCCCACCTAGTGTTTGATGTATGTGAAAGTGAATGCTATAATGAGAGTAGCCTTAGATTCCTTAAATGTGCTTGAGATTTTGAATGATTAAAAACTAGACTTAGAGTTGTTATATATGGTAGTAAGCATAAATTAGGGAAAAATAAGGATAAAGTACCTTGATTTTTCATAACTTTGTCTTTTTTAATAGCTTTTGCATATATTTTCCATCTAGTCAAGAGAGGTGGATTAGAATTTAATTTATATTGTTCTTTTACTTGTGTGGATAATAAAATGAGCTTAGTCCAACCTTAGGAGGGACACATATTTGAAAAAGTATCCATTGGTAAGAGTTAGGGCTAAGGATAGTAATGCCCAATTGGGTACAGTATGACCATGTGGATGTAGTTTCCCAAATGTGGTGCTAATGTCATTTTTTTAGACTGCTAAGAAACTTGGATTGGGGTCAGAGGTGATAGTTCATGGATTGTGCCCTTGACTGGATGTAAGTGAATAAGGTATGTTTAATGGCTAGAAACACAAGTCTAAGGATATATAATAGGTATATGGTAAGCCTAGGGATAGGCTAACTCAAGTGACACTCTTAGCATCCAATTACCACTTTTAGGTGATTAAATTTCCCCCCCATGTATTCTAGTAATACAACAATAGAAATGGCTAGTATAAATGATAAATAAGGATACCTAGACTTACCTTGGAAGTGAAGCCCATATAGTTGAGTTTTAATATGTGAATTTGGGTCTACATGTGTGAAATGTGATAAAAAACAATGTCCTATAATGAATCATGTAAAAATTAGTCTTTACTAATGAGATAATCAAAAACAAAATACTATACTAAAATGAAATAATTTATTAAAGAGAGAGGAAATTAATGAATACACCTCATTAGGTACGTAAACCAATACATGAACCTAGTGACAACATGTGTTTGTGTGTGAAAGTTCATAGTGATCATATCATTGAATAACTTGAATTGAGTTGATGGATTACTTAATCCTCATATGGGTGGCTCAATAACTCAATCTTGTTTTGGTTCCATCATTACCCACCCCTGCTTGGTGTATCTTGATCTTTGTGAATAGCTTGTATAAGACTATATGTGTATTGAACTCTCTCATATATGTGGCTCAATAATTCAATAAAGCTAGGAATCCATCATCTCCCCCTTTGTGAATTAGATGCATCTATAATTTTACTATGCAAAGTGTTAAAAGTATCTAACTAATTAATCTATGTATTCATCTCCATAGCCACTTGAATATATTAGACATCTATGGGCTACTTGAGAATGTCAACCACTACATATGGAGTAAGGAATGAATCAGGTAACAACCTAGAATGTGATAATAATTTTATACATCATATAAAATGACATGGATTTTTATATTCCATCTGATCAACCTATTTGAAGCTAAGTATATAGAAACGATGTGCCATGAACATACCCCAAAACTAGAATCTGAGTATACTAAATATGAATCAAGTATGTAATAGTTAAATAAGTGTACTACTCTAAATGCATGAGTGATCATACCACACATTATTCTTCCAAAACTAAATAATTAGTATGAATCTCGATTGAAATGACTATATCTAAGCTAAATCTAAACATAACTTCCAAACCTATGATTTTATCTTTGCATAAATGTAATATACCTAGTGTACTCATCTAAATGATTTAGATTGTCTTGAACTTAAGGCTACGAGATAGTATCACCTTGTAGTGGATAGTAGTGCCTTGTGGTGCTAATGTCCCAATATGGGCACTAATGACTACCTGGTCTAATCTCTACATGGTGTTTCTACGCTAATTTCGCTTTCACATTCAGAAGATAGAAATGAGAAACTAAGAGATGGTCTAGGGTTAGAAGATACCCAGATATAGTCGTGCGCACTGAAATCAGACATTGGAAGGTACTCCTCTTTGGCTATGGAGGACTGACACCTGTGAAGAAAAAGAGACTAAACACGAAAAAATGTTAGATGAAGAGACAGTGGGCTGTCAAGCAAACGCTTGATCCCTGAAGTACAAAGACTTCCTTAAAGGATATCTTCCCACTAATAAAAAGCAAAATATTTGATTGAAGTAGAAATAATGAAAGCAAATAAAAGACAAAAAGTAGAATGCATACCTGATATGCATCAAACTACTCTGCATAGTCGCCGGTGTCGGTCTCTGTGCCGACGTCGGTCAGGGAAGGGAGCCGACGCCGGTTAAAGTGCTGGCGTCAGTAGGGATAATGACTGGCATCGGTCGGGGCAACAATTTTGGATAGGGTCTGGTCGGGTCTGGATAGGGTCTTAGGATTTGCAGAAAGGTCAGATGTTTTTGTCTGAGGGTTCGGGAAGCCAGTTTAGGTGTCAGAGGGATTGTTTGGGGGTTTATGTGCAAGGGGTATGGGCAGAGTTACAGACTGTATATTTTGCAGAGGGTGGATAGAGGTGATACAGGTGGAAGTAAGGTCGGGGCTATAGTCTAAATCTAAATCTGAGTAATGATAGTAATTAAAAACAATAACCAGAGATTAGAATAAAAACATAGAACAAACGCTTACCTGTTACGCACTGAAGATAAAAGTCAGAGACACAATTGATGTTGTCACTGTGTCGTAGAAGTTTGATGTAGCAGACCTCCAGTAAGATGACTAAAGTAGAATACCTGTATCGAAGAGTGAATGTGAGAGATTGATTGTAGATTGGTTGGATGCAAGAATTGGTTGATCCTTCAAATGAAGAGGTTTGCTGATTGATACGAAGGAAGGTTCGATAACCGATCGAGAAATGGATTGGCAACCGAATGGATAACGGATAATGGATAAAGGCTCCTGCATTCAGATCGAGAACATAGTGTTAAAGATAACCGACGTCAGCAGGACTGCCGATGTCAGCTGATAAGTGATCGATGTCGGTGACGTCGACCGGGTTATGACCGTCGTCGGCAGATGCAGAATGGGGACAAAGGCTAACTTTAGCTCTCTACTCATTTTTACATGCTGCCAGGGTCAAGGCTTGTGGGAAAATGGTCGACAGGGGTTAAATAGGCATGGAAAACTAAAATGGGGGTTAAGGGGAGGACGACAAGGGTTAGACACAATTACGGTGTCTACATTTGCCCCTTTTTGTCCTGTTGGTTGTTCTAGATGAACTGCAAGACAAAAATAGGAGTTGGTTTCCCCAGGTGTGGGATAAGGTCGATTCTATCTTGTTGGTTGTTTGAATGAACTGCAAGACAAAAATAGGAGGGTGGATTGCCCCAGGTGTGGGATAAGGTCAATTTCATCTTGTTGGTTGTTCAAGTGAATTGCAAGACAAAAATAGGAGGGTTGGTTGCCCCGATTATGGATGAGGTATTCCCCCTCAAAGTAGGAGTCGAGAGAAGGGAACCTGGAATTGAGTGTTGATTTGACAAAGATTGGATGAAAAAGGGGTGAAGATAGAGTGAGAATGTTGTAAAAGTTATGATTGTGCGTACACCACTTCATAAGGATGGTTAGGTCAAATTGTCGCAGGTCGAGGGTCGAAGAGTTTTAAAATTGAAATAACTAGGCCCCAGCATTTAGTTGTCTATTGATTGGGTTATTCAATCTAAACTTAAGCTCCAATGGTCATCGTGTTCCAGGTATCCCAGGCTCAGGAAGTGCTCCCGAAAACATGAAAATGTCACAAGTAGTGGGGATCAACCGGCTTGCGATCCTATACTTGTGAAGGTCAAAAGTGTGCACACAATTTTGCTAACCAATCATGAGGTAGCATACATGCAAAAACAACCAAGGCAAAATCAGTTTGGAAGTAGTCGCGGTTAGAGGAGATGGTCATGATCTCCAAGGTCTGGTGGTTGATGGATGGAGGCAAAAGTGATCTCAAGTGTGCCCCAGGGGGCCAAAATGACTTGTACTGGAGGGCTAACTGATTGAGGGCATGATTATGATTTTTATTTTTGATGTATATACCAGTCTGCGAGCCGTTGATGTGAGATGTATGAGAGAGAGACAGAAGCACAGATTGTGCGATTGTATAAAACATTGTTATATATATATATATATATATATACACACACACACACATATATATATGATGTGATTTTGATCATGGATGTGTTATGAAAAATGTTATGGATGCATTTATATGTTATTTTGATTTGATATATGTTTTGATATTATGTTTAGGATTATGATGCTGAGATTATGGTGTTTATATGATGATGGATGTATGATTAGGATTAATGATTAATGATATGGATGAAAATGATTAATGTTAATGATTATGAAAATAGGTGATTGTTTGTGATGTGATTGGCAGGTGATGAAAGAACGTGATGGAAAAAATGTGATGAAGGAATGGCCGAGCTAACCCCAGAAGACCCCATGTCAACTGAGTGCTGCCGACATAGCCCATGTCGTTAGGGCCTCAGGCCAATGTAGTTCTCCCTTCTAGGGAGGAAGGGTCAAAGGGATGGAATTGGTCTTGGTTGAGGGCAAGGTCATGGTCAAACGGAGGAAAGAAGGTTTGTCCATCAGAGAGATGAACAAATGAAGGTGGTCGAGCTAACCCCAGAAGATATTGTATCATCTGAGTGCTGCCTACATAGCCCTTGTGTGAAGGGCTTCAGACCAATGTAGTTCAAAACTAGGAGTCCGAGTGGTAGACAGGTGGTGAAAGTGGTCGATAGATTGGTCTTGGTCAAGGTCGAAATGATGAGGAGAAAAAAGATGTTAAAGCCTTTTCCAAATGGTGTATTATGTAACATTGGTGATGTGGTCTTTCATCCCTAGCAATTTTCCATAGTCGTGATGGATGTATGCTAAAAATGAATTGAGGTCTATTTATGCTTCATCAAGTATTGGTTTATGCTTAACATAAATTGTGTCTGGTCGATAGTTTCCATGTGTATTGGTGTCCATAAAAACTAGTGTGAATAGGTTATGATGATGTGACAGGTCTGAAAATGTTGGGTTGGCTTGGTTGGGTTTGACAAGTGATGAAGTTGAATGTGACCAAAGTGTAGAAAAAGTGAAAGGCATATTGCCCTTTCATTGACAAGGACCAGAAATGACAGCATAGATAGGGGTTATTAGAACCAAGAGCCCCATTCATGCATGACGTCGTTGACCATATGTTGTGTTAGAGTGTTGTGTTAGAGTGGTAATCAAATCACTTTGACATTAAAGTGAGCTCAAAGTCCCTTGAGCTGGTGATAGGAGGAGGATAGGGTAACCCATTTTAGAGCAGAGATAACTTTGCCCCTTTTATAGGAGACCCTGAGACAACTACAAGCCAAGTCCATGATTTTCTTTTTGGTGCAGATTGATCAATGCGGGAAGTCTACATAGAGATGTCATTTGCTTGGTGGTCATTTGTGAAGCTAATCAATTTGGGAAGCTTCTAAGAAATATTGTTGTTTGTAGCAAGAGTTAGTCATAGCCATCCTTCGAGGGAGTGGTCCATATTTTGCTTTATATATTAGGGCTTTGAATAGCTATCCTTCGAGGGAGCAGTCTATTAGCGACAACAATGATAGTACAGTTGTCCTTCAAGGGAACAGTCTGCCTTTTGATGTGATTCGGTGACCTTGGATATTTTTGACATCTTGATTTGTTTTGACATAAATGTGAGTCATGGACCAGACTATAGAAGGTCAAGGGTTCCCTTTTATTAGGACAAAGCATCCATACTGTATAAAAGGGGTATATAGGATTTGTTAAGGGGAGTAGGGTTGAAAGGAATGAGGACTAAGAGGAAGGGGATTGCTCAAGGGATGAGCTCAAGATAAATGTCAAGTGGACGAGTACTCAACTAACAGTAGAATGGTCACAGATGCAACGCATTAAGAGGCTCAAGTTCTGGTCGTCCATCGAGAGAAGACAAATGATACGTCCCTGATCCATACTTGTGCATGATAATGAAAGGTCTGAGATAATTAGGGGAAAACTTGCCTTGTTTACTTTACTCCATATTGGTCACGTGTTGATTCTCTTTGAGGACGAGGTCTCTGATATTGAAATCTCATTCTCACAGATTTTTGTCATAGGCTCGCTTGATGCGATGTTGATAGACATGGAGATGGTTGAGGGCAGAAAGACGGTGCTCGTCAAGTAATTCAAGTTGAGCTAAGTGATCTTGATGAAAGTCATCGTTAGAAAGAATGTCATGTAGAGAGATGCGGAGAGATGGGATCTGTACTTTGAGAGGTAGGACAGCCTCTATTTCGTACACGAGAGAGAAAGGGGTAGCACCCGTGGAGGTTCGAATGCTAGTGTGGTAGGCCCACAAAGCGAAGGGAATGTGAATATGCCAATCCCTTCTAGTGTCACTGACCACCTTCATATGAATTTTAGTCAAGATTTTGTTGGAAGCCTTAGCCTGCCCATTTGCTTGTGGGTAGTAAGGCGAAGAGAAATTGAGCTTGATGCCAAATGAGTCACAGAGTTTTTGGACAGTCTTGTTTTTGAAGGACTTGCCATTATTGGTGATGATTTTATGAGGGACACTGAAGTGGCAGATGATGTGGCTGTTGATGAAGTCGACAATCTTGTCGGCTTTTATGGAGATGAGAGGAATGGCTTCCACCCACTTGGTGAAATACTCGGTGGCAATGATGATGGATTGATGATGAAGAGATGAATGAGGGTTAATCTCACCGATGAGATCTATGCCCCACTGAGAAAAAGGCTAGAAATCTTGAGCGACTTGTAAGGTGTGACTAGAAAGATGAAGCAAGTTAGAGTGCTGCTGACACTTGATGCAATGCCGAACATAGTCGCTACAGTCTTGATGAAGGGTGGGCCAATAATAGCCCAGATGAAGGATGCGCTTGGCAACCAAATTCCCAATGAAATGTCTGCCACAAATCCCATCGTGGACTTGCTTAATGGCCTGAGATGCTTCAGTGGAGGTGAGATAGTGAAGAAGGAGGTCGTCGAAGCCTCGCTTATAGAGAAGACCCCTTAGCATGGTATAGCGAGTGGTAAGCTTGATAAAAGCTCACCGTGCATTGTTAGAGAGGTTGGGATGAATGATAGAAAAAGATAAGTAGTCCACAAGTTGCTTATACCAAACATCACGTGGGCTAGGGTCTATAGTGTTGACATGATTAATGTTAGGAGAGATATAAGAAGGCAATGGCACATGATGCACCATGACAAAAAGTCTAGATGCAGATGAGGAAGATGGGATATGGGAAGCGAAAGAAGCCATGGTGTCATCAAACTTATTCATGGATCGAGGAACAGTCTGCAAGAGGTAATGGTCAAAAGATGCATGGAGAATGTCAGCACGGTTTTTGTAACTTTGTAAAATTTCATTTTTATAGAGGTATGAACCGTTGACCTGATTGACGACAAGCTGTGAGTCATCGAAGATGTTGATGGACTTGATGCTGAGAGAGAGGGCGGTCTGAAGTCCCAAAATTAAGGCCTTGTATTTAGCCATATTATTGGTACAATTAAAGTCGAGCTTGAAAGACAAAGGCATGGGCTCACCATCGAGTGGGATGAGAATGACTCCCGCACCCCCACCAAGTTGACATTTGGAGTCATCGAAGAACATGGTCATTTGGTAGACAGTGTCATCGGTGGAAAGCACAATGATAGACTCGTCAGGAAACTTGCACTGCGAAGGTTGATTGTTGGGAAGAGGGGCATCCACTAGTTGATTAGCGATGGTTTTCCCCTTGATAGATTTCTGTTGGATGAATTCGAGGTCAAAATCAGCAAGCAGCATGAGCCACTGAGCCATACGTTGATGTTGATATGGCTTGGAGTGCATGAACTTAAGAGGGTCAGTGTGAGTGATGACAAAGGTTTTGTGGTTAAGAAGATAGTGGCAGAGCTTGGTAGCAGCAAAGACTAACGCCAAATAGAGTTTCTCGGTATGAGTATACTGAGTTTCATAGTTGACCAGTGTTCGGCTGATATAGTAAACCGCTTGCTCATGGTGATGCTCGTCTCAGTGCATGATCATGGCACCTAACGAATGGTTGGTGACAGAGATATAAAGGTAGAAGTGTTGATCATCTTTAGGTGGAATGAGGACTGGTGGAGAGACCAGATAGCGTTTAAGGGCTTCAAAAGCCTCTTGACAGTCCTTATCCCATGTAAAAGAGATGTCCTTCTTAAGGAGATGATGAAAAGGTTGGCAGCGGTCAGAAAGCTACAAGATGAAATGGTGAATGGACTGGAGCTTCCCTTGTAGACTGCAAAGCTGCTTGAGATTGGTCGAGGGTGACATCTCAAGGATAGCACAGATCTTGGCGCGATCTATCTTGATGCCACAAAAAAAAATGATAAAGCCGAGAAGTTTGCTGGAGAGGACCCCAAAGACACATTTCTTGGGGTTAAGGTGGACATTGTATTGAAGAAGGTGAGAGAAGATGATTTTGAGAATGGTCAAATGGTCATGGCGAAGCTTGGACTTGCCGAGAAGGTCGTCCACATAGTCCTCCATGATTTTATGGAGGAGATCATGGAAAATGTAGGTCATGGCACGCTGATATGTGGTGCCTGCATTCTTCAAGCTGAAAGGCATGACTCGATAGCATAAATTCCCCCATGGGGTAATGAAAGTGGTCTTGTGCTGATCTTCTAGAGCAATCAGGATTTGATTGTATCCTGAAAACCCATCCATGAGAGATAGCATCTCATGGCCGACCGTGAGATCAACAAGCTGGTCAATGTTAGGAAGAGGAAAGTCATCTTTGGGACAAGCTAGGTTAAGGTCACGATAGTTTGTGCAGATCTGGATCCCCCCAGTCACCTTGGTGACTGGGACAATGTTAGAGACCCACTGCAGATAATCGATGGGCTGGATGAAGGAGATAGAAAGGAGGCGCTAAAGCTCCTCTTTGATAAGGAGGGCAATGTGAGGATGCATCTTTTGAAGCTTTTGCCTAATAGGCTTATCCTCTGGTCTGGTGACAATGTTATGGATAGCAATGGTGGGGTCGATGCTAGGCATGTCACGGTAGGTCTAGGCAAAGGCCTTGCTATGGTTTGAGAGGAACTGGGTATAGTCAAGCTGCTCTTGATCATTTAAAGATTGTCCAATCTTAAAGATGTGAGGAACATCAGAAGAAGGGAGGTTGATGTCAATGGTTGATTCATTTAACATAACTTGGGTCTCAGAAGGGAGAGAGCGCTAGATGAAAGAGTCATCAGTGCCCATGTAGGAAAGAATGGCATCATCATCAATGCAGTGGATAGTGTGAATGGTTGCCGACTCATCTTTTACCATGCTAGGAAAAATGAGAGGGAGAGACCTGGACACCCCCATTGAGTTGATAAGTCAAGGGTTCCAGGTGGATGGTGTTTATGGAAAAAAAACTAGGAGGGATGGAAACCACCGACTCTGTAGGTGAAGGAGGAGGGATGGGTGAGCCTGGAGGAGATTGGTCAATGGTTGGTTTAGGACAAAGGTCTGTAGGGGTCTGAGTGGGGTCGTGATATCCCAGGCCATATCATTTCTTAGCATCATCATCATTGAGCAGTTTGATGGGCTGATGGAGCCCTACTCATAGCGCCTGAAGCCAAAACCCTTCCATGCACACCTATAAAGGTAAATGTGTGCAAAGGTAGGGTTGCCAAGAAATGAGAAGTTTTATGTGAAAGGTTGAAGTGAAGAAATAGGATTGCAATCAGTAGGAGCTTGATCAAGCCCCCCATAGACAAGGTTGGTTTGGAGGTGAGGAGGACCATAGGGCATGATCATCCTGATTCGATGGTCATAACTAGGGCTGTGATGAAGGCGTCCATACTCTTGTGGAGTTTGGAACATGTCTAAGGCCAGCAAGCGATATTCCCCCAATGAAAGTCTTTGGAAGATGTCTTCCATGGGATCTGTGGTCATCGCTTGAAGGGGAGGTGTGAGGGCGACCACCGGTTGCGAACTGGTTGAAGCTTCCGCGGATGGAGGTCGTGTCAGGGTTGATGGCGTGATAGGAATGAGAATGTCATTTAGATGGTAGGTGGTGTTACAAGTTTTGAAGGGTGAAGGGTCAGCGGGAATGGTATGGACTTGCCCATCGTGCTCAAATTTCACACAACGGTGCAGGGTGGAGGGGACACAGGCCATGGCATAGATCCAGGGTCACCCTAGAAAGATGTTGTATTGAAACTCTCCTTCGATGATATAGAAGAGCTCCAGGACTATGCGTGGACCAATGCAAATGTGAAGGATGACTGTGCCAATGGTCGTGGCAGTGGTGTCATTAAAGGAATGCAAGATTGCGTCAGTTTTGGAGACGCAATTCTTGGGAAGAGCCAACTGTTCAAAGGCATGGGTGGAGATAATGTTGATGTTGGTGCCTCCGTCAATCATAATGTGTTTAATATGTGTCCAATCAACATAGGCAGTGATGAAGAGGGCGGCGTCCTGATCTTCCGTGTTGGATGTGGGAATCTCAGAATCACTGAATGTGATGGAGGCAACAGGGGCTAAAGAGTGGACAAGGGTAGCAAGTGGCTGGGGGTCCTTGGGTTGAACCTCTGCTGCCTATAGGGCTCTGATGAGGGCTTGATGATGTTAGGGTGAGTTTTGGATGAGGTCATAAAGGGACATCTTCACAAGCATCTGGTGAAGCTGTTTCAACATAGAGTCATGAATTTCCCCTGAAGAGGAAGAAGAAGAGGGTTGAGGCGCGCCAAGGATAAAAATCTTAGGCTTGGGTGGTTGAGGTGGTTGGACAAAAGGGTAGGTCCAAGGAATGGTGGCTTTTTCCTTCGCCTTGTCCTTTTGTGACCTGGTGGTTATGTGAATGGCATTGATTTCAAAGATAGGGGGTGAAGGAGATGAAGGGGTCGTGGTCTGCTGATGAGATGTTGATGGGTCTGAAGAGGTCGGAGGGTTATGAGAAGGAGTCAGGGGTCGATCGAGAGTGTCCTCAAATAGAAGAGTGTCTTTCTCCAGATAGCGGCAAATGACGGTCTTGAGGGCACAACAAGTCTCAGTATCGTGTCCTGGCGTACGATGATATAAGCAAATCTTCATGTCGTTGAACTAGGAGGGCTTAGACCCGAGAGGTTGGAAAGGCCTGATGGGCGGAAGGGTTATGCTGGAAGTCTGAAAAAGTTGATGCAAGATCAAAGAGTATGAGCCCAGTAAAGGGTCTGTGCTCGTCGATGTATGCGATACTAGTGACTTTTGCTTGGGCGGAGTCAGAGGAGGCTTCTGTACCACCTTTTGGATTGACGGTGCGGCAACAGGTGGAGACGGTACTTTCTTTGTGAGAGGTACCACCCTTTTAGGAGAGGGTAGGCTAGCGGTAGGCAAAGGAAGCAAAGGAGGCAACTGGTTTTGATTAAAAGTTAGAGTGGGAAGGACTCTGGTCAGGGTCAAAGGATGGGGGCCCAAAATGGAGGGCAATGATGACGGAGGAGGAGGCATTCACCTCTGTGGTTTAGTAATCTTCTGTGACTTGGGTTGAAGACTACTATTGGTCGAGGTCTGGTCTAGGTCCACCTTCACTTGCGGATGAGTGAGGTTGGAGACAGGGTGAATGCCAAGTGACTTGATAGGTTTAGATGGGGTAGATGCGGGTTTTGGTTTTGATGGGGTCGGTTGAGGCTTAGAAATGGGAGTCTAGTTTTTGTTAAAGGTCTTGGGAGATTTCACCATGGGAGGATTAGCTGCATGAGATGAGAGGGCACAGGCATGTTGAAGAGCTGTGAGATGCTCCCACAATCCCTGATGCTCCACTTTCCTAGAAGGGAGAAGTTTGAGTTTCTCCACTAGTCAGGAAAATGGCTGAGAAGATGTGGGATGAGGTTTGGGATCTTGAGAAGATGTGGATGGTTGTGGGGTTGAAGATGAGACTGGTGTAGCGGTATCAGACCCAAGGCATGATGGAGTCATGATAGGTTCGTATGTGGTTGGAGACAAAGGAGAGGTAGGTTCTTCCCTGGGTGGAGAAGAAACTAGAGAATGAGGCTCCTCAAGCGGGTAAAGAGCAGGGATGATTGTGCCCTCCACTTGCAGTTGAGGAGTAGGAAGGGTTAGGTCCTCCATGGGCAATAGGGAGGATGGTGAAACTGGCAGTGTTGGTAAGGTCGAGGCATCCTCCAAGATGAGAGAGGTTGATGGAGAACTAATCAGAGAAAGAGGTTCATCCACATGTAGTGGACTGATGGATGGACTCACCTCTTGAGGTTGGTTGGAAATGAAGGGTGAGCCCATATTGACTGTTCGTATATTGTGTTCGTGAATGTTGTCAATCAAGGTCTGGATATTGTTCTGAGTTGGTGGATGATTAGGGAATGGTTGCTTGAAGATGTCAATGCCTTGATTAGGTGGCGCATTGGGATTGTCAAGGATGAGGTCACCCTTTTCTAGCATGTCTTGGATGATGTTTTTAAGGGTTTTACAGTTGCCCGTGTCATGTCCTTTAACACGGTGGTAGTTATAGAAGTCGTTTTCCCTATACCACGCAGGGATGGTGCGTGAGGGATCAAATTGTGGAGGTGGTCAGATCTGGGGGAGATTGAGGACCCCTTGTTTGATGAGTTTTTCCAGCACAGACGCGTATGATTCTCCGAGTGGAGTATACTGTCGCTGTATGTATCTCTGTTTAAATTGGCAGGTGGCACTCTGAGATGTGGATGGCTCAGGCTAATTAGTTGAAGGCGAAGAAGAGGAAGATCTAACGACCACAGTGTTTGCTGAAGCTTTAGATTTAGGATTGGATGAGGAAGGCTTAGAAGAGGGGTCATTGGTCTTGGAGTTGGGATTCTTTCTCCACAACTTGACTTTATTCTCCTCGATGGCACGTAACTCAAGTTTACGGGCCATTGTGAAGGCTTCGTCAAAAGTGCGGAAGGTCTGAACCCTCAAGGTGGAAGAAATATGTCTGGCACAAGCTTCAGAGAAAAGTTCAATAAGCTCAGGTTAAGGTAAAGAAAAGGAGAGTTGATTGATGAGGCCTCTCCAGCGAGCAACAAAATCAATAATAGATTTGTCCTCGAATTGGCGAATAGAATAGAGGTCTGTGATTGAGACCTTCTTGGTGATGTTGATAGAGAAATGATCGAGGAAGAGCTGGGCCAGCTGAGTGAACGTGAAGAGGGAATGGCTAGTAAGGGAGCTGTACTAGTCAAGCGCAACACCTGAGAGAGACAGGAAATGTGCGTAAAAGCAATGCATCATCATGGGCGATAAGGTAATAGGCATGTCTAAATGCCCGTAAGTGCTGTTGTGGGTCTTCCTTGCTTTAAAAATGAGAAAACTTAGGAAGTTCCCACTGGCTGGGATATGGTCAGATTGGGACAGAAGGATGGATGGGCTTGTTGCAAATTTGTTCGTATGAGAGAGTATTGTGTGAGCCAGAAACGGAGGTCTCTAGGTTGGACATCTTGTCCATCAGCATTTTGATGATATCTACTGATGGATTGGTGGGTGGAGTGCCCCCTAGATTGTAAGGTGCTTGAAAGAGGCTAGAAGAGGCATACGACGTAGTCGGTTGTACCAATAAGGGTGCAACGTACAGATGACTAGTCGTAGGGATAGAAGAGAAGACTAAGGATGGTTGGGTAGAAGGCATGGCTAGGCTCGATGTTGCCATGGGGGGTTGGTTAGTGGTAACATGGGCCAATGGATAGGTAGCCACCCTGGTGTTGATAGGGGCCAGGGTAGGCGGAATAGAGACGACCAAATTCTGAAAGGGGGTAGAAAGTGGTTGAGTGGGTTGAGGTTGATAGGGGACCAAAACCCCGATGGAAGTGGGCCCAAAGATGGAGGGAGAGGCCACACTTGGATGGTTGGTCAAAGGTTGGTCATTGGTCGAGGTAATAGCTTGGGTGTCAAAAGGTTGAACTACGGATGCTGTTGATACGGCCGTAGTTTCGAGAAGAGAGGTCAGCATTCCGTAGATTGGATTGCCCAAGGAGTCTCGCGTTCAGCTATTCGTGAGATAGTGCTACAAGGCTTTGACGTTGAGGTCTAAGAATCGTGCAAAATCTTGGTCCCCTTCTGGGACAATAGGCATTTGGGTCGGGGATGGTCTAGTAGGATTTATTTCAGTCTCTGAGTGGAACTCCATTATAGGACTGGTTATGGATGGGGTAGACGGAAGCAGGTGATGCCTCATGTGATCAACTAGAGCCTTGGCTTGACTACGAGTCATAACCATTCAAGGAAAGAAAGAACATCCTCACAAGCTCAAACAAGCAAATAAGAACATAAAAGATGAAGAACACAAGCAGATCCTAAAACCCTAGGAGTAAATTATTAGGATTATAGTGGCTTATGCCTTAGAATGTGTGTAGAGGAAGATTGGCTTTTGAGTCGGGTCCTAGAAGAAGTAGTCTATGGATGGTTTCGGGTTAGTTATGGTGCTCAAGAAGTCTATGTTAGGTTTCGTACAAGGCCTGGTGCTAAGGAGCAAGCTCCCCTCACTTCACAAGTCTAGTGATAAGTTGGGCCCGCTTAGCCAAAATATACTTCCCCTAGAGATTAGACTCTGCCAGAGAACAGAGTGGGCTTTCCCCTTGGTGATGAAATCCAAGTAGGATTGCTGGGACGGGTAAGGTATCCACTGGGGGATGAAATTCCAGTCGGGCCTTGTCTCAGGTAAGTTAAGATTTTTGTTTTGTGTAAGTGGTTTGGTCGTGTAACATCAAGTGGACTAGATTAATTCAATATGCATTTATTAATTACTAAGTGTGGTCTAAGAAATGCAAGAAAACAGAAATGAAAGTGAAACGTGTTTTAAGCCCAAGTCAAAATGTTTGTTCGTATGAAGACGAATGGAGAAAGAGTCAAAGAATATGAGTTTTGACTAGTCTAGAAGTGCAAGAAAGAAAAGAAAAGTTATTTTTATTCCTTCTTATGATGTCGTTTAGAAGAGATGAAAGAGGTGAAAAGGAAGGAACCTAATGCACCTATATGAACGAAAGAAAGAAAGAACCCAAGGAAGGCCCTAGGGTCCCACCGGGCGTGCCAGAATGTTTCTACGCTAATTTTGCTTTCACATTCAAAAGATAAAAATGAGAAACTAAGAGATGGTATAGGGTTAGAAGATACCTGGATATAGTCGTGCGCACCAAAATCAGACATTGGAAGGTACTCCTCTTTGGCTGTGGAGGAATGACACCTGCGAAGAAAAAGAGACTAAACACAAAAAAATGTTAGATGAAGAGACGGTGGGCTGTCAAGCAAACGCTTGATCCCTGAAGTACAAAGACTTCCTTAAGGGATATCAACCCACTAATAAAAGCAAAATATTTGACTGAAGTAGAAATAATGAAAGACAGAATGAAAGCAAATAAAAGACAAAAAGTAGAATGCGTACCTGATATGCAGCAAACTACTCTGCACAGTCACCGGTGTCGGTCTCTGTGCCGGCATCGGTCAGGGAAGGGAGCCGACGCCGATTAAAGTGCCAGCGTTGGTAGGGGTAATGATCGGCGTCAGTCGGGGCAATAGTTTTGGACAGGGTCTGGTCGGGTCTAGATAGGGTCTTAGGATTTGCAAAAAGGTCAGATGTTTTTGTCTGAGGGTTTGGGAAGCCAGTTTAGGAGTCAGAGGGATTGTTTGGGGGTTTATGTGCAAGGGGTATGGGTAGAGTTACAGACTATATATTCTGCAGAGGGTGGATAGAGGTGATACGGGTGGAAGTAACGTCGGGGCTATAGTCTGAATCTAAATCTGGGTAATGATAGCAATTAAAAACAATAACCAGAGATCAGAATAAAAACATAGAACAAATGCTTACCTATTACGTGCTGAAGATAAAAGTCAGAGACACGATTGATGTTATCGCTGTGTTGCAGAAGTTCGATGTAGCAGACCTCCAGCAAGATGACTAAAGTAGAATACCTGTACTGGAGAGAGAATGTTAGAGATTGATTACAGATTGGTTGGATGCAAGAATTGGTTGATCCTTGGAATGAAGAGGTTTTTTGATTGATACGAAGGAAGGTCCGATAACCGATCGAGAAATGGATTGGAAACTGAATGGATAACGAATAACGGATAACGGTTCCTACGTTTGGGTCGAGAACGCAGTGTTAAAGATAACCGACGTCAGCAGGACTATCGACGTCGGCTGATAAGTGACCGACGTCGGTGACGTCAGCCGGGTTATGACCGTCATCGGCAGATGCAAAATGGGGACAAAGGCTAACTTTAGCTCTCTGCTCATTTTTACATGCTGCTAGGGTCAAGGCTTGTGGGAACATGGTCGATAGGGGTTAAATAGGCGTGGAAAACTAAAATGGGGGTTAAGGGGAGGACGACAAGGGTTAGACACAATTACGGTGTCTACACATGGTTTGAATTGACTGCTAAACCTCTATTATATTATGTGTTTGCCTTGAGTATAATCTATGTAACTGGGCCTATGTGCGAAAATGTATCTATAAAAATCAAAATAGGATCCTAATCATTATAACAAACCCTGTAAATGGCCACTCTTTTTAAGATAGTTGTGAAATCTATGGAATAACTTCCATCTAAAGAAGTAGCTTTTCAAAATGTGTTAGTCAAATCATGATATATACAAACATAGCATCAAAATGTAAATGTATTTGAGCAATAGCATAAAATGTAAGATGTATGTTGTAATATAGCATTAGACAAGGGCATCAAGATAAATGTAATAAATCTAAAACATCACTAAAATCTAAGTAACTACCTAGGGGTATGGGGAATGATGTCCATCAATGCTCCCAAGTAGTATAGGTAGATGCATGAGGTCCCTCATGGCATTGAAAACTAGTGTGTGTGTAACAAGGAAATACAAGTTTCACAGTATATACTCATACAAAGAAGAAAACATACAAGTACATGAGGCATGTAAGAAGTAGGCTAAGGGACACAATACAAGGGACATGGGCACATGCCACTAAATATAATAAGGAATACATATAAGGACATGTTCAAATGTCCAAATACAAAAACAACAAACAAATTAGCATGGAGCCACAGAGAATGGCATGTTCAAATGTACACATATAGAATCATGAAATAACACACACAAGGGACATGGAGACATGTCCAAGGCATATAAATATAGAAGTGGTGTATAAGCCAAGGAAAAATGGAATATTTAAATGCCTTTGAAGATGTAATAAGCATAGTAACACAATCAAGTCTAATCCAGGAACAAGAAATGAAATCATGTATAACTATGTAATACAAATCTATGTAGATGGCAGGGTGCATATACACTGAAGCTAACTAGTGATAGTCAATAAAAAATATAAGAAATGAATATCAATGACCAATATAAATATAAGTCAATTCATAAATGGAATGCATATTATGGAATATAAAACCTAGTTATAGTAAAAGTTTAGGAGATGCCCTCAAGTGGGAGGATGTATCAATGTATAAACCTAGATCAATGTGAATGCCCCCAATGGGTAGATGATAGTTGGTCTAGATAAATATAGTGGATCAGAGTCATATCTATAATCTTCAAGCACTTGACAAGAATAAGCTAATCATATGTGTATGATAAAACCAACTACACTAGGATAGCTAGCAATATGCAATATCTGTCAAGTAGTCGAAATGTAAACAAAGTAATGCATAAAATCTATAAAAAATTTATTTTTTTTAATTTTGAGATATTATATTATTTTTAAGTTTTATGAGTATAATATATATACAAGTAAATGAAATTAAACTATGTATACGGATAGAGAGAGAAGGAAGTATTTACAAGGGTAAAAACCATACTAACCAATGAATATCATGGGATACTCAGAATCATTGTGACTTATGTCAAAGAGTGGAATAATGATCATACATATGGTTTGAAAGGGTGGCAATGAACCCATGATTTTGTGTGATATATAATTTGAGCATGAAGTTACATGAGTATTATTGTTATGATGTTTTGGCATTGATTATGATGCCTTGTGAACTATAGGGGTTTTGGGAACCCATTTAGCATATGTATAAGTTTTAAGTGATGTAGGTGCCCTATGATGAGAAACCTTAGACCCTAATATAACTAATATTGGTGTGAAATATGTAGAGGGAGTTCCTATAAAATTTATGACATATCTCTGATGTAATGGCCCCTCTAGTAATGGTTTCTGAGGGAGAGTATGCATGCATGTAGACATTATAGAATTAGACCTAGTATAATCTTAGGCTGTAATGAACAATATGATTAATATATAAGATATGTAATCTCTACTAAAATTTATAGCCATGTGATATCTAGTAATGGACCTATAATTGTAACTGGTGCCATCACTTGAATTGTGATTGGAATTTGTGTTAGAATTGCATGTGGGATGGGAAGAGGATACTCATCTGGTACACTCTCAATCTTAACCAATTGGTTAGAATTTATATACTTGATGCAATGATGAAATATAAATGGGATGGATCTGATCTATTATAACTATAGCCTAACCAATAATATGTTGAATACACCCACACTAGGTACTACTAGAAACTAAGTGGTTGTGTATTGGTACCACATTAAATGTAAGTAATATCTCCATAATGGAGATCTAAACATGGCCATTAAAACCCCTAATAAATGTATCTATAGGGAATATATCCCACTCTATGTATCCTAAGTGTTGTAGGAGTGTCATGGTGCACATACTTATGTTTGACCCATTGTCAACCATAATACTATGAATAGGATTCTAGTTTATATATGCTCGTATGAAGAGCACATGTAAATATGTGTTATCATCCATAATATCATACTATAAAAATGTGATCAGTGGTATAGGTGGCACTGTAGTGTGATACATGCCAATAATATTATGTAGGGGATTTGTCTCCTCTATAACTATGTGATAGGAAGCTAGCGGTGGATGAACCTAGTATATGTAATAAATTCTTGATGTGTCACCTACCTCATTAGTTATATGCTTAGGAAAAGGATTCAAAAATATTTGAAGTGCCTTTGCCTCTATTTTTTGTTTTAGTACCTTAGTGGGTGTGCCCACATCAATAATGTTTGCCTCAATAAGCTCTTGTATCTTGTGCTTCAAGCTAATGCATCTATTTTTGGTGTGTCTTGGTACCCTATGATACTCATATAGTTTATTTAAATTGTAACTATTTTTAAGAGGTTGTGTCGTATCAACCTCTTTAATGTGAGGGAGAGATATGGCATTGCATTCAAGTAGTTTTTATAGAACTTGTGCTAGTGACTCTGGTAGATTAGTGAATACTCTATGATAAGGAGTTGATAAAACCAATCGCGAAGAAGGCTCTGAAGCTGTATTGATTTTTTTCTTTTGATCTAGTTTTTTCTCTATGGTCCTAACCTCATATGGATGTTTTCTTGAAATCTTAATTATTGAATATAATCCATTTGTGTATTTTAGTTTGCCTATTGTTAATAGCTTAACCTATCTTTTCTTAATTATGTGGCACATGTCTATAAATATGGGAAAATTCTTGAACAAGATTGCTTTGTGAAGTGCTGGTAATAGACTCTATTTGAATATATATTGAAGCTCTCTATCTACCATGGGGCTAGTCAATTTTTATAATATCGTCCTATACTATAAGACATAATTGGTTATGGGTTCATTTTGCCTTTACTTTATTTTTACCACTCATGCATATTATATCTTGTCATTAATGTTGATAGAAGAGTGTGCTAATAATATATCTACTAAATGATTAAATGTCATGATAGATCAGTTAGGCAAATCATATAACCATTGTGAGTCATAATCATTGAGATTGCATGGAAAGAGCTTCATAAGAAGCCAATCACTAGATACATAATCCAAGAATGTTGTATTAAAGGCTTCAAGGTGATGTTGTGGATCACCCTTGCCTTCATATAATGTGAGCTTGGGTGTTGCGAAGCCAAATGGCAAAGGAGTGATTCAATATGATGTGATAATGGTGTCTACAATAGAATGTTGGAATCTAAGGCATGAGAAGGCTTATATGCTCCTTGATAAAGATGTAAAACATTATATTATAGAGAAATAATGTGATTCATAAGGGATTATACATCAGGAAGAGAATAACTAACCAAAATTGGATTAGTTGTCACTGATGGTCAAATAATAATTTTTAGTTGTGCAATATAAGTTGGTTGAGTGGACCCCACTGGAGGTGTAACAACATCATTAACTAAAAGGGTATAATATTAACCATTATTGTTCTTATTATTTATTTCTAATATATATTGTAAAATTTGAGCATGATCATGGGTGTATTCCTAAATTCTATCCCTGAAGCCCTGTAATACCTCATTGTTGTTCACCACTATACCATTGTCATTAAGTGGAGGTAGTGTGTCTTGATCCTCAATGTGGATCTAACCTTACTCTTGGTTATATTATGATGCATGGGAATCCTCAAACTATCCTCAATTTGATGCATAAGAACAATTACGTGTCCCAAGGGTTATGCTAAGTTGATAAGGATTCATTATGGTAAGTCAAATTTGAATTTGAGACCAAAATAAGTTTTCTTGCCAAAAGTGATTTTCAAAATTTCAAGATTTTTTAGGTGTTCTAAGTGAGTGGTAATGATATATAACTATTAAAATGTTTTAATAAACTTTTTAAGGTCTCATGAAGGTGGATATGAGTCAATATGTCAAGTAAAGGTGTGAGGTGGTAGTTAGAGTGTCCACCACCCTATGTGGGTCTAGGAGTATGAAAGTTTACTCAATCAATAAATGGTTACAAAGTCATGCTTTAATATTTAATAGCATATGTAGGAGAGATATAATGTGTGTGTGGTTCTAAGTAGGAATGAGGAGGAGAAAACAAGGCATACATTATTTGAAAAAGGAGTGAAAGGTCTGCCATGACAATGTATAGGACTGTGGAAATCCTTTTTTTTAATGAAAGTTTTAATGAATACAATGATGAAAGATGAGTTGATTTCAATTATATTATTAAGTTTTATTATATCTTGTGTAGTGAAATACACACACACACACACACACACGCACACACACACACACACACACACACACACATGGGTAGAGGTAGCTTGTGTACCCTTTTGAAGACTCTATTCTATGTTTAGAGAAAATTGAGGAAGATTAAAGTATTTCAATACAAGGAATTGAGAAATAAAGTTTGGATTATATGATTTAATGAGTAAATTAATCAAACTAATGGTTAATAAATGTTAAATATTGTTATTTATTGTTTTGGTTGATTGGTTGAAGAGGAGAATAGACATGGACTTGTGTTGACTGTAACATGCAAACAAAATTTTTGTTCATACACCTGTGAAAGAAGGAATGAATATTTATTTATGTAGGAATTCAAGAATTATTGGTGAGTCACCTTTAAAATTTTCTCAATTTTTTTAATATTACTATAATGATTTGAATAAAATAAATTCCCTTCAAAAGGTAACTAGACTTGTAGGTAACCTTGTTTTGTGATGAACAATTATGTGTAATATGAGGTCAAGACCTATTTCTTGGTACTTGTGAAGTAAATAATTTAATTTTTGGGTTAGATAGGTTGTATACTCAGTCAAGGAGGCCATAAAACCCTCTAAATCATTGTAAGATGCTTGGAAGATAACAAATGGTCTCTATTATTGTTGTAGACCTGTGTAACACTTGTCCCCCTACATAGTCAAACATAAACAAGGTTATAAAGTTCGAACATATATTTGGGAAAGGATTTTAAATGATTTTATTAGCTAGGTAATGTTAAAATATAAATTTTGAAAGTGATTTGCTCCTTTGAAGTGTTATCTAGCTCAAGAAAATGATTTATGAAGCCTCTCGACCTTATGCAAG
>JARHVA010007403.1:292500-417500 GCA_037957365.1 Torreya grandis
CTTGATCCTATAACTATATATTGTACCTATAAAGCTTGATTTTATGTGTAAAACCTAGTTCTCTTTACAAGTGTGATATGAGCAATATTTGAGTGTGTTACTAGGATGGAATGGACATCCTCAACATCCCACTATGTAGAGAGTTACCTACATACCAATACTCTGAAGAGGGATCAAGTCCTATGTAGTTATACCATAGAGTGCATGATGTATGTGCAAGTGAATTCTATCATGAGAGTGGCCTTAGATTCCTTGAATGTGCTTGAAATTTAGAATTCTTTAAAATTGGACTTAGGGTTGTTATAGATGGTAGTATGTAGAAAGTAGGGTAGAATAGGGATAATGTACCTTGATTTTACACAACTTTATCTTTTGTTTAAATAAATTTTGCATATATTTTCCATCCAATTAATAGAGGTGGATTAGAATTGTATCTATAATATTTTTTACTTGTGTAGTTAAAAAAATGAGCTTAGGTCGACCTTATGAGGGGTACACAACTAAAAAATTATTTTTTTGGAAGAGTTTGGGATATGGACAATAGTGTCCATTTAGGGACACTGGTGCCATGTGGTTATAGTATCCCAAATGTGGCACTAATTTTATTTTTTTAGACTGCTAAGAAAGTTGGATTGGGGTTAGAGGTGATAATTTAGGGACTATGTCTTTACTAGCTATAAGTGAATAAGATATGTTGAATAGATGGAAACACAAGTCTAAGGCTTTGGAATAGGTTTATGGAAATTCTATGGATAGGGTAACTCAAGCGTCACTCATAGTATCCAATTACCACATTTAGGTGATTACATAATGTAAGATGTATGTGGAAATAATCATTCACAATAAGTGTGTCTAGATATATATGACAATGAAGCACATAGGTAATTGATAAACTAAGTATATAATTATGAGTAGAACTACTTAGGTAGGAATTCATGATATCCATCATGGCATTATAAGGGATGGGTGGGTGCATGATTGATGTAAGTATACCTATTCTACGTCTCTTACACTAGTATTCATGACTATTTAAGGTTATTCAATAAGCATTCTCACAATGCTAATATTGATAATCAAGGGAATATACCCTTTCAAATAAAATACTTACCTTCATGAGGTTAATACACTCCTAATACAACATTACACACCTTCCTTATTCTTGAGACTTCATCAACATATCCAACAAATTATTATTCAAGTCTTATTGATATGTCTTATACTCATTTCAAAGGAATGTGGATTTGATCCTGATTATTAAGGCTACATATGACTTATTTAAACTTATTATATGTATCTCAATTCAAATCAAAGGCTATCTTCCTTACAAATTCTTAAAAGCATAAGACCCCAAAAAGGCTACTAGATCCACCATAAGGATTATTTACAATTAGATGGAATTGGGGTTGAGAAAATTATCCATATTTATTATCTCAATCTCTCATATAATAATCAATGTGAAATAGTACTCCTAGGAGGTTTATAAACTCCTCTTTCAACCCAAATTGTACTTTTGTCAAAATAAGTCTATAAAGGCTATTAGGCCTTAAATATACTTATTAGGCCTCCTTTTTAGGTTGACACTTAGGAAAAACCATTAATTACCTTTTAAGGTTTATTAAATCATGACCAATTTAAAACAACTCTTTTATTTGGTTACCCAACTTCATTTTTCACCTGATGTCACTTTAGCCAAAATAGGCTACTAAGCTCAATTAGGCTTGCAAAAAAATTCAATTAGTAATAAATTCACTTTTATAAGTTTTAAAATAATAAAACTAATTGAATATTTTTAAAAACCTTCATTTACCCACCTAGAAAGTTTCATATTATTTCAATATATTGTTTGGAAGACACCTCCTTTAGTCTTCCCAAAATAGGGGGTTGGGCTTATATTTATGTCTAAAAAAAATTCAGTCATCTATAATTGCAATGTGGAGGCTATAAATACTTAAAACTACTGGTATCATGTACATGATGTCCTTATCTAGATAAATATAAAGTTTGAGAAATTTTTGATTATTCATTTAGGTTTTAGAGTAATTTTAGTGAGCTAAACCCTAAACTAGGGTTTCACATGCCGAGAGAGCGAATAAAATTTGATATCTAGAGTTATAAAGGCTATTAAAACTTGATTCCACTTGGGTTAGGTTTGTAATTTCATTTTAAAACTATTTTTAATGGTTTATAATCATTGATCATTGAATAAAATTCACAAACTCACCTACAACACTAAGACCCTTATTTTCTTATGCCACAGACATGTATACCATTAAAACATCACAAAGTACATTCAATAAAGATTTAAACACATCCAAATCATTCACTTACATGATTATAAAAATGACACAAGACTTAAAAATTATTTCAAGAAGGATTTTTTCATTCATTTCTTCTCAACTCAAATACAATCCTTAAGAAATCCTTACAAATCCTTAAGAAAATCTTGCCTACAAGGATTTTTTAAGCTTATTTTCTCCTCATTTCCTTATTATTTGAATTATATCACATGAAAAAACATTAATAAACTTATTTTGATCCAGACATATGGTACCAAAAGTCTCTTATTTGATCTTATCCTTCTTCTAAATGTAGCAAACTAGCCAAAATGCTAGTTTGTACTTCACCCTACTCAAAATTATCATGACTTAAGCATAAGACATACCTAAAAACATGTCCTTAGATTCTAAGGGAATACTAAAAGTAATATTTTCCCATTACATTTCCTTGAATATGTACAAAATGCTTTTAAAAGACTATTATACTTTTAAATTATCAAATATCTCATTTTGGTAAGAAAACTCCTTATAGCTCCAAAACACTATATTCTAGAAATTAAGGAATTTAAAACCTCATAAGTGACTTTACACTTATATATATTCAACTAAATTAGAATTTACTTTGATTTTATGATGTTCCTACATCATACTCCCCAGGTGAAAAATTTTGAGCTCTCGCTCAAATGGAGTTTTGATTTATTTTCTTCTTTTTACAAATTATTTTTATCTAGAAATGTCATTTGATATATTAGTTATATTTAACATGATTTTATTTAGTCTTATCTTCTTTATTGAATTTTTCTTACATTTTATTCTTTGTGTATTTATCCTCCAAGATGAGTATGTCTTCTCTTGTAACTTGAATACTATTTACTTGAGCTCCCTCAAGAGTTTATTTCTTTATGATTATTTTCTCCTCAACTAATGATAATACACATACACAAATAAAAATTACATCATATATAAAATATGGAGATATTTGGGTTTCATCAAGTGTCTCTTCATCATGTTCTGAAACTCTAATTTTCAAAGCAGGTTCTAATACTTCCATCTTAGCTTATAGTTATTATACACTATCATAGATAAACAAATAATTATATTTGGAATCTTGTGTCATGGACATTTACTACTTAAAACACTCCTCAAGTCTGATCCATTCTTTATTTAGCTACATAGAGTGATTTTGATCTCTTTCATTAATTTCTTATTCATTGTCATCTTTTCCATATCCATCAAGTAATTTTAAATACTTATCTTCTTGAAATATGATTTTTCCTTATTCGTTAGGCACTATGGAATATACCATGACCTATTATTTGAGTATATCTTCATCATGTGCCAAATTAAACAATTATTAATGTTTTATATCAGCTTACATAAGCATTCCCTTAAGTTATTCATCTCTTCTTTCAATGAGCCTACTTAATGGCCCGAATGATTTATTATTCAAGGAACTTTATAATTCCTTTATTTCATCAAATTGTACACTTACATACACACAATCAAAAGTAAAATCATCAATAATAATTTGAGGCAATGTGGCCTCTTGACACACTTCTTGATTTAACGCTATTTCCTCTTTTGGATAACAAATATTTATTTTGACATCATCCTTCATGACTATATCATCTTTCTCAAGGTGTTTATCATCGTATTCTTGCTTACCAACCTAAATATTCATCTTAATTTCTTCATACTTCAGCTTCTTTACCTTATTGACTTGTTTTTATTACAATTTTTATTTATTTCTCTTGTCTCTCATGATAATCCTTTTTATCTTCTCCATAAGTAACCTTATAGGAAACTTCTCTCTCTCTCTCTCTCTCTCTCTCTCTCTCTCTCTCTCTCTCTCTCTCTCTCTCTCTCTCTCTCTCTCTCTCTCTCTCTCTCTCCTCTCTCTCTCTCTCTCTCTCTCTCTCTCTCCCCCCCCCTCTCTCTCTCTCTCTCTCTCTCTCCCCCCCCCCCCCCCCCCCCCTCTCTCTCCCCTCTCTCTCTCTCTCTCTCTCTCTCTCTCTCTCTCTCTCTCTCTCTCTCTCTCTCTCTCTCTCTCTCTCTCTCTCTCTCTCTCTCTCTCTCTCTTTGTGTGTCAAATCCTTGGTTCTAATTTACTTATATGTTCTCCATTAGGAACTTCACCATTGACATACTCTCTTTCAACTCAAATATCTTTGTATAGTCATATCTTTTGTCATTGTTTCCTCCCTCTTATTCATGAAAATTTATTTCTCAAATAATCCCTGCATTGTATTTCCCTTCTCTTCTCTCTCATAGCCTCGATGTGCTTTTCCTGAACTCTTCTTTCTCACTTTCTCTCTCTTTTATTCACAAGACCTAAATGTGTCTTTATTTATTTCTGGTAAGAGTTTTTCACCTTGTTTCCTCTTGATACCTCACCCTAGGATTATTATTATTCTACCTGGTATTTTGGTATGTGATATCCCCTTCTAAACAGGAAATATAGCAACACAAAAAAACTGAACCAAGATATAATCGCTGTCAAATAAATTCAGAAAGATCACAATAATATAGTATCTTAATAACAAATTACAGATTTGTATCACTTTGTCCTTCTAAATTATTACAATTGCAGTCTTCTAATATGCGTATAAATATGAAATACAATCTTGAAAACCCTGGCTTTGCAAATCTGGAAGTGCAATATTGAGTTCTGGAAAGTCTCGGCCCTTCTGTGTCGACACACAGTCACCGTCGTCGGTCGATATCTCGCCGACGTCGGTCTCTTCCGGTCGGATTTCTATCGACGTCGGTCTTCAGTCGACCGATGTCGGTCACTGAAACCCTCTGTATGCCGAGGTCGGTTCCTGCACTGGTCTGTACGAACCTGTACGGATTCTGTACGGCCGCAATTTAAGCACAACTTCCCTGTTTTCAACCCCTGATCTGAAGATATCTGTCTCTAGCCCAGTAGATCTCTAGCTGTATAATTTATTGAATCAAAACAGAAAGCAATAAATACCTAGAATATCTGTGATAATTTCTGTGTGAAGTTATCTCTCAAACCTGAAATTCTATGATAACCTCTGGATGAAGCTATCTCTCACTTTGGCAATAGATCAGCTGATATTCCACAGCCTCTTAATTGCACACACTGAAGAGGGAACGTTCTCCAATGCAAATGGAATCCTTGAACCCTAGGCTCAGTCTTCACAGAAGAAATTCTTCAAAATCAATAATCAATAATCAATAGCATAATCAACAATGGCCTCCATGAGAAACCCTTATACCCTCAAAAGATATGCTTGCCCTAATTAGGGTTTCTTAAATTAGAATTAGGGTTTCTAATTAAAAATAGGGCTAAATAATTAATATTTGATTAAATCAATCAAATATTAATATCTCCCTCAATACATGTCGGATCCACGAACCGATCGAAGCTAGTGAATCAGGGAGTGATTCCGCACATAACCATACCACAATAAAGGCGCTCCACTGCATATCAAATATCCCTAAAAAGTAGGAGCTCAGGCCAAATGTGTCTGAAATACCCTAAATGAAAATCAAATGTAGAAATCCTGTGAATCAAAGTCGAGCCAAGCTCCATTATGACCCTCTATCCATCTTATTAGCCTACGAAGGTCGCATAATAGGCTAACCATGAACTCAGAACATGTCAATGGAAAAGGGGACATGACAATCTGCCCCTCCTGGAATTGCTTGCCCTCAAGCAATCACTGAATGATAAATCAATCAATCCACCTAGATCCCAAATGTAGTTAGGATCTCCACCACTGTCAATTAACATGAACCCCATGCCGTGTCCATCCCAACATCCAATCCATAAATGAAAATCTGCAAGCAAACTCCGTACCTGAATAATATCTAAAACTGGATTGTGAAGGCTAGACATAGTCATATCATCATCAACCTGTGTCCCAGCTGTAACAGAAAGTTTAGTCCTCACCACATGTGATAACTCCTGAACTGAACTCACCTCAAGACCAAGCTCGTCCTCGTACCTCTCCTGTGTTGGTGCCAATGTGCTCTCGTCATCACCCTCCATCATGTTATGTGGTATAGGTACCTCCATCCGATGAAAAAAACATATATCTGAAGCTGCTGCCCCGTATTGCCTTAAGAATATGTGTCGTCCCATCAACATTAAAGAGAACCTCCATGTCCTTGAGACGAAGAGTGACTTCCTCAAATGAATGAAGCCACTTCATACCCAAGACTAAGTCTATATCCCCCATGTTTACCACATAATAATCAGCGTTGAACTCATAGTTGTTCAAGCGCAATGGGAGGTCTCTAATCATACGCTCACACTTAAGAGTGTGACCATCGGCTACCTTAACTCTGATGCCCTCAAAAGTTTTTGTAGTGAGTCCACGCTTCTCCACAAATCTAGCATCTATGAAATTGTGAGTGGCTCCTGTATCAAGAAGGGTGATAACCTTCTGCCCTGCCAAAACTCCACGGAGTCTGAATGACTCATCCGACTGTATGCTGGATATGCGGGCCTCCTGTAGGTGAAGCTCTAACTCTGCCTCTGCATTAGGCCCTGAAGCCTCTGCCTCTGCCCCCTCAGCACTGTTATGCTGTTCGGAATCCTCAGAATCTGACTCCTCATAATATATCCACATCATACGATTTGCCTTGCCCTTAGGCCTCAAAGGACAATCGTGATGGATATCATATGGTCCTTTGCAGTAGAAGCAAAGCTTCTTCCTACGTAGATCATTAAGCGCCTCACAATCCAAAGGTGGTGCTGCTGGATTAGCCTTTGAATCATTTTTGACTCCGGATTTATCTATGTTAAAATCCGGTCTCTCCGTATCCCCGTGGGAGTGCTTATGGTCTCTAGAAGAAGAAGTACCTTTGGTGTTAAATTTATTGGATGGGTCTGCCATCTCCATATCACGTGACTTCCTCATAGCTACCTGTAATGAAGGAGGATCAAAGGCTTTGATCCAACCCCTCAATGGCTCTGTCAATCCCTCTATGAAGAGAACTACCAATCTACGCTCTGAAATATTGGGTACCATGACTACTAATCTCTGAAACTCACCAATGAAGGACTCCAAGCTACCTATTTGTCTCAACTGTGCCAGATCTTGGAAGTAAACCTCAGCATCTCTCCTGTCAAACCGCTCAACCAATCTATCCATAAAGCCCTGGTACTCTGTCACTTGATTATGCTGAAGTGTTACCATACCATGGTACCACCAATCATGTGCTACTCCATCTAAGTGCAAAGTGGCGTATTTGATGGCATCTATCTCTGACATTGGTCTCAACGCCAAAAAGGTGTCAAGCTTATGAACCCAAGCTTGAGCTGTCATCTTACCGCTGCCGTCAAAAGTAGTCAAAGAAAGCTTACCAGTAGCCTTCTGTAGCTCACTGAATTGGACTCTAGGTCTCCTGTCCTGTCTAGCCAATCTATAGTGCTCTCTCCTCAAATTGACAAAATGATCAAAGGTTGTTCTCTCCTGGATATGAGGAGGTAATAAGTCCCACTCATCATTTGCAGCCATGTATACATCTGCAAATGGAGAATTCCCTGCCTCCTCCTCTGCTGGTGCCTCTGGTTCTTCTTGAACAAATGAAGGGCGTGTAGGTCTATCAGCTGTTCTGGAGTGAGTCTGCTGTGGTCTTTGATCAATCGTAGCACTCCTGTCATCTCTTTGGTCCCTGTTCTGTCCATCAGGTGCGTTCATTCTCTCTAACATGGTCATAAGTCCCTGTAGTGTCTGAGCCATCTGCTGTTGGCTTGTCATCATAACACGCTGAAACTCTCTGGTGGCCTGATCAGCATCATACCTGTGGCCCCTGGGTGGGCTGCCCTCACGTCTGTCACTCATGATGATCGGTCTCTGATCTAACAACTGGATACCTTCAAGTAAGGCTCGGCTACGTGTGTTATACCTGTGTGGTCCCAACTCTTGTGGCTGCATAAGATCTATAGACCCTCAGGCTGGCAGGATTTGGCTCTGATACCACTGTGATATCCCCTTCTAAACAGGAAATATAGCAACACAAAAAAACTGAACCAAGATATAATCGCTGTCAAATAAATTCAGAAAGATCACAATAATATAGTATCTTAATAACAAATTACAGATTTGTATCACTTTGTCCTTCTAAATTATTACAATTGCAGTCTTCTAATATGCGTATAAATATGAAATACAATCTTGAAAACCCTGGCTTTGCAAATCTGGAAGTGCAATATTGAGTTCTGGAAAGTCTCGGCCCTTCTGTGTCGACACACAGTCACCGTCGTCGGTCGATATCTCGCCGACGTCGGTCTCTTCCGATCCGATTTCTACCGACGTCGGTCTTCAGTCGACCGATGTCGGTCACTGAAACCCTCTGTCTGCCGAGGTCGGTTCCTGCACTGGTCTGTACGAACCCGTACGGATTCTGTACGGCCGTAATTTAAGCACAACTTCCCTATTTTCAACCCCTGATCTGAAGATATCTATCTCTAGCCCAGTAGATCTCTAGCTATATAATTTATTGAATCAAAACAGAAAGCAATAAATACCTGGAATATCTTTGATAACTTCTGTGTGAAGTTATCTCTCAAACCTGAAATTCTATGATAACCTCTGGATGAAGCTATCTCTCACTTTGGCAATAGATCAGCTGATATTCCACAGCGTCTTAATTGCACACACTGAAGAGGGAACGTTCTCCAATGCAAATGGAATCCTTGAACCCTAGGCTCAGTCTTCACAGAAGAAATTCTTCAAAATCAATAATCAATAATCAATAGCATAATCAACAATGGCCTCCATGAGAAACCCTTATACCCTCAAAAGATATGCTTGCCCTAATTAGGGTTTCTTAAATTAGAATTAGGGTTTCTAATTAAAAATAGGCTAAATAATTAATATTTGATTAAATCAATCAAATATTAATATCTCCCTCAATACATGTCGGATCCACGAACCGATCGAAGCTAGTGAATCAGGGAGTGATTCTGCACATAACCATACCACAATAAAGGTGCTCCACTGCATATCAAATATCCCTAAAAAGTAGGAGCTCAGGCCAAATGTGTCTGAAATACCCTGAATGAAAATCAAATGTAGAAATCCTGTGAATCAAAGTCGAGCCAAGCTCCATTATGACCCTCTATCCATCTTATTAGCCTACGAAGGTCGCATAATAGGCTAACCATGAACTCAGAACATGTCAATGGAAAAGGGGACATGACATGGTATCCTCTTCCAATTATTTTTCACCTTAGAACTAACTCTTCCTCTTGAGTTTTAATGAACTCTTTTTCCTCAAACTTCTATGAGCTTCTTTTCACATACTTCTTTTTTCTTTCGGTTTAAACTCTCTCAAATATGCAACTAAGTTTTGTTTTTTTATTTATAGGTACTATTCTCAATGTTTTTAATTTTCACTTCTTCTCAAAATATCTTATGAGCTTTGATACCAATCTGATGTAAGTAGACCTCTTCTAGGTCTCTTACACTAGTCTTTAGGACTATTTAAGGTTCTTAAATAAGCCTTCTCATAATTATAAAAATGATACTCAAGGGAATATACCATTATAAATAAAATAATGACATTTATAATGTTACTACACTCTAATTTCAACATTACACACCTTCCTTAGTCTTGATACTTCATCAACATACCTAACAAACTCTTATGTAAGACTTCTTTATATGGATTACAGTCCTTTACATAGAAATGAATATTTAATTATGATTATAAAGGATACATAGGATTTCCTTAGACTAATTAAATGTATCTCAATTCAAATCAAAGGCTTACTCCTTATTAAAAACTCTCAAAAGCATAAGAACCCTAAAAGGCTACTAAACCCACCACTAGGTTTAATGACTATTGCATGGAATTTTGGTTTAAATAGTCATACATAAGGATTATCTCACTCTCTCATATTAAAAAAATGTGAAATAGTTATCCCAAGAGGTTTAAAACCTCCTCTTTCAACCCAAATTATACTTTTGTCAAAACAAGGCTATAAGGTTATAAGGGCTACTAGGCCTTAAACTAACTTATTAGGTCTCTTCTTCAAGTTTATGCTCAGGGAAACATTTTAAATACCTTTTAATGTTTATTAAAAAATAACTAATGTAAAAAATATCTTTTAAGTGGCTACCCAACGTTATTTATCTTAAACAAGCTAATAAACCTAATTAGGCATGTAGAAAAACTCAATTAGTAATAAATTCACTTTTAGAGGCTTTTAAAGACTGAAACCAATTGAATATGTTTAAAATTAGCTTCAATCATCAACGTAAAAGTGTCATATTATTTTAATCCATGTTTTGGAAGATATACCTCTTTTAGTCTTCCCAAAATAAGGATTTGGGCTTGTATTTATGTCAAAAAAAACTCAGTCATCTATAACTACAATTATAGATGTGATAAAGACTTGAAGCCACTTGGGTCATGTAAAGGACTTAATTATACATAAAAATACCAAGTTTTATAAATGTTTTATGGTTCATTTATGTTTTAGAGTAATTTTAGTGAATTAAACCCTAAATTAGGGTTTCACTAGTTGAGAGCAAAGAAAATTTGATAACTAAAGTTATAAAGGCTTTAAAAACTTGATTGAATTGGGTTAGGTCTGTAATTTGATTTTTTAACTCTATTTATTAGTTTATGTTGGTATAATAATGTGGATTGTAAATATGTGTAGGATATTTATCTTATATTCATACATTATGTACTCATTTTATCGTTGCATAGCCTATTTTATCTTATCTTCATCAGTTGTAATAAGCTAGAATATGAAGAGACTCTACTTTTAGAGCCATGTACAAGGAGAATATGAACTATCATAGATTGGAAATATCTATAAATACTTTTGTTCGTATTAAGAAGAGGATTCCACTTTTAGAAGAGATCAATAGAGATTATATGGTTATGGTTACATGTATGATTTCTTGTTATGTTTCTTTCCTACGCTCTCTTGTGTAATGTCTTGGTTAATTTAAATCTAAAATATTATAAATCCATTATTTTAGTTTATAAAAAAGTGGTTGTTTATAAATTTCTCAATAATATAAAATAGTTAATGTATCTTACATTTTTGTCATCCAATTTCCTATATTTGCTGATAAATTATTCTATACACATGAAGTATCTCATAGCTATCATCATCATTAGCATTTTATGATGCTTCAAGAACCACTAATAACAATGGTGTGGTGAATTTAGAAACAATTTTTTGTAGGAAATTATGATAATATGGTTTCTAGGGTAGAGAGATATTGAGATATGGTTGGATCAAAGGATATGTAATTTTGTAGAAGAAGAATCAAGGACTGGTCTTAAAGTTTAATAGATCATTTGAGAGCATATTTATGGATAAATTTATAAAATTTTCTAGTATGAGTTACCTAAATTACTAGATAATTAGTTATCATGGTTGGAATATTATTAATTTGGACTAAGGATGGAAGAAACTATAATCTAGATTGAAGAAAAGATAGAATGGTTGTAGAGATTGGAAATTGATTGGGCAAGAGCAATAGATCATTGGGTTGATACTACACTGTATGGATATATAACTAAATTTATAGTGCAAATATATATAGCTTACAAAAATATGAAGGACTTATTTGTCACAAGAATTTGGGGGAAATTTTTGTAGTGACTACCTATCCTAATGAAGATGTTAGTTATGGATAAGCCCATGGTGCTTACTTTAACCAATGTGGAGTAATCACTTTGGGCATGTGGGGGTGTGTGAGACATGATAGTTAATGATGATTATATGAGTCGATAAGGCTTAGAATTGAATCTAGAATGGATACATGAGGGAAGAAGAGTCTCGATTTAGAATGTGAGCTATGACAATAGAATAGATGGAGTAAATAGAAAAATACCCATGGTATCTATGAGTAGAGTTAAGAGTAAAAGTAAAATAGTTTAATAATGAGTAGTAAGAAGTGATGAATGAGAATAAAAAGACAAAGAATGAAGAATAAATAAAGATGAGATGCAATAATAAGATGAATGCTGACAAAAAGAAAGAAGTGATGAAGAGTGAGAGGAAGAAGATATGTTGAAAGATGAAGATGAGAATAGTGTAGAGGTAGATTAGTTAATTGATAGATGTAGTGTGAAGGTAAAATATTGGGTATTACTAGAAGGGCATGAAGTATTAAGCAAAGAAGTAGGATAAAGTCACAGAGTAATCTTAGGTTTAAGAATGGAAAGAGAAGAAGTTGCAAGAAAGAATTAATCCGTGGAAGAGTACTTGTCCCCACATCCTAATTTGTTATATTATATTAATTTTTTTTCAATTATAAGGGTAGGAAAATAGTAGTTGGGAAGGTCCATTTATAGATCAAGTGAATTTATGGGGTAATAAAATTGAAACAACTCAATTCATAAGACTTTGAAAGCCATAGGGTTCATTAAAATTGAGTAAAGAAAAGTAAAAAATATAAAAAAAATAGAATGTGTAAACAAACACTCCTAGTGTGTAGGTAAATCTTCTTAGTGCATAGGTAGAATCACATGGAACATAGCCTCCCACTATAACAATTGTGTAATAGATCCCCTCAACACTAGTTTATAATATGGATACTTTAGGATCATTTATAAACTTGGTGCCATATGATGGGTCTATGGACCCTTAGCAATACTTACTAACATGTGAGTTGAAATGGCAATCTAAAGGTATTACTGATGAGGCTATAAAGAAGTTTGAACTAATTGGGGTAATAAATGGAAGAGCACTTGATTTTAAATACCATAAAGATATTAATAGGGCAAATCTATAGTATGTTAAGGACTAGATTATCACAAAATTTAAAATAATGAAATGCTCATTTAAAATAATGAAATGCTCAATTCAGACTATTTAAGACCTAAATAATATTAGGTGAAAGTCAGGAGAATTATTCTATGAGTATGATCATAGGTTCTTAGATGTTATGAATAGGTTGGAGTTTACCCTCTAAGATAAAGATAAAGTTATGTATTTTGTCAAAGGACTGCATTCTAAGATTAGGTTTGATATAGCATAGACTCAATTTACTACTAAGGTAGATGCTAGAAATGCTACTATATATGTGGAGAAAATTGAAGATTATAGGGAATCTCCTGTAGTGGGTTCTAAGATTAAAAATACATTTTAAGATTTTGTAAAGAGGATAAAATAGTATCATGAAGTAGATAAGCCTAAGCTAAGTCTATGGTGCATATAGTGTGGTAAAGAAGGACATCATATGAATGATTGTACTAAGATTAAGATATATTTTAATGAAATTTATAGATAGTGGGGCATGCAACAAAGTAGTACCATCTCCTACAACAATATGTAAAAATCCCATAGATTTTGTATTGAATTTTTTGTAAATCACATAATCATGATGAAACTAATTATAGAGATTTGTAGGATATCAAAGAAGATATTAAAAATATTGTATTTATCATCATTGTGTAGTATCCTTAGCAAAGTAGATGATTCCAGGACTAGAGGTTGATAAGTGTTGTGTGAACCAAAAAAGTCCACAATGGATTCCTATCTCACCTCAGTACCAACTTCAAATTCTAGTTAGATGGACTCCTCCTTCACTAGGCTAGACACCACCATGACCACAATATTGGTACTCATCACCTTGGAATTTGATAATGACATAGCAGTAGTAAAATAGTTGGACTCCACTAGTTTCACAATAATAATATGGGATTGGAGATAATACCTAGTAGCATCAAAATTAGAATACAACATAGCATTATAGAGGTTATAAAGGATGATATTAGTGTAATAGATGAGGATCTAGGGGTGGATATAGAGGGGGGTTATGAAGGTGGTATAGGAAATAATTATCAATACACTCCTTTACAATATTACTTATGTGGAGAGTATAACCATGTGCAACATAATTATCCTTCCAATCCTCAAATACAGTCTTACTACACATATTATAGAGTATATGAGTACCATGAGATATAATACTATCCTATTTTGGAAAAGAAAAGAAAATAAAGGGCCATCAAGAATGTTAAAATGGAGAATGCACATCTTAAGGAGGATGTGTTTCTGAACATCGTTATGAGACACTAGTATGTAGAGAGAGGATTGACTCCTCTCAAAATACATCAAGACTAGGGAATCCATAAAGTGAAATAGGATAAATACCCAAACCCCATTGTAGAAAAAGGGATGATGTATGACACTATATAAATGTTGAATAATATTTAACACCAAACCACTATTGAAAGATATGTTACAGTCATAAACCCTTAAATGTATGGTCATGTTGTGTGTATCATGTAATATGATGGATTTGTTATTGTATTGATATATTTACTAAAGCTTCTAATTACATTGCACAATGAAGATATTTCCTAGAACATTACAAATATGCTACATAATTTACTATAATGTATGCAGTGAGGGTAATAGAAAATAAAAAAAATGTTTTGTATATAAAAAAAGAGAAACCATGGGATGTAGATGCACAAATTGACATTAAATTTATAGGATATAATAATTATAAATGTTGTCTTTGATTTTGGTAGCATGTTTAACATAATCCCTAGGTATACATGGGAGGTAATTGTATGTCCAATTCTCAGTTATAGCCCAGTGACTCTGATTTTAGTAGACTATGGAAGAGTTAAAACCATTAGCTAGTTAGAAGACATTGAGATCATAATTACAAAACTCATCTTGTGAGGTGACTTTGAAATTATTGATATGAAGACAATAGAAACTCATGATCTTACATTAATTAGTAAGAAATGAGCATATGATGGTCATATGACTATCAATACTATGTAAAATTAGTTAGAGGTGCATCACAGAGATAAGATTGTAGTCATTTCTCTAAATAAGGTACACAAACCCTACATCATTTCAAATAGACCAGAGTCTCCTTATGTTTCATAAGAAACTAGCTAGATGAAGGTAAACTCTAAGGAGAACCTAAAGGCTCTAAATGCATTTGAGAGGATCCTCCTATAATAAGGTAATAAAAATGCATGAAATAACATAATTATAAAATGAGCAGAAGCACTGAATGGATTTTATTGATTACAGACCACTTCAAGGGGGAAACCTCCTTTGAGAAAGATCAATAAAATAATTCATGGATGCCTTCATTGGACTCAAGACTTAATTATATAAAAATTCTAATCTAAGTAACTAAAACATAATTCTCATTTCACAAATTACAAAGCATATGCATCTATAGTAACTACTAAACTAATAAAGTAAATATAGGAGATATCATAGGTTCATAACATCCCCTCCATCTTAGAAAAATCTTGGTCCTCAAATCTTCAGATATGGAAATTGGTGTTGAATCAAAAATAGTGGCTCCCATGTTGCATCTTCTAGTTATATTTTGTGCCACTGAATTAAAACTTTGATGGTGGAGCGAGAGTGAATTTGGAGTGTGCCCTATCTAGGATTGCCTCTAACTCAAGAAGAATGGAACCTTAATTATCAATTTTAGGTAAAATAGTCTACACTCTAATGTTTTTTCCAAGAACTTTTTTCAAACAAGAGACATGAAATACTAGGTGAACTTGGGAAAAAGGTGGGAGCTCCAACTTATAAGCAAACAACCCAATATTTTGACGAACCTTATAGGGACCATAGAATTTGGGAGATAGCTTATGATGCCCTTTGATTTTTAAGGAGGATTTCTTGTAAAGTTATAGGTGAAGAAAAACCATATCACCTAATTGGAAAGTGCACTCAAAATGGTATTGATCTGCTTCTTGTTTCATTTGATTTTATGCCATATGAAGATTTTCCCATAGGGTAGTAAGGATATAATCTTGAATTTAGAGAATCATGTTGACCGCTTAAACTAATGAACTATTGGGGGTGTATAGAAGGAACATTGATGGTGCTTGACCATAGACTACTTCATATGGATTCATTTTTATTTAAGTGTGGTAGGAGGTATTGTCCAACCATTTAGTGAGAAGGAACCACATTACCCACTGATGTTTTTATTCTAAGGTGAAGTAATGAAGGAAAGTTTCCAAGCATTTGTTGATAATTTTAGTCTAGCCATCCACTTATGGATGATACTTGGAACTTTTCTTTATTTGGGTGCTAGTATGTTGAAATAGTTATGTCCAAAAATTGCTAGTGAAGGTTACATCATGATCTAAGACAATGGATGAAGGAATGCCATGAAGGTGGAAATTTTGATCCAAGAAAATTTGTGACTATGGAGGTGGTATAGGGATGGATGAGGGCACAAAAATGACTATATTGGGAGAGGCAATCAACCACAACCAAGATCACCATTTTACCTCTAGATTTATGGAGCCCCTCAATGAAATCCATATAAATATCTATCCAAATCCTAGTAGGGATGGGAAAGGGTTCAAGTAACCTAGGGATGAGTGTTGTTTTACCCTTATTGTGTTGTCAAGTATCATATTTAGCCACCATCTATTGAATTGCCTTTTTCATTCCCTTCTAAAAGAAGTTTTGTCATTCCCACTCATAAGTTTTGAGAAACCCTAAGTGCCCTATGGATGGAGAAGCATAGATTTCATAAAATACAACTTGTTGAAGATTTTTACTCTAGAGAAGTACCATATGACCATTATATCATAAAGAATCACCTTCCAAGAATAATGCAATATGTTTGAGAGGTTAGTGGCCAATTATTTAATGATTTGAGATAATGAGGAGTATTGACATACCCTTGCTATCTAATGTCCAACTAATTTAGAATCAACATGGAAATTGCTAAAAGGGAAGCTTAATCCATAGATGTGTGAGACAAAACATCAACCATAATATTATCATTACCCTTCTTGTAAGTTATCTCATAGTCATAACCCATGAGTTTTGTGACCCATTTATGTTGTGATGGGGTAGAGACCCATTGTTCTAGGAAAATTTTCAAACTCTAGTGATTAGTTTTGATGCAAAAATGATTTCCCAATAGGTATGGCCACCACTTATGTAATGCATATAAAATGGCCATCATTTATTTCTCATAAGTAAATAGTACTAAAATATTTCCAAAAAGGGATTTTTTATTGAATGTAATGGGGAATCCTTCTTAGAGGAGAATAACACCAAGCCCATTTACACAAGCATCCCTATTGATAGTGAAGGTCTTGGTAAAATATAGCATAGGTAGAATAGGTGCAGTATACATAGCTTGTTTCAATTCTTCAAATGCACACTCAGTAGCTTGTGTCTAAGTAAAAGCAACATTTTTCAACATAGCTATTAGTGGAGCTAAAATCTTCTCATAATCCTTAACAAACTTGTGATAGTATCTAGTCATCCCCAAAAAACCATGGAGGCTCTTGAGTGTTTGAGGATGTAGTCAATTTATCATGATAGCTATTTTTTTAGGATCCACCCAAACCCCTTAAGCTAAAACAATATGCTTGAGATACTCCACTTCATACTGGGCAAAAGTACATTTGGACTATTTTTCATAAAGATGATGGTCAGAGAGAAGTTGCATTATTAGATACAAATATTGGAGATGTTCAGACAATATTTTACTATAGATGAGGATATCATTAAAGAAGACCACATGAATTTCCACATGTAGGGCCAAAATATTTTATTCATCAATGCCTAGAATGTTGAAGGAGCATTAGTGAGGCCAAAGGGCATGACCAAGAACTCATAGTGGTCATCATGCATGTAAAAAGTTGTCTTAGGGATATCATCCTCAAGAAGCTATATCTGGTGATATCCAGAGTGGAGATCTAACTTGGAGAAAAAATAAGTGCCATGAAGCTCATCAATAATAAGGATTGGGAACTTATCCTTGATTGTGAGGTGATTAGGTGCATGAAAATCAATGAAAATATGTTATGACCCATCTTTTTTTTGGATAAGGAGAACTGGGGAAGAATATGGGCTGGTAGTGGGGTGAATAATTCCTTGCTTTAATAAGTATTGAATGAACATCTTGATCTCAATCTTTTGCTGAAATGGGTAGTGATCAGGCTTGATGTTGGGAGGAACACTTCTAGGAAGGAGATAAATATAGTGGTCCTCTATCCATAAAGGTGGTAATCCCACTAGTTTGGTAAAGACACATACACACGTCTATAGAATGATTTTTAGGTCAGAAGGAGTAGTGGAGAATATTGAGGGTTATAGTTGAATGGAATAGAGCTAGGAAATGAAACCATGGGAATTTTTCTTAAGAAGATTTTCCATGCAATGTGAACTAATGATGCTAAGAGATCCTAGTTGTAAGCCTTTCAATGTGTGTTTTTTCCTATTATCTAAAAATTACATCCAAATTTTAGCAAAATCCCATAAGATAGGTACAAATGTGTGTAACTACTGGGCTCCCAAAACAACATCACATCCACCTAAGGGTAAGGAAAACATGTTGGAGCACAAGCTATAATATCTAATAGAAATACACACATTATGATACTTCCCTTTGTAAGGTAATGTGCCCCCATTGGCAATCATGAATTCAAATTTAGAGAAAGGATGGATAAAATAATCAACCTATTTGGCAATCTAAGGGTTAATGAAGTTATGAGTACTACCTAAATCAATGAGTATTATGAGAGGGAGCTTCTTAAATTAACCCCTGACCTACATGGTTTTTGGAGGTAGTGACTCATACTAAGGCATGGAAAGAGATCTTAGGTTGATCTTCCTGAGAATCAAGTTCCACAATCGACTGAGCTTCTTATGGATCATCTATTGTATCCTAAACATCTTCCCAATATTTAGTTTCGAGTAGAGAGTTCACATCCATTAAGTAGATATTTTTCTTGACACATCAATGTCCCTAAGTGAATTTATCATCACAATTATAACATAGTCCTTTTTTCTATGGGCTTCATCTCTACTTCAGTCAAACACTTGATAGGAGTCGTTCTAGGGGCTGATGTTGTTTGAGATCATTGTGGAGTTATATTTTTGAATGAAACAAAATTATATTTAAATCATTTCTAAGTTGCGATCTTGTCCTCTACCAACTTTGCCAACCCTAAGGCTTCCATCATCATGCTGGGCCAGAACATTTTGACCTTAGATCAAATTGCATCCTTCAATCCACTGACAAAGTAACTCCTAAAGAATTCATCAAACAATCCCTCTGTGTGATTAGCCAATTTTTCAAATTCTATTTTATATTCTCTCATTGTTCCTATTTGGTGAATTTTAGTGAGTGCTCTAGTGAAGTCATCAAAATTAGTAGGGCTAAATCATTGTAAAAAAAGGGTTAAAAAATTGGTCCATATGGGTTCATCATGAGCCTTGATATACCAATGATACCATTGAAGGGCTTCAAGTTCCAAGTGAAAGGATGCAAGTGGAACCTTGTTGGCATTAAATGTATTATGTAGATTAAAATATTGTTCTACTTGATAGATCCATCTAGTTGGATTTACACCATTGAATCAAGGAAAATCAAGCTTTAGCCCATGATAATTGCTTGAAGAAGAAAACCTAGTATCTGAAGAAGACTTTGGATGTCGTCTGTTGTTAATGGTGGTATGTTAAAGACTGAGGCCAAGGATTTTTTCATCAAGATCTTTGTTGTGTGTCTTGAGGTTGGCAATTTCATCCTCCATATTTTTAACACCTATTTGGGTTACCACCATGACCCAAATAATATACTTTTTTAGTAATGGATAGGAAAACTAGAGTTAAGACATGTTTAGTAAGGAAAGTTTTGAATTTGGGCAAAAATGGAAGGGGTAAAGGGTCTTTTAATAATTATTTTTCATAGTGGGAGTATGATTGATGAAGGCAAGGGAAATTTTAGGAGTGAAAATGGAAAAACTATAAATTTTGTTAAAGAAGGACAAAGGAGTAGAATGAGATGATGAACATAGTGGAAAAAGTTAGAGGCAAAAAAATAAAAATAAAAGTTGACAAAACCTAAAAAAAGGGAAAATTGAGATTTGTGGGAATTAGGAGTGGAATTGGGACATGGGACCTCAATGAATAAAATATGGGGAATGGAATTTCAAGTGTCTGTATAAAGTTTGAGGATCAATGGGGCTACAGATGGAGAGATATTGCAAAAAATCTATTTTTTTCTATTTGGTTGTAAGTTCTCTGAGAGTTTACTAATACTCTATAGATGGTTTATGGATTCTAGTTCCTATCAAATATCTACCTGCAAGTCCTTTTATAGTCTGAATATACTCTACTAATTGATTTTTTTGAGTCTGCTAGAAATATTCTAAAATTGATAGAAATGGGCCCCAAGTTTCAATGGCTACCTAAGGGTTTTAAAAATATCACTATGGCCACCAATGATGTATAATTGAGTACCATTCTCCAAAAAAATTCTATCCATGAATTTACCTCTTAGCAAAAACTCTTAGTTTTCCTCATGGATGGGAACTACTCAATTGAGAAGGGGCCATTGCCCATTTCACTAGCAGGTCCTCTCAATGAGATAACTACTTTGGGGTTCCTATGGTACTCCTCATGATGAGTTTTAGGGATTTCACCCAAGCATTTACCATCATTAATTTGTCAGGTTTTTACCCATATCTAAAATAGATTATAAAAAATTACTTAATGGAGTTATGCAACAAAATAGAGTTAATATTTTCTAAAAAAATTATTGAAATGAAGTATGCAACTTAATAGTGTTGACTTTCTGAAGGAAAAAAGAAAAAAATCATGGCCTTGAAAAGTGATCTGATACCAGATGAGAGGATCCTCCTACAACAAGTCAATAAAAATGCATGAAATAAAAAAATATAAAATGAGTAGAAGCACTGAATGGATTGTGTTGATCACAGACCACTTCAAGGGGGCAACCTCCTTTGAGCAAGCTCAATAAAATAACTCATGGATGCCTTCATTTGCCTCAAAAATTCATTATATAATAATTATAATCTAAGAAATTACTACTTCCCATGAATGTGGGATAAAAAAATGCTAACAAGATGACTTATAAATCATATGCATCCATAACAACTACTAAACTGACAAAGTAAACAAAAGAGATATCAAAGGTTCATAACTAAATTTGAGTATAATTTATTATATGAACATAATAAACCTTAGGTTTAGTTTTTACTCACTGAATAGTTAAATACATGTGAACAATGGAAGCCTAAATCAGTAACTAATTTGTCATAGAATATTGTGTGTCTGTTAGGCCCCCTTTTAGATCAGGTCCATGGACCATGAAAAATACACAAATCTTAGTGAGATGTGACCCTTGGATTATTTTCTTCCCCTATTTATACATTTTAGTTCCAACTAGAGGAGTCCTCATGGATCCTACGCTAGTTGGCAGGTAGTTGCATAAGCACTAAACTTCATAAAGACACCACTACCATGATTAGATGTGGTAGATAAAGAAGCATGAATGTTGGAGAGTGGAAGAGGTAATATAAAAACTTCTTAATGACATATAAACATGTGACATTTGCTATTCTACCCTAGATAGTGTAGTGGAGCTGACAGACCATCAATAGCTCAGCGCTTGGCACGTGCCCATCTAACCTAGAAGGAGATGACCATCCACCAATAAAGAAGGCTTTAAATTGAATATAAAGAGGGGAAATCTAATATAGTAAATCTCTAGTGAAATATAGAGACTCCATTAATATCTTTATTTTGCATATGAGTGTAAGTAGTTCTACTATATATCCCAAGCTCACTTATGAGTCACTGGGCATGGATAGAGTTAGAAAGAGCATATAATCTATTACGTTATATTGAACTTGTTGGTGAACCATAAGTTAATGAAGAAGGATACTAAATAAATTAATTATTAATCCTTATTTTATAATCTATATAATTTTATGCTTCTAAGTTAGATTCATTTAAGCTTTCTTTTAGTTCTTATGTAATATCTAGGGAAATGGAGGTTCACCCTTGGTTACTAATGATGTCCTTATGCCATTTAGCAACCTCATATGACCTATAATGCACTAAGTGTTTGAAATAAAATACACCAATGCTCCAAGACCCATTCCTAAAGCACTACCTTGAGGATGAATAGTAAAACCTAAACCATCCCTTGACTATTTAAGTACTCGAAGGACCCTATACTAGTTCTTCTCCCAACTTGTGCCATTAAGAGCCCTACCTAGCCAACAATGGACTTGTACCTTAGGATTTATGCAAATAATAAAGATTACATTTATTAAACTCCCCTTGAAGGACTTAGTTCTAGAAGGCCATCTAAACCCCTATAGCCAATGACTAAGTGCCTTTGAACCCCAAGTTGCATCATGTTGCAACTATCCCAATGTGGGCCTAATCCCTTCATTGTTGCACTTTGATTGAATGAATAAGGCTTTCACCTTGTTTGAAATTAATGTTATTACCATATCATGATTAAATATTGTGTGATATACCTTATTATGCTCACACCTAGCTCCATCAAGTCTGGAATTGACTTGGTTTGATAGTTAAGTGCATGAAGCTTACAAAGTGTAAAGGTTAACTTAATAGACTTTTATACAACATTTTGGTTCTATTGCTGAGACACATTCTGAATTTTATTTCTAAATTGGTTTAAAAAAGTGATGCTTCAAATATCACTTGATAACATCTAGTGTTGGATAGATCAAGTGGGAGATAGTTTCACGTAGAACCATCCTACATGTAAAGGATAGAAGCTGATAAAATGGATACAAGAAAACTTTTATGATGCCCTATATGAAGTGCTTTTCTATGAGCTACCTAAACCTGTGTACTAGTGGTTGGTCACTTACATTACTACTAAGGGGTGAAGCTATAGAAAGTGCCTTGAATTGACTATAGAACATATAGAAAGGCTAAAGAACCTAGATAAAGTTTGGATGTGTGTTATGGACAAGTGGTGGAGTGGCACATTGAATAGCTATGTGTTGAAGTTTTTAGTATTGATGTTTTCATGCCCAAAAGAAGAGTACAAATTTATTAGTGAACTAAGGGGTGCATTCATAAAAATGATCGATACTAAACTAAAGAAGACTCTAGTTGATTATGGTATAAAAACCATAAGAATAGAAGGCTAGATTCCTTAAACATATAAGAAAGTGTAGAGGGTGATAATGGGGAGTGTAGGTAAGGTATAATGGAAGAATAATAACAACTTTACACTTGTGATCCTTAGAGGCTGAATTATCGTAAGTGAAGGCACATGTTGATAGAGGATCTAGAACTTGGAAGTGTTGAGAGGACCCATATCAAGTAGGAATGTTATAAGGAAAGATCCATTAAACTACAATAGCATGATGTGAGAGAGAAGGAAGTAATAAATTGGACTCAATAGTGGGGTGCAAGATGCAATGGGTTTCTATAGGATGTGGTACTAAAAAATGTGTTAGAATCACTTACCCCCTTTAAACCTAAAAAACAAGATCATGTACTAGATTCTCCAATAGAAGAAAGAAGAATGGTAATTGAACCTATTATTAACATAAACTTTGATAGGGTCCAAAATTTGGGTCAAGAATTTGTAATTGAATAAGCAATTCCTTACAAATAATTGAGTAATGGTATAGTGAATATATAAAATTCCACCCTTGTAGTCTTAAACACTGGTGCAAGCATTCCCATGTAGAGGATGTCAGTTATGTCAATTGGGAAACAACCCATAGGAAGTGACATGATGCCACTATTAAGTTGTACTATACTAACAAGTTTATTAGCATATCCTACTCCTTTAGGGTCAATGCTCAAATCTACATGTGGAGGTATGGGAGGGCTACCCTAAACATAGACATAAGGGAGTAGGGGCCTTAGAACCCAACACCACCCCCTCAAAAAGTCTATTACAAGATGGTAATGTACTTGCCTAAATATCATGGAGTTGAAAACACTATAGAGCATGTGCTAAAGTGTGAGTTACAATGGCATGTTTAGGACATCACTCATCTTGAATGTAAGGCAACCTATTTCATGACCACCCTAGTAGATCATGTTGATACTTGGTATCAAAACTTTGATCCAAATCAGGCATTTATTGACTATAATGTGTTGAAATAATCCTTCTTGAAAGAGTTTGATATCCCTAAGTTTAAACAATAGATAATTTTAGTGCTCAAATAAATCAACCAAGGGTTATCTAAGAGAGTGTACATGTATGATACATGATTTAAAACTTTTCTATCTAAGCTTCCATATGGTATTCACCATTCCTAACACATGTAATGGTTTGTGGAGGGATTATTGGCACCATTTAGAAGAGTGTTGTCCATAAAAACTTTCATGGACCCCCATGAATCACTTGAAGTCACACTCTAGGATAAACCAGTAGGTAGTACTGATATGGGGATCAGCCCATTCATAGAGGCACAAATTACATTAATGGCATCCTAACTATAAAGATTGACCATTGTTCAACACATAACACTTGTAGCAGGATATGGTTCACTGACTATGAGATAAAGGGACATAACAAGAATAATTTCCCATGAAGGAATGTTCATGCCCTACTTCTCAACTATAAATTTGGTCATCAACCACATGACTCTCAAAGTTTCCCTCTATTATAGTGTGCTAACCAAGTGAACACCACCATTTACTATAAAATGTGTGATGCCTATACTTGATTAATAGTAGACTATAGATTTATTGATGAGATGTGTTAGAACATGGAAAGAGGTACAAGGTAGTTGACAACATTAGTCAATGGTCAAGTGGGCTAAGGCAATGAAGGATATGGCCAAAACAATATGGGATATGGAACCTAGTGAGGTGCACATGGATAGGAGGGTTGCATGGTGGAGGAAGATTCCCACCTTGATCATGCTATAAGTGTGGGTTAAATGATCACTATCAACATGACTTTCCCACACACCTAATGTGTGGGTATTGTCAAGGACCACACTCAGTTAAAAAATGCACAAATTTGTAAAAGAATATAATTCAAGGTCAACCTAGCATAGACAAAGGTGTGGTGATGGTGAGGTGTGAGCCTAAAGAGGAAATTTGGTCTCCCAAGATACAACAAGATTGAAAGGAGCCACATAAGGTATAGACCAAAATAAGAAGTGGGTTCACCACTCAACCACCCACTATTTCAAACCAAGATCTATGCCAAGAGTATGATGAGTCAAGCTGCACTAAGTGTGTAACATGGTCAGAGCTTAAAGTTATGCCATATCCTAACCTTACATGACATAAGGACATCTTGCAACAGGACATGAGTATGATATAGAACTTTCAAGGTGAACTTTAGTTAGCTAGAGATTTAGAGGTACATGCCACTACTTCACATAGGAAGTAAGATCACTAGGAGGCTAAAGTGTAGGAAGTAATCAAGATCCTGTACCTCCTACAAACTAAAATAATATTGCCCCTGCTAAAGGATCTATTGATAAAACATGTAGGGAAGAAACCAAAGATAGAGGATACACCTTAGGTAATTAAGGTGGTTGCATCACATATGGAGTGGGCATGAGCAGTAAGACATACTCAAAATTCTAAGTATGACTAGGCATTATTGATATATGCCATCATCAATAGGTAGTCAGTTTATGAATTACTAGTTGATAGGAGTGTTGAGGTCAATATTCTAACTCAAAATGCTTAGAAAAATATGGGGAAACCACCCCTAAGACCTTTACCGAATATTTTATTCATGGATAATAAAACCCAAGTGTAACATATTAGGATATTGAAGGGCACCATTATAGATATCATGGGTGTCAAGTTCCACACAAACTTCAAGGTCATCGAGTAAGAAAAATAGGATAACTATCTAGTGCTCTTGGGAAGACCATAGTTCTATGCTAACAATGCAAATATACACTTTAAGAATCACTATATAACTTTTTAGAATGGAAAGGAAAGAGTGGTGATCCCTCTTTTAAGTGACCAAGGACCCCCATATATATAAAGTATTGATCTCGAGGATGAGATCAACCACATCTATAACATCATGACATAGGGTGTCAAGAAGCTCAACCCTAATGACCAAGACATGATTAAATGGGAGGATGGAAAATTAGCCTCTAACATAAATGATGTAGCTTACAAGTGATGGGTCAAATAGGCCTATGAGATCATTGGCCAAAGATTCTACATAGTAGGCATAGTCAGGCCAAGACCAGTTAAAACAGGGTTGGTTAGGATTGAGTGCCTTAAAATGAACTGGGTCCCTATGCCCAGAGAATGGAGAAAAGGGTAATCAAAATAAGTAAAGGTAAGATTTCAAATCTTAAAAAATATGAAGAAAGTCATCCCATAGAAATTTTTCCCTAGGACTTAAAAGCCTATATCCCAAAGGAGATAGATAAAATGGGTGCACTAGTGCATACCCTGAAAAGCATTATCGCTCATTAGTGGGTAGTATAGAAATCTAGTTTGCCATCTTGGAAAGATGTGAATGAAGAAATATACACCAATTTTGGAAATATTAATGAGGATTTGGACATACCCATGTATGTCAGTGATTCTAACCCAATCACGTATATAGATCTATGTGAAAAAACATGGACTATCTATGGTGAGAATGTGCTAAGAGGCCTATGGGTGTATGTCTTTTATAGTACCTTGAGGATATGGGCATGATAATGGTACATTATAAAAAAGAAGCACCATGAGATAGGGAATTAGGAGATACTCAAGGAGAGGTTCGTATACCCTTTCTCATTCCCTTCACAAATCTTAGAGCTATTGGAATCATTACAAGTCATCTATAGGGTAGTGTGTGAGGACACTAAAATCTTATAAGATTTCCTAAGGGAAATGTTTGGAGAGAAAGGACTAGCACTCCTAACCTCATTTGAAGAGAAAACACTCAATAGTGATTTTAATGAAGAAGATGATGAGATCTAGAAAGAGAAAAATTAGAAGGCTCTAATAGGTAGATAAAATCTATACACCTTATGGATGATAACACCCTAGATGATGAATATCCAATACATATTTGAGTTGATACAATAGAGGGGATAAGGTAGGTTGAATACTCTCATCAAGAGAGAAATTAACCCTACCATATGCTGCTCAAAACCACTAAGATAGACATCAACATACAAGGTTAGCTAAATATTACCACTATAAGTGCTTACTAGTATGAATCAAAGCTAGAACGAATCATAGACCTCTTCAAATAATTTTAAGACCTGTTCTTATATAGTTCTAAGGACATGAAGGGCACCTACCCTTTACTTTTTAAAATGAGCATCAAGCTAGTGGATGTTCAAGGCCAATCAAGAAGTGGCCATATCAAGTGAATCCCAATATCCATGCCAAGATAAAGATGGGTATTGATGGAATGTTGGCTGCCAACATCATTTAATTAGTATACAAATTTGAGTGGGTCAAGCTGATGGTCATGAATATAAAAAAATATGGACACATCTAGATTTGTGTCAATTACAAGATGTTAAACACCACTTGTATCAGTGATTCCTTCTTAACCCCATTCACTAATGAGGTCTTAGATGGAATCATAAGTTGCATGATATACACTTTCACTGATGGGTTCTTAGGATACCATTATTTTTAGATCAAAGAGGAGCATAAGCCCAAAATAACCTTTCTGACTGAATGGGGTTACTTCACCTATAACATGATTCCCTTTAGATTCAAGAATATGTCAGCCATATTCTCTAGGGTAGTGATCATAGCCTTTAAGAACTTTATCCATAAATTCCTCCAAGTGTATCTTGATGACTGGATAGTGTATGGTCTTGTGGGAGACCACTATGACTACCTATGCCTCATGTTTAAAAGGTGTAGGTAGCTCCATATCTCTTTAAATCTATAGAATTGCATATTATCAACTCCATTTAGGATATTGCTTAGGCACATCATTTATAAAGATGATTTTCTTATTGATCTAGTAAAAAAAACCATAATAGTTCAACTCTAGACTCCCTCAATGTAGAAAGATATGTGTGCCTTTTTAAGCCACTATGGATATTACAGGAAGTTCATTCAAAGATATTAAAAAATCATGGTGCCTCTAGAGGAGATCTTATACAAGGATGGACCATTCTACTAGGGTGAGTCATAAGAGGAGGCCTTTGAGACACTAAATCTAAAGCTAGCCAGTGCCCCAATTCTATAATTTCCTAACTAGATGACTCTTTTTCACATCTATGCTGATGCTTTAGGCTCTACCATTGGTACCATACTAGTGTAACCTAGTGAGGGAAAGATGGGCCACCCGATTTCCTTCTCAAGTATAAATATGACATAGGTAGAACAAAATTACACCACCACTAATTACAAGGCATTGGAAATGGTATATGCCTTGAAAAGATTTAGACAATAGTTGTTGGCAACCCTATTATTCTTGTTCATAGATAATGAGGTGATCAAGTACCTCATGAACAAGCCTATTTTACATGGGTGCATATACAGATGGATTGTTCACTTATAATAATTCCAATTCTCTAAAGTCATCAAACCTGGGAAGCAGAACTTGGGGCTAGACCATTTACCCCACATCAACTCTAGTTATGTGATGGTACCCATTGAGGATGACATGTTAGATGCACAAAGATACATGTTTTAGTTCATCCCTGATAAACTAGAGGAGATTGCCACCTTCCTAGCATCTGGGTTTGGTCCCCAAACCTTATCCACTAAGGAAAAGAAACACCTTGTGGTCTATGTCACCCTTTTCTAGATCATTGGAGGGGAGATCTATAAACTAAGTAGGGATGAATTATTGCATCAATGTGTTTTGGAACATGAATGGGACTCCATACTCTAAGAAGTGCATGAAGGGGTCATAAGAGGCCATTTTACTAGTGATGCAATGATGAACAAGGTATTTTAGTTGGGCTTATGGTGGCCAAACCTGTTCCCTAATGCCAAGGGATATGCTAAGGAATGTGATGTATGCTAGTACACTAGGAAGCCTAATCATCAAGATGAGATGTCTCTCATTCCCATTCTCACCTAGGCACCATTCATAAAATGGGCCATCAAATTTATTGGGCCAATTATTCCTACATCATAGTGTATTAGTGTTAGATACATTTTAGTGGCTACTAACTATTTCACCAAGTGGGCTGAAGCTACACCAACCAGAGACTATACATCCATGACAACCACATGCTTTATATGGGAGAACATTATTAGTAGGTATGGGTTCCCATTGAGTATAAATAGTGACAAAGGTACTCATTTCATCAATGAAATAGTGCACATCCTTTTGACTGAATACATGGTGGTACACCAAAAGACAACTCCATATCATCCCTAGGCCAATGGCATAGCTGAAGACTTTAACAAGAACCTAGGAATGTGCCTAATAAAGGTATGTAATATTGGTCACAAGGATTAATATGATCATGTTTTAATGGTACTTTAGGCATACCACATGATTTACAAGCCCCTGAATAAGGCTACACCATTTCAAATAGTATTTGTCACTAAAGTAGTTTTACCCATAAAATTCATGGTGCCTTCCTTACACATTACATGAATTGGCCATTTAGATGACCAAGAATCTATAAGTTTAAGGTTGGAAGAATTAGAAAACTTAGATGAGAAGTATGCCTAAGCCAAATAGAGTCAATAGATTGAGAAAGTATACAAAAAATAGTGGCACAATAAGCACATCAAGCGCATTGAGATGACTAAAGGAGCATTGTTGTTGCTCTATGATTCTAAGTACCTCAAGCACTTGAGAAAGTTATAAATTTGATGGATGGGTCCATACATCATCCACCACATCTTGGGAATATGTGCATATAAGCTATGCACATTATCCAATGAAATTCTTCCTAGGCATTTCAATGATAATTGACTCAAGACATATAGGTAGTAGGTTGGTGCTCAAACTATGGAAACTCTGAATTCTTGGTCAATAGTTGGGTTGAGTTGAGATGACTAAAATAAAGGTTGGCATAAGCCAAGCCATTTTTTTCTTTCTTTTGTCCCTTTTATAGTGTATAGAGGTAGTGAATGGTATACAAAGGCCATAATAAATTTTGTGTCAACACTTCATACATAATTCTAATTGAGTGAGTTGAGCACTTGTGCCCATAAGTACATGAGGCTAGACATGTAAGTGGTGGACATGTGAATATTACTAGGTGTTAATAGAAGAAACTTAGAGAAACACATGTGGAAAAGAGAAGTGTGTGGTACTTAAGGGCCCAAGAACAAACTAGCTTGGTGCTACTTTTGCACTAGAATCACCAAGAGGTGCATCAATTGATCAAGCACCCAATCAACTTGAATGTAGATAGTGAAGATGAACGTACTAAAAGTGTGAAAGAGCATATAAATTAAAAATAAAGAGATAGAGGGCTAGTTCAAGGGATTTTTATAGGGTAGGATAGGCCAAAGCAAGACCAAGAAAGAGAAGCACACTTGAAATAGGAGTGAATCTAGAGAAGAGGTGGAACTGAAGAGGCTAAGTCACACACATGTGAGGTAGTGTACCTAGGTTTCCACAAGAAATGCAAGGTCACACCAAAGGATACACACACAAAAGGAAGTTATAAAAGACAACTAGTGTCCACCCAATAAGGAGTGAGAAGTGACCATTTGAACTGTATGTCACTTCACTAAAAAATCCATTAGGGGCATTTAATGAGGTGTTAGTACTAGCACATAGATACCTAATTAATGCATACAAGATAGGATATTTTCAAATATTTCATGGATTTTTCATATTTTCTAAGAAGATTGAGGTGCTTATGATATTTAGCCTACATTAATAATGATGGTTGATAAAGAAGGATATAAAAGGGCAAATGGTGGACTTATAAAGGTTACCAAGTTTATGCTAATGTAAGACTAAGTGTAGACTAAGCAAAAGACTAGAGATTCGAAGAAAGACAAAACCATCATAGTGAGTATTTGATAAATCCAAGTACCTCAGAGTGAACAAAGACATATAAAAAGAGAGCACATTCACTATGAAAACTAGTGTGAAGGATTAAATAAGGGTTCATAAAAAGAACCAAGTTAAACAAATAATCTATTTCCAAACTACCATTAACAACCAATAAAGATCAGAGCCAAACATATAGGCAAATACCCCATGACTACAAGAGCATCAACCATCATTAGAGGATTCAACAATCCATACCTCTTGAGGTTTAATTATATTAAATTCAAAATGGTAAAGAAGTGAAAAGCATCAAACTCAATAGAGGCATAACTAGAACCCAAATGGATCAAAATTATTGAGGAATTAATTGTCGCAAAGATAAAGTCATAGTCAGTTGGTGGTTAGCATCATGGAGATAAATAACAAGGTGCTTACAAAAATGTCCTATCAATACATGAAATTTCCACTAGAGGTATCAATAGGAGAGCTATGGTTCTCTTTCGTGCATGTATTCGAGTTGAAATAATATAACTATAGGATGTTGAGCCATTTCTAGGACTTAACACATAATTGGATGGTGGATACATGTTGTAAGACCCTAAAAGGTGATGCCCTCTTTAATGTCTTCATTTGAGACAAGTTAAAGGCCTTAGGTACAACTCAACTCTATGAGTTTCCTTGCTTCAAAATATTAAAGAGCTCATTCAATTCCTTCTCTCATGCATCCATGAGGACCATGTATATTTTATAAGCTGACACATGAAGATCTTGGTATAGATGATAAGATGAATAACCAAGCTTATAAACATAGGTAGATATATCTATTAGCTGATGGATGATGATGATAAGGTAGATCAAGTCTTAATTCTACTAAACTACTTGAAGGGGGGTATATATTCTTGATCAACAAATGTGAATACCCTGATATGAGGGTAGTGGTGCACCTCATGAGCTTGAAGCTATGTCTTAGTGACCAATGGACAAATGTGTCCAAGGCATATCTCTTCCTAACCTATCATATGGCATAGGGGATCCAATTTAAAATCATGTCATTCATTTCCAATGAATTGACCAAGAATGTAATTGAGTGACATAGTGTCAAAGGGACCTTCATATGGGGTTGTATACTCATCTTAATCATAATGGAGGAGATCAGGATCCCTGATGGAAGTGAGGATGACCTATGAGTGTTCTCATAACACCACAAGTCCCCTATATAGAAATATAAGGATTACACCTACCCCACTACCTTTAGCCCAAAATATAAGATTCATGTAATGTGTTTGTGTGAGTAGTTTATCAAAGCCTTTAGACTAGAGTGGTGCATACCATAGGGGATTACTATGAGCATATTTAGGATCATAAATTTTTTCATGATGTAGCACTACTACATCATGCATTTTACACTGAAGGATGGGAATAAGTTTAGATGGATGAAGCTTCCTTTCACCTTCTTGGTAGAATATTTTTGAGATGTGATTCATCTAATCTTGAATGTGTAAAGAATAAACATTCTAGTCAAGGAACTTGACACATAAAGATGAATAATGTAGTGTAGATTCCCTTATATAGATGAAAGCTTAACTAAAGATGAATAAGACACCTCAGATCACCCAAACATCAACTTTTTTTATGAGGTCACCATACTTGGATCCATCCATAGACTTTACTATGCAATGAAGCCAAAGAAGAGGGATTCTAGAGCTAGGCCAAGCATTGAATGGAAAAAATACCCCCTATCTAAATCAGGGATGAGGAGACCCCAGTGCCCATAAATAAGAATAAGTCCCCAAACAATAAAATAGGGGAGACCTTAGAAGATATTGAGGAATGACCAAGTATAAAAATCTCTTTAAAGGGGGAATAATATGCTTCAAAATTATCTAAGAAGCACATGCACTTCATGTTGAAATCCCCCTCAAGTTAAAAGCAAAAAAAGAAAGGGAAGGCTCCCTCCCCAGCACATAAAATTATTATATTTGAAGAAGAGGAGGTAGAGGAGTCTAAGGAAGAAGAGTGGGGGTGGGGAAATTTTATTTTACTTGATGATGTAGAGTTTTCCTCAAGTAAATAGACCCCTTCCCCTCCACCTCATATGGAGCCAGAACATCCCAAGTGAAGATGTAAGAGACTCGGCTCTAGTGAGGCTAAAGTTTAGAGGATGTAGGAGATATGAGAATAGGAGGAAATGTCTAAGGAAAGGGTGCCAAAGGAGGTAATTCAGATGGTGGAAGCTGAAGAGTAGATGAAAGAGGAGGAACACAAGGTATGGATGGAGGAAGAAAGCTAGTAAGGAAAAATAGGCAAGGGGCCTAAGGAGGCAACCCACTCAAGCATGAAAATGGAAGAAGAGGTACAACACTAATGGAAATACATGGGCCTTGACCAATGTAATATTGATGTAGTGATAAAATTACATCAGATGCATGAAGAGATGAAATCCAAGGGAATATCCTTGGTAGAGATTGACCGATTAGAGATTAAAGAGATAAGAGAGATAAAACAATTGCATTTCATAAGCTATGAAAAGGAGGGTTGTAAAAGAATAGGGCAAAAAATAAGATATATCAAGAAGTGATAAAGAAGAGAAGGCCAAGAAGAAAGAAAGAGAGGAGGAAATGTCCTGTGAAGAAAGGGTGTAAATGTTAGAAGAAAGAGAAATGAAGAAGGGTTCTACTATTGTGAGACATAGGGAAGATGAATTAAAAAAAATGGTGCCTAGTGCCTCCATTAGGATAGTAAAGGAAGCCACACACTAGGCATTACTCAACTCTAAAGAGGCATCTAAAAAAATAAAGTGATATTGGTGCCTTATAGTAGTGAATGGAGGAAATATGGCCATAATAGGAAGAGATGGATGAATGGGGAAAGTCCACAGAAGAACCCATAAAAGAACAACACGATGGTGGGTCTAGCACCAAATAAGAAGAAGGGGAGGATGAGAAAGAAAAATAAGAAGGTGAAAAAGATGAAGACACAATATTAGGTACCAACACCAGTGAGGAGGAAGAGATAGGGGAAGATGAAGAGTATGAGCCTATAAATAGGTAAAGGATACAAAAATAATTTAAGGGGGATGATTACTTATACATGATGGAGTGCATGCTTTTGATTACTACTATAACCTTGACATGCCACCAGGTCTCTTAGGTGTTAGACTATTAAATGGATTAGCCCAAATTTGAGGTTCCAACAAAGGTAGTCTTACATGCTAAGAATCCTAAGGAAGGGCATGATTACCACCTACTAAATCCCTAAGATATGAACCCTGTGTGATCTATAAATGTGCAATTCATAATGACATCCTTGGTGGCATGCAATAACATCATCAATAATGTTTACACCAACAATTGCATAAAGATAGTGAAGGACATAAAGAAAGAGCTTGAGGAAATAAAGCTCAAACTTAAATAGCTAATAGAGTGCATGGAAGAGGTGGATTCATCCCTCCTAGATGGTGTGGATACCTATAAAATGAAGGAGGTTGATTATGTCTACATGTTCATGGAGTAGATGTTACTAAGGATAAAGCTAGAACTTGAAGAGGAATAAGACCCCTATGAGGTTATGTGAGGGGATTTAAATAAAAATATGGATATGGTTAAAGACATGTTTTCAAAACTTGAAGAGGGAATTGAGGAAGTTGACACAATATTCAAAAACTTTTCCAATCACGTAGCCATCATTGACACATGCCCAAAAAAGGTAAAGGATGAAAAATATGTTCCATTCCAACACTCCTTCATGGTAACCAAGGCTAAGCATGTGTAGGTGATGGCCAAGGTCAACTCCCTTAGTGTTCAATTGAAAAATCAAGATTAGAATTTGGAGGCAGTCTTTTGTGCCTTCAAAACAAGGGCCAATGAGTAGGGGAAATATTAGATGGTGGAGTAAAGTGAGCAAAGGAAATGTTAGAAGCCTTTAAAAGGGAATTAGAGAGCATGGATGTGCTTGCCCTAAAGGATGCATTCACTAAAATATATGATTCCATTGAAGATATTATGATCACCATCTAAGGCTTTGAAAATTTTAAGGAAGACTTGAGGTAGGTCACACTTGAATTCTATGCACCTAAGGTACTTCAAGACTAGTCTGGGGTGGACTAGAAATTCTATGAGGTAATGTTAGGACCCCTTTTGGAGTATGTGAAATACATTAAATAGAGAAATATTGGTGTTAGGTGATCCTTGGAAGTGTTGGTTCCCCTATTTTTACATTTTGGTTCTATTAGGAGGAGTCCCCACAGATCCCACACCAATTGGCAGTTAGTTACATAAGCACCTAATTTCATAAAGGCACCACTGCTAAGACTTAGATGTGGAAAATTAAGAAGTATGAATGTTGAAGAGTGGAGTAGGTAAGATAGTGACCTCTCAATGATACATCAGCATAAAAAATGTGCCATTCCACCCTATATAATGTAGTGGAGCTGATGTACCAATAAATATTTAGCACTCGACATGCACCCATCTGACCTAACAGGAGACAACCATCTACCTATAAAGAAGGCTTGCAATTGAAGATAAGGAAGGGTGATCTAATGTAGTGAAGTTTTGGAAAAATAGATATCCTCTATTAATATCTTTATTATTCATAATAGTTCAATTAGTGTAAATGTATAGCCCAAGCTCACTTGTGAGCCACTAGGCATGGATAGAGTTAGAAAGAGCCTATGCTCTGTTACCTTGTATTGAGCTTGTTGATGAACCTTAAGTTAATGAATAAGGATATTAAAGGAATAAAACATTAATTTTTGTTTTATAATTTGTATAATGTTATGCTTTTAGGTTAGCTTCATTTAATCTTTGTTTTAATTATTACATAATATCTTAGGAAATGGAGGTTCACCCCTAGTCACTAATGGCATCCTTGTGCCATTTAGTGACCTTGACTAACCTTTAATTTACTAAGTGTTGGAACCAAAATTCACCAAGGCTCCAAGACCCATTCCTAGAGAGATACCTTGAGGATGAATAGTTAAACCTAAACCATCCCTTGGCTGTCTAAGTACTTGAAGGACCCTATGCTAGTTCTTCTCCCATATTATGACACTAAGAGCCCTGCCTAGCCAAGCATGTACTTACACCTTAGGAATTATGACACTAATACATCTTACACCTATTAAACTTCCCTTGAAGGACTTAACATTTAAAGTCTACTTAAACCCTTCTAGATAATGACTAAGTCCCTTTGAAAACCAATTTGTGCCATGTTGCAACTAGCCCAATATGGGCCCAATCTCTTTGATGTTGCACTTTGAGTGAATGCATAAGGATTGCACCTTGTGTGAAACTGATGCTAGTGCCATAACATGATTAAATGTTTTGTGCTAGACCTTACTCTACTTGCATGGAGCTCCATCAAGTCTAGAACTAACTTGGTTTGATATCTAAGCATGTGAAGCTTACTAAGTGCAAAGGCTAGCCCAATGTACTTTTCTACAACAATGTCCATGTCTGCTAAATCACCTACTCACTTAAAAATTGGTTTTCTCTATCAAGTGGATGATCATATGTAATATTATATAGAGATGACCATAGAAGGTACCTTGCCTTTGAAAATAGCTTCATCTATAAGTGGAGACTTAGATACACATCTAATCAATTGGGCTCATGGTGATCATGAACTCTGATGTATGAGAATGGTCTTCACTAGTGAAAGACAACTTCCTGCTATGTGACTAGGGATATCAATAAATTCATTTTGTGCCTACATGTTCATGTGCCTATGATTAGTTAAGGAGTTAGTGCTTTGAATTACACTTTGAAGGGATCTGTAGTGATATGGTGGAAAATTCATATAATTGATCATCTTAATTGGGATGATGCATGAAAACTTATTATTAGCATATTTTAACTAACGTAGGTAATCATAAGTAACTGGAATTTATTTTAAGAAGGTGAGTTCCCTAAAATACATATCCATAAATGTGTTGAGGTTTGGACTGAATAATGTGTGGAACCTAAGTATTTGGTTCATATATTTCATTACACATTTTCCCCTTTACCATCAACTCAATATATGCATCAAAAATGCAGAACAAAGATAAATTAGTGGGCATAAGTGTAGATTGACTTCGTATAGATTTTTGTGTTTGAAGATGAAAATACTATTATTCATAATGTGATACTCAAAATCAAACATTTCCTATTCCACAAGTGCACAGAAGATTTAAGCACCATGATAAAGTCTACAACACACAAGAATGTAGCCTATGATATGAATATAACACTACAAAGATTAAATCTAATAAGATGGAATAAAAATCTCTTATATAGCTATGCCACCAAATAAAGGATGAAGAGGAGGAAACTAAAGATTCATATAATGATGATAATATTGATCTAATTAATTTGTTTGAACTTGAATGGCTAATAAAACCATTGAAGGATCTAATTGTAGGACCCACTAGAGAACAAAATTTGTGTAACACATAGATTATAGAGTAGGAAGGGCAAAGAATATTGTGAGAATATATTTCTAAGTAAAATTTCAAGATGTATCATCAACCTATTAAAAATCATGTGGAAAACATCAAAAGTGATGAGATTATTAAATTGGCACATCTGGGTGACTATTGGACTAAATTTGAAGGTTTAGAAGCTATGCAAATCTTGAGGGATTATCAAGATGTGTTTTCCAAAAAAAATTAAAAGTCTGAGTAGATCCTTCCCTAGGTGAAATACATATTAAGCTCAAGGAATGTATACAACCCATAAAGAAAAGGTCATATAAGTTGAATCCAAACATGAAGTTGAAAGTGAAGGCTAAACTGGACAAAATGCATGAAGTAGGTATAATTTATCCTATAGACAAGGTAGATTGGATTAGTCCCATGGTAGTGCATCCTAAGGAAACAGGGAAGATCAGAGTGTGTGGTGACTCTCAAATTTTAAATGATGCATGTGTGAATGATTCATTTCTAATTCCTTTCATAGATGAAGTTTTGGAATTTGTCGTAGGTCATAAAGTTTAATCCTTCATAGATAGGTTCATTGGGTATCATAAAATACCCATCATAGAAGAAGATAGATATAAAATATATTTTTTCCATAGAATGGGGATCCTTTGCATACAAGGTATTGCCTTTTGGCATCAATAATGGACATGTAATTTTTTCTAGAGTACTGGTGATTACCTTTAAAGATTTCATTCAAAACATTTTGTAAGTATATATAAATGATTAAGAAGTCTTCTCTTTGTTTAAATATCACTTATCTAAGTTTCACCTCATGATAGAATGCTATTGAGCTCTATGTATTTCCCTAAATTTGAAAAAGTGGTTATTTTTTACACTTTTTGATGTTATAATAGGCCATGTGATGTGTAGTGAAGGGATTTTGGTGAACCAATCCAAAATTATAATCATTTTTAGTATTCCCCCACCAGTTAGCTCAATATAAGACTAATCCTTTCTTAGACACATAGTTTACTATCAGAAGCTCATCAAGGGATATGCAACTATTTCTTCCCCATTAGAGTATTTGCTATGCAAAGGTACAAATTTTGTTTAGACCTCTGAGTAACAATAAGCTTGTATATAACTGAAGCAAGGATTGGTCACTATGCCTATTCTAGTCCTTCCATATTATAGCAATCCCTTTCATGTGCATGTTGATGCTTATGGTATCATAGTTAGTGTTGTGCTTGCATAACTAGGAGATGGTGGAATAGACCACCCCACACATTTTCAAGTTAAAAGGTACCTGATGCAAAAAAGAATTACATGAAAACTAAAATGGAAGTACTAGATATAGTGTTCACACTACAAAAATTTAGATATTATCTTCTTGTGACACCATTTAAAGTTTTTAAAGATCATCAAGATTTGCACTACCTAGTCAATAAACCTATGATCAGAGGACAAATTTTAAGATGGTTGATGCTCTTTCAAGAATTCTAATTTCACATCAATGTCAAGCTAGGCAAAGAAATTATTAGGCTGGATCATCTTAGTCACATCATGAATGGGGAAGAGCCATAAAAACTAAAAGAATATGCTCATGATGCCCATCTATTTTGAGTTTCTATGATTCTTGATAATTTTGAATAAATTTATAATTTACTAGAATAACGGGTATTCCTTATGCACTACCAAGAAAGAGAAAAGAACTAGTTTATCACCAGAGCTTTGCCATATACTATTATAAATGGGCTCTTATATCATTTGGGTAAGGATGAAGCACTTTATAGGGTATTTATGTAACATGAACATCTATAACTCTTATAGGATGTACATCAAGGAATAATAGGAGGTCATTTTACCAGATAATCTACTACAAAGAACTTATTATAGAGTGGATAATGATGGTTGAATATTTTTTAGGATGTAAATAGAGTAGCATATCATTTTTATATATGTCAAAAAATGGGTAAGACACACTAGAAGGAATAAATTCCCTTGTATCCTTTGTTAGCTTAACAACCTTTTAAATAGTGGGGCATCACTTTTTTAGGACATATAAATCCCCTGAATAAATACAACAAAGCTCAATATACTATCATTGCAATAGATTACTTTACAAAATGGGTTGAAGCTACTTTGATACCCAATTGTGTGGAAAAGAATGAAACAAAGTTCCTTTATGAGAATATTATCACATGGTTTGGAGGCCCCATCAAGTTCATCGATAATCGATGGACACAATTCCTAAATAATACTATGAAAGATATTATTGAAGAATTCATGATTTCCCATCATAAAATTAATACATTCCATCTAAAAGATAACATATAAGTTGAAGCTTCTAATAAAGTATTGGGCAAGATGTTGACAAAAATTTATGATATCAAGAGGGATGATTTGGAACATCACATTCCTATAAATATTCGGTCTTATCAAACTCACAATAAGAGAGATACATGTTTTACTCTAGTTTCATTGGTCTGTGGGCTTGAAGTAGTAAAGCCTATGGAATATTTGGTACCTAGTCTATGTATTGCAATGGTTATGAGACTAGGGGATCATGAGTCTCTCATAAATAAGCTTCTCTAACTAAATTGGATGGATGAGTATCGATTAAAATCATCTTAGATGTAGGAAGTTCATGAGTAGGGTTAGAAAGTATGGCATGATAGAAACCTATGACATAAGTAATTACACAAAGATCAACTAATATTATTATGTGATAGTTGCTTTAGAGCATTTCTAGGTAAATTACAAATCAGGTGGAAAGGGCCTTACATTATACATGAAATATCATAGCAATGAACCATTTTTCCAAGGTAGGTGAATGGATATAGACTTAAGCCCTACCACCAATAGTCTTAATTTATCTCTTTCTACCAAAAGTGTGGGTGTTGAGTAACATCGAGTAGATTAGGATTTCCCAATTTTGTATGTTTTTTTGTGTGTTTCCTTTTATGTGAGTGTTTTTATAGGTTAGATGATGTCTTCATCAGATTTTGGAACCATGATAAGAAGTAGAGTGTGTGACACCCATGCATAAAAGAATTTAAGTGTGTCATTATTGATGTTAGTAGAAGTGAAAGAAAGTAATTAAGCATGGGAAATGTATGGTCAAGTCGCATCAACCAAGATCTTAGTAGTATAATGATCATCCTAAGCAATTAATGCCATAACCTAAGTTTGATTGATTTAATATTCACCAAATCAGTGACTAGTCAACATCATCAATATGTACCCCAATACAAACATCAAAGAATATAATGACATATATTGATGCATGTGCTAACAACTAACTACCTTGATTGCTAGATTGGATAATATTTTCCATAGTAGGATATAAAATTATATTGAAGGAACAAATCAATGTGATATTTATGATAAAACCAATAGGTAAAAAATATATAAAGGCATAAGGTTGAGAACCAAGTATGCATTTCATTCATGAAACCAATTTTATGAGATAAAATTCTAGAGCTGATCCAACTTATCTAATGCAAAAAGTAATTTTTTTTCATTTTTAGTATTCAAATAATATGGATCATTCAAAAATCATCAAAAATTTGATAGATGTGTAGAAGGAATAAATTGGCATCGATCTTTCACTTTGATAGACAAAATATAATGATCTATAGATTTTTGATTATCTTTGAGCTACAAATCAAAAAAAATCTTACCAGATCTAGTAGATGTTGCACAACCACTTGCTCTTACATCCCTAAATTAAATACAAAACATATATGTCATGTGATTACTTTAGATGCCTACCTTCAATGATTTGGGGGAGATTTTGCAAATCCTTATTAGTTGCTACAATGAGGGAACATTTACATCAACCTAGATATCACTATTATCATCAAAACTGAAGCAATGGCCATAACTCTAGTTATGTACATAGAATGATTCTCTTCCTCCCTATAAGTCAAGAATGCCTCCTACTCTTCAATAAATTAGAGACACATATGGTTGGGGGTCTAGATGAAATCCAATTGAAGATATCCAAGATAAACTAGTGTGTATCTTAGTTGAGTGCATTACACATATATTCTACTAGACCACCAAGACTACAAAGTAAATCCCCAAAGGAGTGGTTAAAATTACACATTTCAAGATACACCATAATAAGTATTTCAATTGGCTTGATTACTTTGTAAAACAACTACTACGCTTAAATAATATAAAAAGGAAGAAGAGTGTGCATAAAAACAACATTCAAAGGAACAAGAAAAGAAGAAAGCTAAGGAATAAGAACAAAAAAAGAAAGCTGAGGAATAGGAGCTAAATTAGAAAGTAGTAGTGGAGAAAGCAAAGATAAAATTTAATGGAGGTGATACGCATCAACTAAATACTGAAGAAGATGCCAAGGCATAATAACAATAAGTTCTTAAACAATAGCAATAAGTTCTTAAAAAAATTCATAGTGGCAATAAGTGAGTAGTAATTAGCCTTACCTTTGAAAGGAGTATAGCTCTAGGACATTTTAACTATGGGTGCTTAGTGCACCACCTTTTCCCTTCCAATTGTGACCATGCCATAACCTAATCCTTTAACTACCATAGGAACTTTAGTAGCCTTCCCAATTTAGCAAGAAGCATCATTAGATGTTTTAAGGTTACCACTGATGAAGCAGTTGAAGGGAACTCCAACATTTTATGAGTCCATCACAGAGAAGGATGCATCATTAAAGTAAGAGGTCAATAAAACTAAGGATGAGAACATCAAGTTGTAGACCTGATTATAGGAAGATAAAAAACTCATCCAAGATACTTGTCCAAATTCAGTTACTCGAGTAATTAAGGACCAAGTAATGTCTGACTAATGCAAACTCAAGACACTTGTCTCTAAGTTAATAAAAGTGTTGATGCTATTTTTATACACCCTTATGTATTAACATGGTACATCATCACATTATCATGTCATGTCAAACATAATGGCCCCCATTTGTAATTATTTGAAATAATTACATTTACCTCACCCATTTACCTTTACCATATAAAGTAAGTAAGCTATTACTATAGTTAAATAGTAATTAATCTTATTTACCCATCTAACCTCCAAATAAACTCATCTAACCTCTAAACAAACCCATCGTAAATTTAAAACAACCCAACAACATTAAAACCATTCTTTAGCCCCATAATCAACCCATTTGAATGGCCTAAGGATTAACTTCAGCCATTTTGGGAAAATCAATGTCAATTCTCTGAGATTGATGTTGATTTTCCTAAAACAACATCAATTCATAAATACATAAAGAGCCTCCATGGCTCAAGATGACACTTTTGGACTTTGAAAATCTGCTAGAATTATCTTAGAACCTGGATACAGTTCTTATCAACATTCTGCTACCTTTTAGAACCTCTGGTCATGAGATTACAAAGAGATTTTGAAGGTTTATAAGCTTAGTTTTATGGTATCTTTTATTTTCATGTTTTTATCCATTCAAGGTTAGTATTGCATGTTAATTTATTCCCATTTTAAATTTATAGTCTTTTTCACCTTTGTGTCATTGTGTACATTCAATTTCATCATTTTATTAATATTTTAAGTCCTTACTATCTTATGTTTTCATAGTTTAGAATTTTACTCAGAGTCAATGTCGATCCATATAAAATGACATCGATCTTGTAGGATCACCATCGATCCTTACTAAACTATTAAAATGGCCTTGAATATTGTTCTCATAAGATTCACAATCCTCAAAACTTGTTAAAATATGCATTCTATTTTCTGAAAATCTATCTTTTACATGTAGATGACTCTACTTGGATTAGCACATGATATTAGTAGCATATTTGATCTACCCCATTTTCCAAAAACCTTTATTAATTTATCAAAGTGATATTGCATTCGAATTAGGTCTTTGTACTATGGTTTTCACACCTAATCAAGAAAGCATTAATTAATAGTTAGATATAATTCAAGAGGATGTCGATATAGCTATAAAATTATAGGATGATTACTTTAATCATATTAATATTGTTATAGATTAGATATCTTTGGTGTTGTCTATTTGTATCCTATCCATATATATCTTTGTAATTTCATGTTTATTTATAAACTTGAATGTTAAATGTGGGCTAACATCCACCTAAAGAAGCATACTAGTTCTTGGGACTAATTTCTTACCAAGCAGCTCATTCATCTTTTTATTAATCCATTTTATTTGTGAGTTAGTGTGATTTTTAGGTCATTCCTCCCTAGCCAAAGAGGAGTTCCCACAAGCTTGATCAATGGTGCACAATCGATCTCCATCTCTAGGTAATCTTTAAAAGCTTGCATTTACTTTGTTTTTAGTAGCTAATTAGACCACATTGAAGAAAGAAAAAAATACTAAAACATTCTAGCATGCCTGGTGGGACATCAGGTCTCATCTTTCTTATTAATTTTTTTTTTTTAAATTTTCTCTCTTTCCCTTTCTTTGTGTGAGTTCATCCAAAAAACATCAAGTCTACATTTTATTTCCTTTTTAAGGTTAAAATAAATTGCATTCATTTTTATCTACTTAAGTAATTCACGTAGAATAATCTAAGTAGTAAATTCATCATAGTCATCACTCATTCACACACAATCCAAATCATAGTCAAAACAAAATCATCTAAACACTTGACATAAAGAAATTGATGGGGGTTTTATCAACTCATAGCAACTATCTTTCTAATGATCCCACTTAGATTTCACCATCAAGGGGAAGACCAACTCAGTTGCCTAGCTGAGTATAATCTATGGACTATCGGTATATCTTGGATAAGTACCTAGACTAGCTATGGGATTGTGATGTGAGTGGAGTAATCCCTAAGTACCAAGCCACATACCAACACCAATACATATTTTCTTTGAGCTCTAAATTAAAACACCTAAAACCATCCTTAGATTACCATTTTATTAGGACCCTCATTATCCTTTTTACTTTATTTCTTCTCACATCTTAAAATTAAAAAGATAAAAACTTTTTGGGATGACTTTAGTTTATGCATCTTTCATCCAAAATTAAAAGCAAGATAATTCAAAAAGAAATTGTTGTTTTGATTTTGCTTTTCTTTTCTATCTCATGGTTTTGACTAGGCAACAGTCAAAGAAAGAATCTAAAGTGGGTGTCATGTCCTCTCCTGTAGAACATACACCTAGTCCCTCCTCTACCCCTAAGTCCTTTGAGAATATCATATTCCCACACTTTTATTCTCAAGGAGATCATGCATTTATATAAATACTGGATAATAACCCTATTACTCTAAATTACTACCTTAGTAATCAAGCAATACATATTCTTCCTTCCCCTCATACCCAAGATTCTCGATATTTATATGGGATGCCTTTAGAAGGAACTAGAAAAACTGAGTGATTTACCATGGCCATGGTATACTTTTCCACAAACTCTCTTCCATCCAGTTCTAATATCTAGATGATGCAACCTTTAGAAAGCTAACCACTTATAGTATCTACCAATTCTCCAACCCCCATTACTCAAACACAAAATGCTTATACCACTCAACCTATATCTACTATTCCTCCCCAAATGTTAGTGGTGTCAATCCATGTAAGTCTCCCACCCATAAAAATGAGTCTAGCATAAAATTTTCAAGCTCTATAACACACACAACAAATCCCTCCAACGCAACCTCCCCAATAGTATGTCTCCTTAGCTACCCAATACATGGCTTCATTACAACCATTAGTGACCATTTACTTCCAATCTTTGACACAATAGAATATTTTATTATAGATCCCACAATACATAGTGGCATCCCAACCCATTATGTCCACTACAATTGGATACCCTTCCTCAGAACCCCTATCTACTTCCTTACCAAATTATAAAACTCTTCAGAAAGGTGTCTTTGGGAATGTGCCTCAGAATAACACCCAAGTAGACCTCATAAACATCCTTATGAATAGGTTGGATAATTTGGAAGCCTGCACCTTTGAATACAATACTATGCTCACATATGAGAAAATTTGTAATGAGCCTATCCACCAATCTATTATCATCCAACTTTATCCCTTACAATGGGAACTTCCCAAGTTTACTAAGATTTAGAACAAATAATATCCCCAAAAACATCTTAGAACCTTTTGACATGCATGTTACCTTATAGCACATGATGATGTGTTACTACTTAGGACATCTCTTATGTCTCTAGTAGGGGCTGCATTAGATTGGTATAACTCTATCCCTGAGCTTTCACTCCTTTCCTTTGGGAAATTGGCCCAAATTTTATTATAATACTTCCTGATCAATAATGCTCAAAAAGTGACTATCACATATTTATACACTATTTGATAATTTGAAGATGAATCCATATCAGACTTTGTAGCTCATTAGTGTAGCCAATTAACTAGTTAACCTTTTCTTTGCTACAACCTGAATTAATTAAATTATTTTCATGCTATTGTGTAAAACATATCTCATCCATATTACAAATTCAAACCTTTAATGCTTTTGAAAAAGCCTTTACCATGGCACATAAACTCAAAAGTTATGGCATGAAAGAGGGAAAAATTAAGTTATGCAATAAAAACTTCAAACCTAACCCCTCAAAAAGAAATAACAATAATCCTAAACCAAAAGTGGCAAAAAATGCTATTATTCAAAAAACCTCTCCCCCTCCAACACCTAATTAGTTAGGACCATCCACTTCACAAACATATCCACCTAGAGGCCTTACTCATTTCCCCCCTAAGAAATATACCCCTTTAAGAGAGCCTTACACTTTTGTATTGGATAAAATCCTACAAGAAACCTTTCTTTAACTGCCCCCAATAAGGTCGGTCAATGATATGCATCCTAAACCCACCTAGTATAAAGAGAATGATTTTTATGCATATCACAAAGTAATAGGACATGACATAGAATGATGCCAATCCTTTAAATGATTGGTACAAAACCTCATTGACAAGGGGGACCTTCAATTAGACAATCCAAATGCTCCTCCCAACCAATCTTTAGATATTTTAGATAGTCATTTCCAAACCATCCATCTATATCAAAGATAGTCCAAGATAACCTTGGAGAAACACAAAATCAAGTTACACATATGATTGATACAATATATGACAAGTTATTGCCTAAATAAGATCTAGAGAAATATTTGGTCTTATATCTACTTATGGGAGATGATTTATGTATAGGTCAACCTAAAATTATCAAAACAACTCCCAAAACCTCTATAGAGCTCCTTGGCCTCATTACATGGGGTTTTTTTATGTGAACCATCCCCTTCATCTTCCTGAATTGAATCTCCTAATGAGGAAAATGAAACCACTCATTGAGATGGCATATATAAACATCTTGATACTTCTAGAGTCAAACATTCCACCCCTTTGGTCCTTGGTGAACCTCTTCGTAGTATACACCAAGATCACAATATAATGGGATCTTATCATTTTACTTGATACCAAGACTCTTTGAAATCATCCTCTATCACAATACCTCCTTACCCTAAAGCTACTAATGGAAAGGGTAAGGATCTTATCATCCATAGTTGGGACAATTGTCTTGGTATTCCCCCAAATAAAGCCTTAGCTCATCCTCAAGTCAAGGTTGATCTTTTTTACATTTCAAAAGATAAAAACCTTGGTCTGAATACCCCCTCTATTCTCAACACATAAAATAGCTAAGGGCCAACCTCTTACATCATCTTTTTAATCTATTTTAAGTACTCATCCAACTTCCAATGTTATTTTACCTATCATAGGTTCTTCCATTCAAACACATGGGAAAATAAAAAGTCTCCCTCAATTATTAAACACACCTCCATCCTAATATCCACCATCTTCTGCTAAAGGAACATTAGAAAAATTTAAAGAAAAAGTGCCTAAGGTCATCCCTATCATAAAAGATAAATGGCAAAACCAAATGATCCATAAACACCACTGATAAACTCAAAGTGAAATATTAAAAGTATGGATTCTAAATTTATCAACTTATAAGATGTTGGAATGATTAAAATCTGATCTAAATCATGTTTTAAAACTGAAATAAAGGTGAATTGATAAATCACATTAGTTATCCATTGAAACCATCAAATTTTCCAAATTCTTGTAAATGATCAAATGATTAAATTTTGCATTCTTGATTAAAATTTGAATTATAATCTGCAATTTAACTAAAATTGAAATGCAAAATGAATCCAAAGATCAAAACATAAAAATTGTTTACGGGGTTCAGAATTCCTATGTCCCAAGGTTCTTATCGAATCAATCCATTAATTGTTGCTAAATTTTCAAGCCAAAATAATACTTACAAATAACAAAATATCATATCTCTCTACAAAAATAGTGTTTTAGACCTTCGAAAGACCTTGGCTGACTCAACACGTCTTTCACCTTCCTGAATCACACGTAGAGGCTTCTCCAAATCAAAATTGGAAACTTATATAGCTCAAAATGGCATCACAAATTCTTCAAAATGGGAAAATGAATATACTACATAGAGTGTATCATAATTTTAAACAACTTTTTAGTTTACTCTGAGCTCTGATTCGGCCTTCAAGGGCTCCAAAATGACCAAATACTGTAATCGAGTGTATAATCTCCAATACATAGTCAACTTCTCATGTCTCTTCAAGTAGAATTTCATCCCTTTTATAACACTTCAAAATCTATAGCTGAAGTGGTCAAATCCTTATCCTTTTGTGCCAAATGTATAGGGTTCAAAATCACTGGCCTCCTTTCTAGGCACTTGGGAACTGTTGGCCTTCTTTTTAGGGCACATTTTGACATTGTTTTATCCCACATTTGCTAGGAATATAGTTTTCAATGCTTAAAATAGACAAGTTGATCCCATTTTCAAATGCCTAAGACTTAGGCACCAAATTAGGCCACCACTTAGACTTGGTCAATGCATGATTGGTGGGATGACGTGGCAGCTTGTGCAAGCTGGCCTTTGGTGCCTTGTTTCAAAGTGATGAACATTTGAAAATTTCTCAAATAACATGTGAAATAAAAAAAAACACCAAACCAAATTTTTTTCGCACTAAATCATTTTGCCACGTGTCAAATGGCTATTTGTTCAAATGTTGAAACAACCTTGAAACACATGCCACATGTTGTAAGAGACATTTTTTAACCAATCTTCAAATGGCCATAACAGGAGCTCTCAAACTCAGATTTACATTTCAAAAAATGCATCAAAAATCTCTCAAAGAGCTCTATAGTGTGCCACCGATGAAACTCTGACTTGAAACCATTATCAAAACTCAAATTTCGAGCTTTGGCTTAGCATGTCTATTCTCACTTTTTTGGGATGTGGCAGATGGATCATGAGCTATGTGGCTCGATAAAGTGGCTAGTTTCTCCCATATGGCTGGGGCATGATATTACCAAACACTTATCCCTCTTCATGTGGGATTTATATGGACTTGAAATTCCAAATATATGGACTTGTGATTTCAAATCTATGGACTCCACATTTTTTATCACACCTCCCCAATAGAGGGCTTTTGGTCTCCAAAAGTCCAATATCCCCTGAAACTACAAACTAGTCTACTACATCCATGAAAATAAAACCCAATCATAGCAAGAGGTATAAAAAATTAAATTAAAATGATTCACAATCAAACTACAAAAATTCCTAATCCAAAGGCATGAGTAAGTGAATCTGCAACTGCTAAAGTGATTACAACATATCAAATTGCCTGCCCAAATGTCACATCTTATAAAGCAGTGAATTGCCAAAAACTAAAACAACTCCCAATGTAACTGCAAGACAAGTTCATAATGCTAACAACATATAATAAATGTTGTGGACATTTTTCAATACAATGCCCTAGTATGAGACTTATATGCTAAGCAAATGCAAACAACCAAAAGTGTATGTTGCCTAACATCTAAACATGCCCATAGGGTCTTAATAATGCATCTATACATCCATGTGCCAAAAATAGATACATTCAAAATAGTAGTCAAATAAGTGTTGTAAGGAATTAACACAACCTACAACATGCATTATGCTATTATATCCAACTGATCAAATGAGTTTAAGTCCTCTAGACAATTCACATAGCATAAATAAGAGATCAAAATCTTAGAGTTGTCAAAAAGTGAGAATTGAAAAACTTCATATGATAAACCTATCTTAAAGTGTTCCCACCAAATATAATCTACATCTATCAAAGCTTGTTCATTCCCTTAGATGAATTCTTAACCATGATTTGCAAAAAGAATGTAGTGATAATCCACTTAACCATTTCTTTCTTCCTAGTGAAATTGATTGTCTTAGTGGATTCGTTAGCATCATTATGGATTGATTTAACTTCATTGACCCTATTAATAGTTTGATAAATCATCTTAGTTTTACCATTTTTAGAATGAGAAGATGATGTAAGTTTAAAACAATGATCAATTTGATGTCCACTCATATGGCAATGAGTGCAAACAACCTTCTTAGGTGAGGTCTCCCTTTGACCTCTTCTCGCTTTACCATGACGAGAATGGTTTTGAACACCTACAATATACTTAAGAAAATCATGTCTCTTCCAACAATATGTAACACTATGGTTATACATCCCACAAAAAGTGCATGGAATTGATTGCATTATCTTCTGAATGTTAAATCCAAATTTCTCAAACATAAAAAGTGGATCAAAATATTTAGTGCTAACTCTAGTGTAGGGTCTAGGAGGTGGAATCTCAATACCTCTTCTACCTTCCTTCTTACACCGTACATGCTTTACTAGTGGCCTCAGTCCTTTGCTATTAGAAGCTTGTCTTCTTTTATCCATGGAGGAAGTTTCTCTAATTTCTACCTGCTCACTAGAGTAACCCAAACTTGCATGAAGAGATCTATGCACTACTTGTATTGGGTTAGTAATTCATTGGCCATCTCAACCAAGAACTCTTCCATTAAAGCCCATTTTAAACAAAAATTTAGATCTTATGCCCTTAGTGTATCTTTCAAAATCACCAAAAATAGTATTACTAGAATCTAAATCTAAAATGGTAGAAGAAGATGAAGATTCTTGTGGTGAAAAACTTACATTACACTCAGTCATAGTCTCTGCATCTAAAGTTGAAGGATTTACCTTTTCACACTCACCACATTGCAATCTAATCAAGAGCTCATCCTTGGATACAAGCTCTAATTTCAAACTTGCAATCTCCTCATCCAAGGAGTACAATCAATCTCTTAGAAAAGCATTTTCATCCTAAATTTGTGTATTGATGGCTTCAAGCTCTTCCTTCTTGGCTTTATGTGACAACTTGACCATGGTTTCATATGAACACACTGATTCCACGACTGCACACTATAATCTAATCAAGTGATATTGAAAACCAATAATTGAAATTAACTGTCAAAAACTCAATCAGAAGCTAACCCAACTTTCTAACTACTCTGATACCAACTTGATCCATAAACACCATTGATAAACTCAAAGTGAAATTTTAAAAGTATGGATTCCAAATTTCTCAATGTATAAGATGTTGGAATGATTAAAATCTAATGAAAATCTGATCTAAATCAAGTTTCAAAATTGAAATAAAGGTGAATTGATAAATCACATTAGTTATCCATTAAAACCATCAGATTTTCCAAATTCTTGATTTTATCCAAATTCTTGTAAATGATCAAATGATTAAATTTTGCATTCTTGATTAAAATCTGAATTATAATTTGCAATTTAACTAAAATTGAAATGCAAAATGAATCCAAAGATCAAAACATAGAAATTGTTTACGGGGTTCAGAATTCCTATGTCCCCGGGTTTTTATCGAACTGATCCATTAACTGTTGATAAATTTTCAAGCCAAAATAATAATTTCAAATAGAAAAATATCATATCTCTTTGTAAAAATAGTGTTTCAGACCTTCAAAAGACCTTGGCTGACTCAGCATGTCCTTCACCTTCCTGAATCACATGCAGAGGCTTCTCCAAATCAAAATTAGCATCTTCTATAGCTCAATATGGCATCACCAGTTATCCAAAATGGGAAAATTAATATAATTCATAGAGCATATTGGAATTATAAACAACTTTTTAGTTTACTCTAAGCTTTGATTTGGCCTCCAAGGGCTCCAAAATGACCAAATACTGTAATCAAGTCTATAATCTCCAATACACAGTTAGCTTCTCATGTCTCTTCAAGTAAAATTTCATCCCTTTTATAAAACTTAGACCTCTGTAGCTGAAGTGTTCAAAGCTTTATCCTTTTGCACCAAAGGTGCAGGGTTCAAAATCACTGGCCTCCTTTTTAGGCACTTGGGAACCGTCGGCCTTCTTTTTAGGGCACATTTTGACTTTGTTTTGTCCCACATTTTCTAGGAATATGGTTTTCAATGCTTAAAATAGACAAGTTGGTCCCCTTTTCAAATTCCTAAGACTTAGGTGCAAACTTAGGCTACTGCTTAGACTTGGCCAATGCATGATTGGTGGGGTGATGTGGTGGGTGATGTGGTAGCTTGTGCAAGCTAGCCTTTGGCGCCTTGTTTCAAAGTGATGAACGTTTGAAAATTTCTCAAATAACATGTGAAATTAAAAAAACACCAAACCAAAATTTTTTTTCACCAAATAATTTTGCCACATGTCAAATGGATATTGGTCCAAATGTCGAAACAACCTCGAAATATGTGCCACATGTTGCAAGAGACATTTTTCAACCAATCTTCAAATGGCCATAATAGGAGCTCCCAAACTTGGATTTATGTTCTGAAAAATGCATCAAAAAGATCTCAAATATATCTATAGTGTTCCACCATTCAAATTATGACTTGAAACCATTATTATAACTCAAATTTCAAGCTTTGACTTGGCATGCCTATTCTCATGTTTCTAGGACGTGGCAAATGGATCACGAGATATGTGGCTCGATAAAGTGGCTGGTTTCTCCCATGTGGCTGGGGCATGATATTAAAAAACAATTATCCCTCTTCATGTGGGATTTATACAAAATTGCAATTCTAAATCTACAAACTTGTAATTCTAAATCTACAGACTTGGTATTTCAAATTTACGAACTCCAAATTTATGATCACCAAATGATCAATACTTTTCCAAAAGAGACTGTAAAACCTATTATAAGACCATAAAATGACCATTTTAAAGGACCTCATGTTGTAATATTAAAATAATTATTGGATACATCCCTCATAATGCTACCACCTATACAACCTAATAACCCTCACCTCTAAAGACCTACTTGGTATAGGAGTTGAGAGATATGAGCATATCATAGAGAAGATGGACATGATATAGAAAATTATAATACCGTTAAGGTCATAATCCAATAGCTAGTCTAGGATAATGATCTATTAATTGATGATATAAATGATAAGACTCCTAAGTAATAATTCACCATCCTAAATATTCCACACACCCATAATCCTTCTAGTCCTATAAGCAATAAGAGTTAGTGGATTCTTCGGACCCTCCATTATTACACATCAATGTTGTCCATGTAGCCACCCACTATCAAAATCAAAACCTCAACAAAGCTAAGGTTTTAATTATAAGATCCTCTACCCATAATACACCTAAACTATCTAGACAAAATCTTGAAGTCTCTATTACAAGAACTACCATGACCAAAGCCAAGGAGTTGGTACAAATCTCCATATTAAAAAAACTCCATTAAACACCTATAAAAATGTCATATGAACTTATCAAAAACTCTCCACACCATCAAAAACCAATGATAGAAGCTCTCTAGGATAATAAGGTCTAGCTAGATGAGCCTCAACCATTATTAGAATTTATAGGGTCCCTCTAAATGGTGTTAACTGTTAGTTTCACTAATTTTGAGGTCATTCCTTTATCACCTAAAGATCAAGACCCCCCACTTTTCATCATAGCTCAAATAAATCAAACTCAAATTAAAAGAGTTATGATCAATAATGGGGCTAGTATCAATATTATTTCTTCAAATGCTTTCCAATAGTTATAGCTACTAGAAACCATTATTTCCTGATCCCCAAAAAAATTTCATGAAATTAATGACATGGTATCACCCATAGTAGGAATGGTTGTCCTTCTCATTTGCATAGGTTCTTAAACCCTCCATGAACTCTTTTATGTCATAGAAGGGACATTATAATATAACATTTTATTATAATGTCCATGGATTCACATGATGTGATGTATCCCGTCCACCATCCATTGGTGCCTTAAGTTTGAATATGAAGGCTAGGTCTACATCATCCTCACCGATCCTCATCCCTTAAAATCATGAAACTTCACTTTTTAACCAAGAGATGTCATAATACCCTCACCTGACACAATCCCATCTTCATCTTCTAATCAAGCCTTGACTAGCACAACTATTCTTACTTCAAAACTACCAGCTCAAAAGTCCATTGATTTCATGATGCAATATCTTTCAATGGGGGAATGCCAGCTATTAACCCTTACTATGTTACCCACTCCTAAGGAATATTTCCATCTTGATAAACAACCCATGTATTCACCCAACCTAGGTGAGCTCATCCCATTTGGGCCACCTTTCTTAGGCACCCACTTAATATATGGTGAAATTGATCAAACTACCCCAAGGCTTGATAATGGCACCAATGCTAAACCCTTTACATATAATTTCTCATTTATCAATAAACCCCAGTTCACACAAACCTACTTTTATCATTGTACTTGGAAAGGCTATGACATGGGTAGATATGAGTAGGGTCCCCACGATGTCACATTAGGATATTTCTGAAAACCACATAAAAATTATGGCTTAGGCTTTGAGAAAGATTATAAATCCTCTCCCCAACATGTTCTTCTACCATTTATAGAAGAAAAATTACAATCTTCATCATTCGATACCTCTTCCTCAACCAGTGACACTATATCCATCCCTTATAACTTTTTTTAGTCAATTCAATCTTCATATAACCCCTTATCTTTCATCATGGTGGTGCAAATTGAACCATCTGTTTAGCATATCCCAACTTAATAGGACATGATATGCTAACCATCCCTATTCTTCAATATCAATATGATGAGTCAATCTTGACTCATTTGGGCACTAAAAAATCTTATCTACACAATTTTCTTCCATCTAAAACATCTAGATTATTAAATGAATCCACTTCTAATATAAATATTAGGTCTTAAGAAACCCCAAGGATTTTTAAAATTAGCAAAGTCTTAGATCCCTAAGAAAACTAGGATTTTACCACTTTTCTATCAGACCATAGCAAGGCCTTTGCTTGGTCTTAAAGTGATATGCCTGGTATTGACCCTGCAATAGTTATCCATAATATCATCACCTTTCTTGATGCTAAGTTGATAAAACAAAATCTCCATAAAATACATCCCCATGTCGCACTCCTGGTAAAAGAGGAACTACAACAACTCTTATCTGCTAACTTTATTCAACTCATTGATTATTCTCAGTGGATGTCCAAAATTTTAATAGTCACTAAGCCTATAGGGGGACTTTGCATCTATACTAATTTTCATGATTTAAATCTTGCTTGTCCAAAATATGATATCCCTCTCCCTTTTATAGACCAATTAGTGGACCTGACAATTGGCCATGAAATGTTATCCCTTATGGATGGTTTTTCTAGTTATAATCAAATACTTATTACACCAAAAGATCAATATAATACTACATTTATTACTCCTTGGGGGACCTTTTGCTATCATGTTATTCCCTTTGGCCTAAATAATGTAAGAGCCACCTATCAATGGGTCATGACATAATCCACAAAATTATTAAAAATTATGTAGATGACCTCCTTAAGAAGTCAAAATTCTACAAGGATCACCTATCCACATTAGGGTTATCTTTAATCATCTGCTCTAGTATCATGTGCATCTAAATCCAAGAAAGTGCATTTTTGGTGTCTTGATGGTTAGACTCATGGGTTTCATTGTCTCTATTCAAAGAATAGAAGTGGAACCCAATAAAATCAAGGCTATTATAGAAATGCCTCCTCCATAAAACCTTAATCAAATATGTAGTTTACAAGGCAAGCTCTAGTCTATCCATCATTTTATCTCCTATCTTTCTGATCAGTGTCAACCTTTCCACCATCTATTAAAGAAAGATAGTCACTTTTTATGGAAATCTAATTGTCAAGAAGCCTTTAATGCACTCAAAAACTATCTTCCGTCAGTTTAAATCCTCACTCCACCTAAGGAAGGGAAAAATTTCTTCCTTTATATCTCAATTATTGATCATGCTCTAGGTGTTATGATTGCCCATCAAGATGAGCATCACAAAGAACAAGTTGTTTATTATATAGGTCATACCCTCATAGAATATGAAACACATTATCTACATACCAAAAAACTATGCCTAACATTGGTTATTTTAGCCTCTAAGCTTCTCCATTACCTACTTAAACACAAGATGTATGTAATTATGACTACCGACCCCCTTAAGTTCATGTATTTTAAGATTTATCAAAATTAATGAATGGCTAGATGGATTATACTTCTAGTTGAGTTTGATCTAGAATTTCTCCATTAAAAGTTTGTTAGAGGATATATTATTGATGATCAATTGGCTAAATCACTTCTTAGTGACAATTGACCAATCAATTATTAATTTTTTGATGAATCTATCACATCCACTTCCTAATTAGTCCTAAAATATCAAATGACTCTATTCTTTGATGGGTCCAAATGTGAGCATAGAAGTGGTGTAGGAATTATGTTAATCCCTCCTCAAGGTATTCACATGCCTTTATCTTTTCAATCAGACTTTGATTACACCAATAACATGGCTGAATATGAAGCATTGATCATAGGCCTCCAAACTACCATTAATATCTATGGTGATTCTCAACTAGTGGTCAATAAAATTACTAGTATATATCAATTCAAGAATGATATCCTCAAAAGGTATAAGACATTAGGTGATCATCTCTTATCCACTTTAGAACATTATGCCATCCAAACTACTCCTAGATCAACTAATAAGTTTGCTAATACTATGGCATCTGTTACCTCTTTTATCCCATCCTCATCTCAGGAGTCTAAGCTATTTTTCCTTATCCATCAAGTTAACTAACCTTCCTATATGAGAACAAATCTTCCATCTATCAATAATATCAAGGAAAACATGGAGGATCCATGGTATGCACAAATATTTACTTATTTATTTATAGGACTATCTTCTCCCCATCTATCCAAAGGTGTCAGGTGTGTCTTTCAATAGAAGTATTCTTTATATACTATATTGGGGGTGTTATTTATAAGTGTGGTTTTGATGTCATTATTCTTTGTTTTCTCCAAAAACATGAATCTGCCATATCTATCTAGGAAGTACATAATGGGTCATGTGGACACAATCACTATAAAAATCTTACATCTAGGCTACTATTGACCGCCTCTGAATCAAAATTATTGTGCATATGTTCAGAGGTGTGTAAAATGTTAGAAGCATGAAAACTTATCCCATGTCCCTAGTAAATCCTTGCAGGTAGCAAGGAACTTCTAGCCATTCTCCCAATGGGGGCTCAATCTTATAGGTCAAATCAACCCTAAGTCCTCTCAATCTCATGTCTTCACCATTATCAGTACAGAATACTTCACCAAGGGGGTGGAAACTATGTTGCTTATATCGACTAAGGTATAAAATATTATAGAATTTATCCACCATCAAATTATTTATCATTTTGGAATTCCATATAAAATAATAAAGATAATGGAAAATCTTTCAAGAATAAGAAAGTCTAGGCACTATGTGACTCATTTAAAATCAAATTAAGTTTTTCCCCACCTTACTTTCCTCAAGCCAATAGTCAAGTAGAATCATCTAATAAAACCCTAGTCAAAATCCTAACCAAAGTTTTCAATGAAGCTAGGAAAAATTGGCATCTTTGTATCCCTTTCGCCTTATGGGCATATCAAACTAGTATTCAAACCCTTACAGGTGCTACTCCTTTTTCCCTAGTCTATGGTATAGAATTTGTACTTCCCTTAGAATTCCAAATTCCCTCTCTTTGTGTCTCTCTTAAAGACATCATTTTTTATGAGGATTTTTTTAGGAGCATTTATCTGAGCTTGAAATCTTAGATGAGAATCGTGCAATAATCATTGATCACCTTTGTATATATCAAGAATGACTAAAATGAGCATATAATCAAACATATAAGATAATAATAATTTAACATTGGATACCTTGTATTTAAAAAAAATCAACATGTCACTAATATGGAATGAAATAAAAGGGGTAAATTTTTTCCTAATTGGCTTGGAACATACGTCATAACCCATAAATATAGATTCAAGGCATATCATTTGTCCTCTCTTAATGGTAAATGTGAGTGAAAACCTCTTAATTCATTGAATATATGACCTTTATATAGTTAATATATCTTGTCTCATCTTGGTTAGTTTATCTCAAATACTATCATATCCCTTTATCCCAAAATACCAAATAATGATATGAGAGTTATGTGGGTATTTGGTAGTCACTATAACCTCAACCTTAAATATGGATACCTTAGCTCTATACATAACATTCTCTCATGGATAAGTTTCACATGTAATGGGAGAAACCCCAAATCATTATTTCTCTTATTTATTAAAGGCCATTAATTTTTTAAGATAATACAATCACCTCATGTAATAAAATCATGGAAACTATCCTAAGGTATCTTTCTATGCCAAACCTCACATTACTATCTTTGGGATCCAAAATCAAGTAAGTAGTTAAAATAAAAAATATAAAAATAGGATAAATAATTAGATTGATCCCTCAAAGGATAGATGTAATCAAAGGCAAATAATAAACTGATCCCTTGAAAGATAGCTATGCAAAAACATCTGAATGTAAACTACTCCATCGAAAGATGGCTACCAAGTAGAAAACTTCCTGCATTGATCATTTTTTAAATTATGCCACTTAAAAGCCTTAAAAAGTAAAAATGAAATAAATTAAATTATTAAAATCAATATCCCAAGAAAGCTTCCCATATTGATCAACTTTATAATTATAGGCTTCCCATATTAGTAAATCTACCCATTGGCATAAAAATGATCCCTAAAAGATAAATCTTGATTTTAAAATATGGTGTGAATAATGTTATCTCTAAAGAAATCCACCCCCCATCCCACCAAAAGCATATAATCATAATAAATGACAAAGGTCTAAGCTCTACCTAGTTAAGGTTGTGTCAATATCTCTTATCATCTAATGAAGGATGAATAAGCCATGTGTATGGGATGTTTTCTTTTAGTTATGGTCCAATTCAATTAGTAAAAGTCCATAAATCCATGGAAATAAAGAATTAATATATCTATAATCCATAATCATCATTAAGCATAAATCCATAATCCATAGTTTATTTACTTCAATCATCTAAGAAACCATAAGCATCCACAAGGTTAATAATTGTCTATATAAAAAAGTAGCATAATCTATGATCATAATCCATTTGTGAAAACCCATCTCATGATATATAATTTGAAGTTAAAATAACATGTAAAATCTATAATCCATAATCCGTAAAGCATCCATAGCATATATGATAGCAATGATCAAAATTAAAATACATAAAATCTAAGCCTATAATCCATCACATCAATAATCCATACAAGTACTACATATCCATAGGTATTAGTAAATCCATAAACAAACATAAATAATCCACCCATAAACATAAGCAATGTCTATATATATATATATATATATATATATATATATATATATATATATATATATATATATATATATATATATATATATATATATATAAAGTGTTTGTACAAATGTCATAACATGATTGAGTTAGGGCTCTCAGCCCATACAACACAATCTACTCAATAAAATAAATCCTACTAAGATGAATGCTATCATCTCCCCCATCATCCCCTCCTTAGTCTGCTATAATATTTGTACTAATAGACCCCCCAAGAGTCCTCCATGATCTGTTATGGCTAGCCATATATGAAGCAAATCAAGGAACATCTGGTAGCCATCTCTATACTATCCTCTCATAATAACTCATCTCGATAGGCAACTATCTATACCTCTATAGTGGTACCATATCAATAGTAGTAACACTAGATCCTACAATATTTGGAGCTAGTCTCTCTACCAGAGTATATCTCATCCACTCTAGTTCTACTAGGTACCTATCTCACTCTTATATAGCCTAGTTAGGCTGACCTCTCAAGCTATCAAGATCACCCTGTAATATCTTTGGCTATTCATGCCTCTTATAGCTCTACCCTCAGACTCATACACTCAACTCATAGTGTGTCTCTCTTAATGAAAACTATAAAAATATCTATAAGACCATGTTCAGGGGCATCTTGTAATGGTACCTCCTCCATATGTACATTAGGGGAATTTTGTAATGGTACATCTTCTATGTATACATTAGGATAATCTTTCTTAGCCTCTCCTCTATCTTCACCCTCCTCCCTCACCTCCTCAATGACTACCTCCTACCAAGGTCTCATAACTCTCTCATGTCTCCTTGCTACCTCAAATGTAAACCAAGCTACATAATCATCAATGTAGCTAACATCATCTAGGTTAATATCCATAGGATCCTCTTGTGGCTCCATCAAAACCACTATAGTATTAGGGGTAGGCTAGTCTAGCTCTGTATCATCTCACCTATACAAGTATGGGGCTAATAGACCACTTATAATAACCCAAGCTGATGATGGACCCTATCAAAATAGAATAATTTGATATGCTGCCATCAACCATATACCCATATCTCTTAGGCAACATCCCTTATATTCACATCTAAACTAGGTCAAATTGGGAAGCATACATAAGTCATCCAAATAACATCCCATATCTACAAGCTACTAAACACCTATCTATAGTGCACTAGATCATGCACTATCATGTCTATATAAGGAATGACTAGGTCATCATCCCATCAAAGGAATCCTACACTATAATCCATGTATTTGAATTTGATCCATGGGGTCCCTATAGGGTGAATCACATATATGTTCTCATATGCCCTACAATGTAATACAAATGTAATATCAAGACCTAATCAACGCTAGGCTCACTAGCTCCATAGCTTCCTATATATCTGCCCCAATAGTGTGAGAATATAATAAAAAATAGTCTTGAATTTAACCATGTCTTCTATAACTCCAATGAAGCTCCATGCTAGTCACCCTTTCTTAAAATCAAGTAACACATAGTAGGTCAATACTAGCATCATCATCATCAGCACTAGTCTCTCCCTAGGGTCCTAATCATATAATGGCTAGAATGAGAACCCACCAAAAAAGAGTCTAATATCCATTTCATCCTCACCATATAATCATTCCAACACTATCACTCACCTAGCCTCATCAATAGTATATATAAGGGTGCCTAAAATCGATAGTCATAAAGTCTAATAGATGTCCTTTATAATAATAGTCATCTCACTAATTGGTAACCAAAAAGTGTTGGTGGTATAATCCCATTGATCTAGCAAAGCGACTATCATAATAATGTCCTAATAGAAATGGTGATAATGTTGAATCCCTCTAAATCCTACAACCTCCAAATGGGCCCAATCCTCATCACTCATAAAATCTTGAAACTATGCCAATAGTGTAAGGACCCTATCCCTCATTATCAAAATCTCTCATACCTATCAAAAACATCTTTTTTGTCAATCAAAATCCTAAGTTTTATGTTATAAAACCTTCATTGTGTATTTGTATCAATCCACTAGGGATAAATGTTGATTTAAACAAATTAATAGTGATCTTTATGGATCATGGTCGATCCACATGAAACATGTTGATCTTAATGGATTGATGTTGATTCCCTTCCCTAAAAAATTCCTCCCTTGGACCTAATATTTTTAACCTACCCTTCATCCCTCCCAAAAATTTATTAAAAAAATTAAAAAAACAAAAAAAATAACTTAAGCAAAAATAAACACATTAAAATTTGCCAAAAAGCATTATGCCTACCTCATAGTAGAGCCATCATCGTCATCATCATTCACTCCCACTCACCTCCATCATCTCTCATGTATGTTTGAAAGGTTGAAATATGTCAATTTTTTCTCCTAAATTCTTGTTCAATCAATATCCAAATGATCCTTATGCCACATCAGATGCCTATTTATAATCATTTATACTATAAATATCAATTACTTAATCAATGTCAATTACTACAAATTAATATTGATCATTATAGATCAATTTCAATTGTCCTTACTTGTTTAGATTTTGCACTTGTGGACCGTTTTACATGCTACCAATCTATTTTCAAAGCCTTTTCTTTTTTCCTTTTCTAAAACTATCCCAATTTTATGTCATATTACCCTTTAGATTTGAGGATTTTGACCCTTTGTGAATTCCATAATCTCCTTAAGGTGTACTTTTTTTATTTTGGTATCTTTCCATTGTAAGATCTCGATGGTATATTTTGTCTTAAGAACATTCATCTATAGTTAATGCATATACCTTATGCACACTAGATGTCATGGTTCACTATTTCTATCCTTTTTTCTCTTGTTAGCCTTTACTTAAGACCACCTATTTTAGCTATGGCATTTTTTTACTGAATTAGGTCCTTGGGGCATTACTGCTTGCATCAATTTTTATCCTATTAAGTGAAACCTTGGAAATCCCTTTTGATATCCACACTTATAATTATCCTTTGATATCTTCTACTTGTCTATTTTCACTCACCCAATTTTTTTTTACCTTCCATCTTTTTTAGACCCATCATTTGTTCTATCTCACTTCTCAGCACCTAGTTTGAGGAGGGATACCTCCTCATAATAAAATTAGTGCATTAGGAACCTTATAGTTTTTATCTCATGGAATACTACTACACACCACTCCATAAAAAGAGACAAATATAGATGTTATTTTTATACACCCTTGTGTATTAACATGGTGCATAGTCACCTTATCATGCCATCTCTAACATAATGTCCCCCATTCATAATTATTTAAAATAATTATGTCTACCTCACCCATTTACTTTTACCATATAATTTAAATAAGCTATTACTACAGTTAAACAATAATTAATCTTATTTACCCATCCAACCTCTAAACAAACTCATCCAACCTCCAAATAAACCCATCCCATGGTTAAAATAACCCAACAACTTTAAAACCATTATTTACCCTTGTAAAAAACCCATTTGAATGGCCTAAGTATTAACTTCACCCATTTTGAGAAAATTTATGTCTATTCTTCAAGATCAATAATGATTTTCCTAGAATGGTGTCGATCCATAAGTATACAACAAGCCTCTATGGCTCAAGATGGCACTTTTAGACTTTGAAACTTTGCTAGAATTATATTAGAAAATAAATATAGACCTTATCAATATTATAATACCTTTTGGAACCTCTGTTCATGAGATTACAAAGATATTTTAAAGGTTTCTAAGCCTACTTCTGTGGTATCCTTTATCTATGTGTTTTTAGCCATCCAAGGTTAGTATTACATGTTAATTTATTCCCATTTGAGATTTAAAATATTTTATACCTCTATGTCATTGTGTACATTTTGTTTTCATCATTTTATTAATATTTTAAGTCCTTATTATCTTCTATTGTCATAGTTTAGCATTTTACTCAAAATCAATGCCGATCCATCTGAATCGATGTTGATCCTGTAGGATCACCATTGATCCCTGCTAAACTATTAAAATAGCCTTGAAGTTTATTTTCATAAGATTCACAATCCTAAAAACTTGTTAAAATCTACATTCTATTTTATGAAAATATACCTTTTATATGTAGATGACTCTGCCTAGATTAACACATGATATTGTTAGCATATTTGATCTCCCCATTATCTAACAACCTTTATTCATTGATCAAAGTGACATTTAATTTGAATTAGGTCTTTATAATGTAGTTTTCACACCTAATTAAGAAATAATTAATGAATATTTATCTATAATTAAAAGGATGTTGATATAGCTACAAAATTATAGGATAATTACTTTGATCATATTAATCTTGCTATAGATTAGATATCTTTGGTGTTGTCTATTTGTATCTTATCCATATATATCTTTGTAATTTCATGTTTATTTATAAAATCAAATGTTAAATGTGGACTTACATCCACCTAAGGAAGTATACTGCTTCTTGGGACTAGTTTCTTACCAGGTAGCTTAATCATCTTTCTATTAATCTATTTTCTTTATGAGTTAGTGTGATTTGTAGGTCATTCCTCCCCAGCCAATGAGGAGATCCCAAAATATTGATCAATGATGTTTAAATGATCCTCATCTCTAGGTAATCTTTAAAAACCTATATTTACTTTGTTTTTAGTGGCTAATTAAACCACATTGAAAAAATAAAAATAAAAATACTAAAACAAAAAGATTGATGCACAATGCATAAACTATGCACATTAGGAATATTGGGATAGGATGTCAAGGCTAAGTTTGACACACTCATCAATCTTTTAGAGGAGCACCAAAGTATAATGGATACTTTAGACACCTAAAAGTGGCCATCGATAACCTCCAACTAGGATTTTGACTAATTTCTACCAAAGTGCACTATTTGGCTTAAAAACATTAAAATTCATTAAATTAGTTTAAATTGATATATTCAAGTGTTTATTTTGGATAGAGTATCATTAAATAGGTCAATGCAATTTATGGGCTAGCTAACTTTGATAAGATCATTCTGAGTCAAAATGATAATTTTACACCTGGGTGCTCTAGATTATTCTTTTCTGTTAAATCTCTTGCAAAAACATGTACCTATGTTATTTGGTGTTGGTAACATCCCAAATGGGATAATGGATCCAATGCATCTAACATTCACTTCCAATTCTAATCTAGTGAAATTCTGGATCAATAACAAGACATTTTGACCAATTTGATTAATTTGTGCGCTAAGAGCCAAAATTTGCACCAAACTTGACTAATCATGTTTTAAGATAATTAAACCAAAATTTAGCCTTAAGTTAATTTTCCATGAAACTTGTTGAATAAATAGTTATTGGAAATTGATTTTTATTAACTACATCATCATATGGGGTGGCATCCATAAGCCATAAATGCATAATATATCAAGATTATGGGTCTCTCATGCCTCATTAAGAACCTCCATACATCATTAAGAACATTCATGCCTCATTAAGACCATCCATTCCTATTTAATACCCCTTTATCCCAAATATTAATGAGGATATTTTTAGAATGAATTTCATATTTGGATTTATTCATGGCCACACATCTTAATCTTGAGATGGACAGTCATGGTTGATCCTCAAACCATTCCAAAAATATATAAATAAGAGGCCTTTCTTATTGAATTTTAATCTCTCACATGCCAAAGTTATAATTCTAAATTTATTCCAAATCTTCATGTAAATTAGTGTTATAATGTCCAAATATTGAGCCAAGCGAAGCCAAGCCAAAGCCACAAGGTGCCAAGGAGAAGAGGAGATAGAGAAGCCTCCTTTGATGAAAACTTCATGAGCATAAGCTAATAAAGCCACTACTACAAGATAATTTTGATCATTTAAGGGAGGTGAAATATTTTTTCTCTTTCATGTTTTAGTTGTGTTTCCATTTTAGTATTGTTAACTAAGCTCAACCAAGTAACTAGGCCTAGAGATGTATGTTAGCTAATGTGTTAGTTTTTAAATTTGACTTCATTTTGTCACTAAAAATATAATAACACATCTCTTTATTCAAATTCATATTTCACATAATGGCATTCCTGGTGTGATGATCTTCATGAGAGTGTAATCCACAAACCTTTTTGTGTTTCATAGTTTTGATTCTTTTTTTTATTGTTTTTACTTTGAATAAAAATTGCCAATAAAGAAGTCATAAATTTTTATTTAATTAATATATTTTTTAAATTTTTTACACATATAGATAAATATTTTATTGATATTATCTAAAAATTTCACAAAAAAATCCTTTATATTTTAGAAGTTGTTTTAGTGACTGTCACTTTCTATTTTGTATTTTTTTGGTTAAAACGGTTTACACAAAGTTTACAACTTTTTTAATTGACTTTTTGGTTCTCAAAATTTTCAAGTACATGTTCCCTATAGTTATTTACAACTTATAAAAAATTTGTGGCAAAGTGATCTATATTTTAAAAGTTATGTTAAAAATATTGACGGTAGTTTTTTATGTTTTATGTGTAGGCTTTTATGTGTTATGGTTTATTTTTATCCTTCTAATTTGTTATTTGTAGGTATTAATATATTTAATATTATTGTTTTTAATATTTTATTTTGATCTTTTCTAACATTTTCTAATCTAATACATTTTATTTCTTGATACTTTTCCTTCGTGTTGACAGATTTTTCCCTTCAAGGTTACCTCATTTGTTAAATGTGCTTCAAGTCTAAACAAAGTGATAATATTTTTCTTATAGGATATACATGGAAATTCATATAAAAAAACTAAATCAATCCCTTTAACACTTCATTTGAGTGTTTTAAAATGAATTAGGAACTTTATTTTTGGGCTTAATGAAAAATTTAGATGCTTAAGTAAATGTTTTGATAATTATGATTTCAAAGTTACAACTTAAGACCAAGGGGTCAAAAGAACACCACCACTTTTTTCAATTTGGTTTCAAAATTGAACACACTTGTCGTTTCTTATTTTCAATAGTTGTTTAATTAAAACTTGTTTAGCAATGAGAAGGTTTGTGTGTGTATGCTCTTCCATTTGTCCCCTTTAGGGAACCCTTGGAATCAAAAGCACCATCCTTGTTGTAAAAATCCTAGTCTAAGGCTTAAAAATAATGTCATCTAAAGCACTCCCCAAAAACATTTCAAAGTTTGGGTGATTTCTATTAGTATTTTATTTTATGAAAACTTGGCTTATGAGGGGGACTTCATTACCTTCCATGAGTTCTTTAGGAAAGCTTTGACTTGGGGTTTCATCTTCTGACATTGATTTCATCCACTCCTTCTAAGTTGCACATAAGACATATCTACATCTAGACATCACATTACACCGAGCAAACAAAAGGATGTAGTGGAGATAAAAAAGACTAGACCTTTTTACAACAAGCTAAGTTCCATGAACACACAATTTCTATGTTTTTCTTTTACATCATTTGATGTGAAAGTCATTGTGTAATTGATTCCCCTAGAAACATTCGAAAGCTAGATAGTTTAGTCAAACCCACATTGTCATACCCTTACTAGGATTTGGATGATTATACTTGCTATATTTTGGTCATTTTTTCTTGGTATATTTTGAGACTAAAACTTATTTATTTTTTCATAAGCCATGTCAAAATCAATTTATTTATACATCACTCTTTTGTCTAAAGAAGTGTTATGCTGGCCATTTTACACCACACTTATGCCTTTAAATTTTTTCTAAACTTTTTTGTGTGTGTGTCATTTGAGTTATATAGGGTAGTGTTACGCTACCAAAATCATATCAAATTTTTTTGCCTTTGAGTATTTGAAACATAACATTGATCACATCATTCAAGCATGCTTACACCATTAGGCTGCTCAATTTGTTTCAAATCTTATTTACCATTTTGGCAAAAACCATTTGTTTCAAACCATGTCACATCAACCATTTGGACCTTGTTTATGTGTCATCATGCTATCCAATCTTGTCTAGCTTGTTTGGTTAAATACTTATCTTCAATGTTGAGTTTTCAATTAACCTTGTTAATTTTAGATTCAAATATTAACTAATTTTTATTTAGACCTTAATTCATTGGGCTGATACACAAATATTTCTATTTTGGGTTGCATAACTTCAGTTAATCAATTCACCAAATTTGAAAACTATTGATGGTTTATTTGTTTAATGCCTATCCTCATCAATGTTTGTGCCTTTATTTGGGATAACATGGTCTTTCTTTAAGATCCTTTTGCATCATTCCTTATGCCAATTGATCATGTTTATGTTTGATTCCATTTTCTAGGCCTATGTCAAAGTTATTTCCAAACTTGTTAAATTAAATCAAATTAAATGATACCTTTATTTCAAGTCTAGATTTTGATGCTATTTGGCCAAAAATCCTAGCACATGCCTTGTTTGAGCCTAAATTTTGACTCTGCATTTGGATAAAAGACCTAGAGACTCTTTTCCCCTTTCTTATTTTAGACCTTGTTTGGAACACTTTGACCTAGACTTTTCACATGTTGGGTTTTATTCAGATGTTTGACCTTTTTTGCGTATGGAATTTGAAATTAGACATTTGATGTTAGATTGTTTTATGCCAATTCTTAACACAAATCATTTTAGAGATATAGCTCCACTTTTACACCATATTAGAGATACAACTCCACCCCTTCAACCAAGTTACACCAAGTTTGAACCATTTATCCTTTGGATAGTTTTTTAGAGTTTGTAAAAACCTAAGCCTTTTTATTTTAGAGCTTTCATCATTTACATGGACATGTCTAGCTACAATTATGGTGGAGTTGCATACAATACAACTTATGATATAATGGCCACACAAAATCCTACTAGGAACTTCTATAGAGAAAGAGTTTTTAAGGAGTTTTATTATTCTCCCTATAATACTCCATATGGAGAACATAGTCAAAATCCACAAAATCCAAATCGAGACCTTGATTGGCATGAAGAGGCTTGTGAGGACTTTGAAGACCCAAATACAAATAATGTTGTTTGAGATATAGATCCATACCCTATTTACAATAATTAGTACATTGAACATAGTCAAGAAACAACTTATGAGCTAACTCATGACTGGGATGATATGGTTTATGAGGAAGACTTAGATGCTTTAGTTTGTGTAAGTAATCAAGTTCCATGATGTCATTTTATTATCCAATCATTGACTACCCATAACCCTTCTTTGGATTATATGAGCTATCAAGCTCTAAAATATCCAAGGAATACCATTACCATTCTTAGACCTAGTCCTTTGGCTTGTGTAAGCAACCAAGCTCTATAACACCCCTTCATCATTCCATGACCTAGTCCTTTGACTTATGCAAGCAATCAAGCCCCACACTACCCTATCATTACCATCTCAAGACTTTTTCCTTTGTATCATGTAATAAATCATGCTCCCCAATGCCCTACCATTATCCAACCATAGGCCATTCCTCCTCCATTATGAATCCCATCCAAACTTCAACCAATCCAATCATTTAAAGACCAATCTATGTTCAAAATTGGTATATTCTAACTCATTAGAAACAAAGGCCAAGAGAACCAAATTATCTAAGATGTTTATATTGAATCAAACATTTGTGATAAGTTAACCTATGATGGATTGCTTATTGATCCTATACAATTTGTCGAGGAGTCTCACCTTGATGATCCAGTCTTTATTGAGTCACTTCTTAACAATTGTAACCACCTTTGAGAAAATCATTATCTTAACTATATGCCTATTTTTTAAGAGTCTCCCCTTGATAACCTAGTCCCTAAGGAGTTGTCTCTTAACCTATTTCCTATTGTGTAGGAGTCTCACATTGACAAACTAGTCTTTATGGAGCCCATTATGCCATCACAGGCCATTACTTGTCTAATACCAAACATTCAACAAGGCATCATTATAACAAAGTACCTATTAGATGAAGAATTAGATTTAGATTAAGGTTCTATTATTGGATCAACATCATATTTATCATTAGAATTAGAATTAACATCAGTCTCAACATCAGATTCAAAATCCATTGACTTAGAATCAGATTCAAAAGAAAAATATATTTATGGATGTTACAACAATGGTTATGCATACCTTGTAGATCAATTTGAATACATTTGTGATCCTTTTATAGTTTTTGAGGATGAGTAATTTAACATTGACATAAGTTTTCCTAGTATCTTCTACAAGGATTGTGATGCCAACACCCATTCCATTACCATTCCACATGTCATTACCATCAACCAACATAGACATATTATTGGCATTCCTTCTCCCATAAGTGTCGATTAGGATTGATAGAATCATACTTTGTTGAAATTCATCCATGGTGACATAGAAGTTGAAGAAGATCAAGGAGGCAAAGACCACATTCATGTAGCTGAAGAACACTCTCCTAGTGAAACCTTTTTGGAGGCACTAGGGGATAATCAAAGTTAGGACTCAACATCTTCTAGTGAAACTTTTTTGGAAGTAATAGAAGACAATCAAAGTCTTATAGAGTAAGAGTAAGCCAATGTAATGGAGAAAGATGAATTTGGGAAAACTACTAGTATGGAGATGCACTTCTTGAGTAGCAAGGATTAAAATTTTTGTGTTGTTTAATTAATCTATATGTGCGAAATGATTTGGATAAATCAAGAATTTTTTAAGGTGACAAAGGATAAGTACCATGACCTTATTTCTTGTAAGATTTCCTAAGCTAATTTATGTTATAGCACATGATGGTATGTATCATGATATAAAACATCATGATAAATTAACCAAAACATGCATGAGGAGTGACACATGATCCAATAAATAATAAAAAATAATCCACTAATGATAAAGACCCTAATGACAATGTGTATGTATAAATATGGATAAACTTAAGTATAAAGCTCAAGGAATCACCTTCTGAATGAATATATAATAAGTCAAGGCATAAGAACTAAATTAAATAAACAATAAAATGAAAAAAAAATAGGAAGACAAAATACTAATAAATAAAAATCACAACCAAATGCCAAGAAGTGAATAAATACAATCAAGGGTTAATCATAATGTTAGTGTAAATGACACAACAACAACAAAAAATAGACAATGTCCCTAGGATATAGGAGAGAATAATACACACAAAATGGGGGAATGGAATAAAAAGAAGGGGTAGCTACACTGACTCCAGATGTAATAGGTAAGTGGACACTACCTACATAGTTCCATGGATGCAATATCCAACATAAAATTTAGGCCAAATGTAGTTATCCTAGGAGATGGGATAGAATAAAAATGATGGCCAAGAAAACATGATTGATGAGGTAGAGAAATATGGGAATGGTCTTGAAAATTGCTAAAAGCATGAGAAATGAAGATTAATAGTCATTAGTGTATCAAATTTGAATACACAATGCACAAAGTATTAACTTTGAAAATGGCAAGAGCATAAGGCTTATGCCAATTAAGGATGGAGAAACTAAATGACAAGTGGTTTCTTGAGAAATATTTATGGGTCCTAGAATCCTGAATGCAAAAAAGTGGTTGATTTAGTGATTTTTAGGATTTTCTAGATCTTTTGCAAATGTTTTTGAAATTTTCAAAGCATCTCAACTTGATCAAGAATTATGAGATATTAATGGTCCAACTTGAAAAATAATGAAAGCATTCAAACTGAAATTGCTCATAAAATAGTGAGAGTGTGGAAAAGGGTGACTAAACTAACATCAACATGAATCGAGCATTGCCTACATAGTCCTAGAATGGGACCTCAAGTAACCAGAGTTCTACCTTATAGTGGAGGAATCTAACTAGTTAGTATCAAGTTCTCAAATTAGGTAAATGGCATAGTACAACATAGGAATAACAAGGTGGGACTTCAAGGTAGGATAAAGATTTTATTTATAATTTTCCCATAGGTGGTTATAATTAGGAAATAATGGAATATGTCAAGGATACTATTTTTCCCAAAGGTGGTTATAATTAGTAGCATAGATTGAGACACTGATTTGTCCAAGGTGGTTATAATTAGGAATACTCAAGATAAAATGAAACAATAAATGATGTAATTGCCAAAACACTATCATACTAGTCTAAAAGACTTCCTCTATCTAGAATAATGAATCAACTATTAAAATGTGATCTTAATCCTCTCACTAAAATTAATTAAATAATTAATGGAATAGAACCAAGGTCAAAGGGTTTGGGAGGGAGGGTAAAAACAACTTGGTCAATATGAAAGGCATGGTATAATGATATACAGTATGGTAAAAATAATAATGTTTATATTATGATATAATGTGAAACATGCCTCATAAACAATACTCCAACTCTCTTAAGTGAAGTAATAGTTGAGTTGTATGATATTCATCGACTCATCAAGTTTATCTATGTCTAGTGTAGTGAGCCTATATGTGTTAGAGCTATAATTTAAAACAATGATATAGGTGCTTATACAATTGGGTTTGAACTTACCTTTCTTATTATTCTCAAAAATGGTGTTATTTTGGTTTTATTTTAGAACAAGATCACAAAGCTCAAACTCTCTATGTTTGACTCTCTAGTTATAGTGTTTACAAAGTCTATTCTGGTATGATTGGAGGTTGTTGACAATAGTAATGCATTTTTCATCATGTAACTCTATCTCTTATAGGTAGGCTACTTTATAGTCTTTATAATTGAGGATATGTTTTAACATGATGCACAAAGGATTTAACTCGACCTCAATGGGAAGAATGGCCTCAGTGCCATAAACTAGGGAATATAGAGTGGATCGTATTGGGGTATGGTAATTAGTGTGGTATGCTCATAGGGCACATGAAATTTGGAGGTGACAATTATGTCTAACATCATTGATAATGTTTTTAAGGATGTTGATAATTTTTTTATTGGATACCTTTGCCTAGCCATTACCTTGTGGGTAATATGTAGTAAAAAATTGTTGAGTGATATTACACTCAACACAAAGTGTTTAGACATTCTTATTTTTAAATGATTTGTCATTATCAAATATAATTTTAGATGGTATACCATAATGACAAATGATATGATTAAATATAAACTTGGATATTTATTTTCTAGTCACATAAGTGAGGGGTATAACATCAACCCACTTAGTGAAATATTCAGTGGTGATAAGGATGTGTTTATGGCCATCATATGAGGTAGGGTTAATCTTCCCAATGAGATAGATTCCATAGGTTGAAAATAGCCATGGTGTAAGCACTAGTTTTAGTGTTTTGACCATGGCATGAATTATATTAGCATGCTTTTGACATTTGTTGCACCTTTTAATGTAAGTAGTTTTGTCTACATCCATAATTAGCCAATAATAACAAGAATGTAGGATCCTTTTATCTAGGATGACCCCATCAGTGTGATCTCCACATACTCCTTCATGAACTTCTCATAATGCTAATGTTTCTTCTACGAAATTTAAATAATGAAGCAAAGTTCCCTCAAAGATGTGGTGGTAAGAGGTTAGACCAAGTAAGGTATACCATGAGGCTTGGTGGCTAAAGGCCTTTTGTTGTTTGCATGATAGTTCTAGTGACATGATATGGTCATGAATGTAGTTAATGAGGTATGAATACCATATAGAGTTAGGACCAACAATATATGGTTCAAGGTTCATGAGAAGGTGTTATAATATTTTCAATGAGGAATTGATATTATATTACCTTGTTTTTATGGCAAATCAAAGAGTCAATGATGGCCATGACATATGTTGTTTTGTTACTAGCCCTTCATAAGTGTTCAAACTAATGTTAACAATTTTTTATTTTAGAATGATGACCATAGCCTTGTATGGTACTAGCTTGTCATCTTTCAGTCTGAAAGTGGTTTGTAATGTAATTGATGATTAAATAAGAATCACCACAAACCATTAGATGTTGAACATTCCATAGTATTGCTTGTGGAATCCATATAATGAGTGATTTATATTATTTTGTTTTGTTAGGATAAGTAAAACTGATAAGGAGTGATTTAGGGATAAGATCCCCCTATGGTGTAATAAACAATAGGCATACCCCTGATCCATGTGATGTGAATGATCCATCTATTGAGGTCAACATACCCCCATTTCTAAAAAATAGGGACCCTAGTGATTATTTTGAGCCTTAGCAGTAAAACCATGATATTCTACTCTTTATTATGATTTGAAAATTATTCATGCCTAATTGAATTAGCCCTTTTATTCATGGTTTTATTTAAAACTTGCCTAATTTTACTAATAGTTGATGCTCATGTCTTAATGTTGTAGGTTTCATGGAGATCCCTTCATTGGATCATGCTTGAGATATACAGATTAATCATATTCTAACTTTTACTAATACTAAATTTATGGTGTCTCATAGTTGGATTTATGTGATAAAACACTCATTTATCAAATCCTAACTTAAAATTTTGGTTCAAATTCAAATATTGGCAGGATCACATTTGGAAAAAACTCATTTTTTGGGAACATTTCAAATTTACTTTGGACTTAAGCCCAATTTTCATGTCAAATCTTGGTCATGTTTCTTAACATGACCAAACCTTAACCTAAAAATCCTACTTGGTCCCTTTTATTTTACCCCTTTGTTCCTTATATTTATAACATTCTCTAATGTTTATATTATTAGGTTATTTTTATTTTAGTATGATCCCCTTTGTTAAAAACTTTAGCCTAAAGTTTTAACCCTAAGGCCCCATTCATGTTTTATCAACACAAACAAGACCTTAGTTTTAAAGCTTTAGCCTAAGTTCTTATTTACCCACATCCTAACTTAAATAACTTACTTCTTTATAGATCTAATGGACCTTACTTCAAAATGATGAATGATCTAATGGAGCATAGGAATCCTAATGAATCAAATCTTTGATCTATTGAACCAATCCTATAAGATCACTAGGATCATGATCAATGGTATGTGCTTTAGCGAGACCAATAATTGAACGATGTGAGATCATCAATAAAGTTAAAATTCCCCTTTTATTAGGTGTGAACATATCCTAAATTTTACCCTAAGGTCTCATTGTATTTATTAATACAATGAAACCTTAGAATAAAACTTAGGCTATGATTACAATATAGATAAAAGAGAGCCAATCATGTATGAGCATTTATATCTAGATAAGCGGTCTATGCTTCATCATGGAAATTAATCTAACAGAGTGAACATGGTGCTAAAATTTCTAAAGCTTAAGAATCCCCATGGAGTTTCCATGTGGCATTCTCACAATTGGATCATGGAAATAAAGGGTCTCACACATTAAATTGAATTAATGACATGCAACTGTGTGGAGCTAGATTGATGATTGGCACTTCCTCATGGAGATAAACCTAATGGAGTATATCAAATCCAAAGTATAAGGATAAAAAGGGTTTCATCAGCTTAAAATTAGCATTCTCATGACCATCATTTGATGTTCATGAGGTTATCATTAACATCCATGAGACTTTCAACTTTAAGCTAATTGATTATTTTTCTTAAGACAAAGATATAATCTAAAAAAGTTCCTAAAAGCTTGTGGATTGTGTTTCAAATCAATGGCACCCATCACAAAATGTTCAAATGTTTAGGACATTTAAATTTATAATGATAAAATGATCTTGTGATCTAAATACATGAAGACATGGACTTGGTCTAAGTCTATTCCTAAGGTCACAATTACATTTTTTTTAAAGCTTAGGTTAGAGACTTATATTAGGTATTATTGTTAAAAGTTCCTTGTGACATAAATGTTAGTTTAGAATGATTTTAACCTAATGTTTCATCATGTTTATTAATATGATAAAGACCTAGGTTAAAACCTAGCATTTGGTCCTTGTGTTATTTGGCCCCTTTGCACATGTTCTAAGAATTTAACATAAATAGTTTAGCCTAAAATATATGTTGTGTTTATTAACACAACATAAACCTCAGCCTAAAATATTTATCCTAGGTCCCCTTTCTATGTATCTTAAAAACTTAAGATAAAATATTTTAGCCTTTATAAAATAAATAAACCTTAGCCTAAAGTATTTAGGCCTAAGTCCTTTCCTTTAACATGATTCTAATTAAATTTATCACCATTTTTTTGCATCAACAACTAATGCTTCATCATAAAGATGGATTAGATAGAGTGAAAGACTTAACGAATCTAATGCATTTGATCCATCAGATGAATCACGTGCATCTATTTAGATCATGATCAATGCTCTATGATTTCTCATGAGAAGATGATCTAAAGAGTGTATATGTCATATACTTTTCAATTAAACCTAGGATGCTCATAGGATCAACACATGGAAATCATGCATTCACTACGTAGAATGCAGAGCCTAAGAGGTCTACAAAGAAGCCAAGTGTCACAATCACTAGGCCTAAAATAAATCAACCAATGATTTTTGAGCCCTATGATCATGATCAATGACCCACATTGATCCATGAACAAAGATCCAATGGTGTGAAAGAAAAGTTGGATTTTCAAAAGATAATAGTTAGTCCCTCAAGGAATTTATGAAAAATGCCGTGAGAGTTGTCAAATAAATGCTACATGGGCACCACACAAGCACAAAATGACAAAATTAGATATTTTCCATTATCAAAAAGGAAAAATTATAAAGGCCTAGGTCTCAATCAAATCCAATTCATGAATGATCCTAAGTCTGGATTTCTACTACCATTAAATTTCTAAAAAATCCCTAAGCATCCATAAAATCCCTATTTCAAACTTGGGTTGATAATAATAAAACTAAGAATAGATTGACTACGATATAAATGAGAATAAGTTAATTTAAAGACTACTTAAAATTAATTTGATAAAGAGTTACAACTTCTACAACCATGGCAAGTCACAAAAAATGACAAAGAGATGAGACCAAGCTATACTTAACCTTAGACAATTAGGGGAGGGTTTTCAAAGATCTAGACCTAGATACCATAGCCTTAAACAATGGGAATTAGAATTGGTTTGAACTCTTTTAGACCATCGAGGAGATGAAAATTTTAATAGGGAGGAATGGAGGAATGCAACCATCCTAAGGAGATACAATGCCCTGGTTTCCATTCAAATCGATAGCTTACACCACGTTACCTTTAAGCTTGAGGTACTTCACTATATTGATATCCTTTCCCCTCTTTTCTATGACTGTAAAATTGGAAAATATTAGATTGTGCATGAGCATACATTTAATAAAGTATCTTACATTTCCCATCTAGATTTTGAGAGCTATTATAAACTATGTAAGCCATAAATAAACCTACCCACCAATAAAAATTAGATTGGAGAGTATAATTAAAACATGATCCTTTCCCCATGTCTACTTACTAGGAATTAGGTAATCTAGGACATCATAGGAAAAACACCAATTGTCCAATTCATAGAGGGAATTAGGATAATAATGACCTTGTTGAATAGGTTATGAAGAGCTCCCTCTACCACACACATTGATAAAATATGGGTATCATATTTTTACTTCATGGTGGAGAAAGGGCTCACTCTCCCATTAGTTTAGATGATCCATATTAGTTTTAAGTCCCATTTCAAATAAATTAAGAAGAAAATAGTTTTACATGATGTCTTATCCATAAGATGCCCTTTTGGCTTCCACCCAAATCCTAAATATTAATAATTGGTCCCTTGATGGGAGACCTACTATCTCCCATCATTATTCTAAACTTCACATTTTCAAATACAGACACAACATGAAATTCATCTGTGATTGTGTTTATCTAGCCCTAGTGGAAGCCATCATCAGAATTCCCATGAGTAGGGTCAACCCATTGTCTAAGAAATATGTGGAGTTAATAGGAGACATATGGTTCTAACCTGACTATATAGTGATAAAGATTGAGGGTACTTTGATACAACCCTTTAGGTTACCCATATATGTACCAACCAGGATTGTAGAACAAGAAATGGCTTACCAAATTTTTCATAGTATAGATGGATTTTACATGGAAAAGAGGAAATTCATTCCCCATCCCTTTCCATTGACAATTAATAGGATTATTTTGAAAAAATGGGAGCATGTAAATGTTATTTCTAGACATAGGGACTCCTTCACCATGCAAAAAGATGATTTAAGGCAATGGGACCCTAATGGGGTGATCACCCAATGTCTAAAGTCCAAGAACATAAATAAGGTATATGAGCATCAACTTAGGGTCAATGACCCATTCTACATCAAGGCCTCTAGTTTCCCATAAGTATTAGCTAGGTTGAAGAGGCACAATATTAAGTTGGATCCTAGGTTGGCCAAATCAAATGACAATCCATTAGGTCAGATATGGAAAATGGGGACCTTTTAATATCACTTATTACCTAGACCCTCTTTAAGGTCCCCTCTAAAGCCACCACTATAACAACCAGAGGCACAAGTAACATAGGGACCTAGAAAGGAAAATTTGGAAGAGAGACCTAGAGAAGGATCATCTTCTGCCCCTTCTGACAGACCAAGGCCTCCAATAGAATACCTAGATATGATTGCATTGAAACCAAATGAGATAGTGTAGCATGTAGTTAAGGTGCTCTCTAAAGCTTATGGGTTGGAGGATGAAGAGGAACAAATTGAAGTACCCCAAGCCCAAGTTGAATGAACAAAGTAAGACAAAGGGAAAGAGGTTACTTTAGACCTTGTTTCCATATCACCCTCATAGAAAAGAAAAGTAGAATTAGAATTGGTCCTAGTTGGGAGGAATAAGCTCAAGTTGAAGTTCACCCACCACTTGAGTGAAGTCAACTTATTCAGTGATTAATACCCCATTCATGGATCCATTATCTCAAAATGTTTATCTATGGGAAAATTCCCAAGATTCCCACATTGTCCCATTCTTGGGCCTTGACCCAAATAATTAACATTAATGTTCATGAGGAAATCAAGCCTTGGATATTGGCTTTGATGAAAGAGGAAGAAGAAAGAAGAATAGTTACCACAATAGGATCAAGTGGCACACAAATGGACACTCTAGGAGCATCAAGTAACACGAGGATGGAGGTCCCATAACCTATTAAGGTAACAAAGTCATCAACCAATGTCCAATATAATCCAAAGATATAAGGGTTGGAGAGAGTCACCACCAAAAAGACCATGGTTAGAGGTGAAGAATTCACCTTTTAAAAAGTTGAGCCATTTTTAGACTTAACTGTAATTAGAGGGCAATAGCTTGGTGAACATCCCATCTATGAGGAGGACATAAAAGGACTAGCTGAGCCCCATTCAGCTCAAATAAGGGCATTCATTAGGGGTATAAAATAAAAGATAAAAAACCTATAGCAAGAAAAGGATAACCTAGAGATAATGTCTTTCCTATCACTTCTTGAGTCCATAATAAATATGTTTGAAGCATCCTTCTTTGACATGTTTGACTCCTTGAAGTAAATAAAGCTGAAGCAAGATGCATTGAGCTAGTAGAGTGAGATAGAAAAATGATTGGTGTCTTAATGGTAGGATTATGTGGATAAAATAAGAGATCTTACCAACATATTGATTGAGGGTAGGATTCCTAAATTCAAAACCATTATCCTAACCCACTTAAATGCAATATTGGGGATAGTGGTTGATAAGATACATAGTTTAGTTATTTGGTCAAAAGGCTTGGATAGAATCCTAAGGGATGATGAAGAAATTACTAGAATTCAGTAAATATTGGGAACTATGTTAACTAATACTAAAAATTCTATAGCCTTGGTCATAATTGATGATGAATAATATAACCACTGAGTCACTTTGGTGATGCAGGAAGTGAGAAACAAAATCCAAGTCCAATATGGTAGTGACAACAATAGAATCATGGGAATTATCTTCACTATTGAAGAAAATATTATAGAATCCTAGAGAATCAAGGAGGCTATGGTGAGGGATGATAGAGAATTTTATGACTTAACTGATCAAGAAGATGTCTATCTCCTAAATCTAGTTATAGATTTGGAGCTTGTCAAAGAACAAAATCAGAGAGATATAGAGATTTTCCAAGAGTAATAGGGGATCCCTTTAGTAATAATCCTAATTATTAATTAATATTCTATTTTATGAAATCATTGTAATATTTTAATGAGGAAAATTCTTTTGTAAAGGCATATGCTAGTTTGTTAGAATATTTTCCTGTAGGTCAATTTAATTTGGAAAGAGAAGTGTATTCTATAATTATAAAGAAGGATACCTATCCTTATCTTTGTAAATGTGTAATATTATAATGGAATAATATACTTCCTTGATCTTCTATAATAAGAAGTATTACCATTTTTTTAAGTAGAGGGAATTTTGAGCAAAACTTGTATATTTTGGAGCAATTAATATAGACAAGGAGAAAAGTTTGTTTGAGTTTGTTTGTGTCCTTTGTTTCATGTCTTTTATCTCAATTCATTATTCCAATTCTTTAATTTGAATGGTTTCATGAATTCTAAATTCACATATTTGATACAAGGTTGTTAGTTTGTGTTTACAGTAGATTAGTTAAATGATCTTGAATTTATTTCATTTCATTTATTCTATGTTAGGATGTGCAAATTCCATTTGAATGTAGTAACAAATCTTTAAATAAAATTAATTTCATATTTATATCCCTTCATATTATACTTAGAAGTTTGAATGGTATATAGTGAGATCTGATCTTATGTTATTTTTCATTATATACTAGTTAACTGCAAGTTCAGTTGTAATTGAAAATTTGTCATAATGTTTAATTTAAGGATCAGTAATTACATATTGTCTTTCTTCCCTATCCCTCTCTTTTGTTCCTTTTTTAATGAAATCACTTTAGTTTAAATCTCATTGTAAATAATTGCTTATATTAGTCTTTAGTGTATATCTTTGGTTATAACTCACTAAGATCAACATAGATACTAAAAAATTCATAAGGACCATGATGGCTCCAAACCACCAATTAATATAAATTTATGGAACAGTTTAACTTGTTATGCCTCTATTTCACCACAAGTAACTAGATTACCAAAATCCTACTACTCATGCCATGAGTTCTTAAAATTATAAACTAATAAGTGTTATTAAACACTAAGAGCACCTGTGATATACATAGAGGCATCAACACCATCAAAATATAGCTTCTAGTGTTACTCCTTAGGAGGTGTTTCACTTTTATGGTCATGATGGACTCATCTCGGAATTGGAAAGTGGGAGATTCTTTATCTACAAGGGGAGCTTTAAAAATATGATCTATAAGAACTCGTACCTTTATATCTTTAGGGTTTATATATTCTATCTCAAACTCACTCAGAAGCATGATCCATTTATCTAGGTAGCCTTGTAAATTTGTCTTAGATAGTAAATACTTGAGTGGATATACTTTTGAAATAACTATGGTCTTGTTGTTACACATGTAATGTTGAATCTTATGTGTTTCAAAGACCATAGCTAAATAATTTTTTTCTATGGGTGTATAGTTATGTTCATATGGAACTAGTGTATGGCCTAGATAGTACACGAAAAACTCTTTTTCATTATCATCATGCTAAGCTATAAGTGCCCCTAGGTATTTTTCTATGATAGATAGATATAGTATGAACAATTTACCAAGCATAGGTGGTAACAAAATAGATGGATTGGGAAGATATTACTTTAGGTTCTAAAAATCTTTATGGAATTCTTCATCCTAGTGAAATGTGACACCCTTCTTCAGTAAGTGCATAAATAGATGGAATTTATTAGCTAAGCATGATATGAAAAGTATGATAGAATGGATCTTACCCTGTAAATTGTGGAACTACTTTAAATTAGAAGGTGATGTCATTTTAGCAATGGCTCATACTTTGGCAAGATTGATTTCAATGCCTCTACAAGAGATGATGAATCTTAACAATTTTCCAAAAGTAAAAACAAAAATAAACTTCTTAGGATTGAGTTTGACCTTGTATTCAAAAATCCTCTCAAATATTCATCATAGTGTGGCTAGATGATCATCTTGGGTCTTTGATTTACCCAATATGTCATTAATGTAGTCTTTAATAATGTCATGCATCATATCATGAAATATGATGGTGATGGATCTTTGGTATGTGGCCCTAGCATTCTTGAGACCAAATGGTATAACGTGATAATAAAATATTCCCAAGGGAGTATTGAATTTTTTTGTGTGTCGGTTTTCTATCATAATCTAGTTATATCTTGAAAATCCATCCATGAGTGAAAAAATTTCATACCCCACTATGGATTCAACTATCATGTCAATGTTTGGTAGAATAAAGTCATCATTGGTGTAGGCTTTGTTTATATATCTAAAACTGGTGTAGATTTTGATTGCTTAAAGTTTTTTTCTAACTAGCACAACATTTGAGATCCACTATGACTAGTTGATCAATTGAATACATATCACTTCTAAGAGTTTTCCTAACTTTTTATTTATTAATACAAGAATGCAAAGATGCATCTTTTGGAATTTATGATTCATAGGTTTAGCATTAAGATGTACAATAGGATGGTGTACAACTAAGGTGGGGTCTAGACCTGGCATGTCTGAATAAGCCCAAGAAAAAATATCAATAAATTCTCTCAAAAGGGATGTAAAGATTTGACGTTCATCCTAAGTGAGGGACATGTTTAATTTGATCCATTTTGGGTCATTTAGAGTCCTAATGTTGACTTTTGTAGTGTCTTATATAAGGATATTTGAACCATATTCTAAAATGGTTGGTAATGAGCTCAATTGGTGTATAACTATAAAGTCCTCTATTTAGTCTGCTTCTTCAAGTCTTACTAAACAAGATGAATTGAAATATCCTAATGGTAAGGATGGCCATGTGATAAATATTTTTATAAATTCTTGAATAATTCAATCAAGTTCATGTTGTTCTCTAGAACTAAAGTCAAACCCAAAAGTAAGTTCATCATTGGTGGTCTCCTAAGCCTCATTTGGAGAAAGGTAAACACCCATGTCTAATGGTGCCTAAAATAGGTTTTCACCAAAAGGCTGACATTTCTCTTTACTTTTATGCTAGTCCAAAATCACCTCAAAAAGTTTTTCACTATGGGACCTCATGTTTTTTTTTATTTGTTTGGGGCTAAGGGTGTTTACCCATTATCGAAAAAGGATGTAAGATCCATTTTGATAGAGAACCCTTGTTTATAGTCTCCCAATAGAACATTATCTCTTAAGCCTAGAAAATTGTAAAAGACATCATCATTCTCAAAATCATATACAAGCACTTTGGATTATTGTTGGTCCTAGGGGTTAGATTGAATGATTGGGGTAATGGTATAAATGGAATGGGTGTCAAAAAAATTGGTATTGGCAAGGTCTTCATATATGTTATGATTAAACTATTATTCATTATTAACATCATCATCACTAGTCTTTGGTCTTGGAACATGAATAAGATACATGGGGTCACCCCTAATTAATTTAAATTTGAAACCATAGGTTACTTTATAATGTGTTATATAAATTGGCTCAAAGATACCCTACTAATTTACCTTGAAGCCTCCTCCTTCATAGGTTTGATTCTCCATGATCTATTTAGGAATGATATATTTGGAATTTTTTTAGTAATCAATCAATTTGTCAGTGAATAACCATGATTCATCATTGGCAAATGGGTCATCTTCTTGGCCAATGGTTGGTGTGAAAATGATAAGAGGTGAGCTATGAAATTTACCCTTTCCTTTTCATTGACATTCCATGCAAGGTGGCTTGGCCTTAGGTCTTTCATATCACTTGGGGTTCTATGTAAAATTGGAAATGTGAAATATGTGATGAGTTAAATATTCTCTAGGGCCATTGGTTGAGATGATAAAATAATTAGATAATTCAAGAGGTGTCATATGAAAAGAGGAATAAAGACTATCTAGGTCTATGTAATTGGCATCTGGTGACTCAACAAGTATTTCCTTACATTTGGGAATTAGATCTAGGATAAAGCAATAAATGTAGCTTTCATACTCTACCTCTAAATATTTACAATGTTCATAAGGCTATAAGTCTCCATTAATGGTGACCTCTATACCTGAGTAAGACAACTTGAGATATTGGAGCAATGTTGAAGTAATTGCATGAATTTCATGTGTCCAAGGTCTACCCAAGAGAAAATTTTATGATAAATCTATGTCTAACACATGGTAAAGTGTATCATGGGTCAAGGGCCCAATGATAACTAGAAAGCTGATGGTGACTTGTGACCTTCATTCTTCATTATCATAGGCCTTGATAGTGATTATTTTTAGTTGTACATTGACTATTTTATATCCAAGATGCTTTATGAGATTTAATGACACAATATGTATGTCTTACCCATTTTTTAAGAGTACACATTTGAATTTATACTATGCGATGAAAACTTCAATGTATAATGGATTTTTATAGAGAGGGATTAAAGATGACATGTCACTTTGGTCAAAGGTAAACTATTGGCTTAGAACCAAGTGTCTAACCAAAACTTAAAATTTGTTTGGGGTTATGTTATTTGGAACATATGATTGGCCTAAGAATTCTATTAGGATGTTCTTGTGGATAGTAGACATATGTAACAAATCCAAGATAGACATTTGTGTGAGTGTCTTTTGAAGTTATTCCATAATGTCAAATGTATTTTCCCTAATAAAAATATATGGCTTGTTCCTAGCTAGGATAGTGGGTTGGATTGGTTCATTGGAAGATGGTTATGGGCTTAGAATGATAATCTTTGACTGCCAAGATGTGATTTCATGATTGAGATTAGACACAAGACCATTATTACTAGGAAATAATGATGAAGAGTGGCTAGATAGGGTAAGTCTTGATTGCTGATGCACTTGTTTGTGGTTATGGGGTAATGATGAGTTATCAATATAAAGTCTAGAATAGTAATCCTTAGTTATTGGTGCACTTGGTTGTTATCCTAGGTCAAGGATAGATCACTGGAATAGATGGGTTGGTTAGAATCATTCATAAATGGTCTTGTAATTTATCACTTTGTCTTGGATTAATGGTGATGGTATAAATGTGACCTCCTATAATATGACCTATAACTTTGGTATAGTCATGGGTAATTACGTGGTTAGTCTACTAGTTATTGGAATCATTTTGGCCTTAGTTCCTCCCATTCAAATGACATTGTTGTTGTTTATGATACTATTTTTGTTGTCATGAATATTGATACTATTGTTATTGATTATCTAACCTTTATTATTGTTATTGTTGATTATTATTGTTATGTTATGGAAAATGGTTTTGATAGACACCCAATTTTTTATTTGATGTAGATGCTTTATTATACAATATGATCTCTCCATTTTCCAACATATTTTAAATGAAGTGATTGATTTTCACACAATGATGTAGATTATGTCCATGAACATCATTATATTTATATAACTAATTCTCTCTATACAAGAATAGATACAAAATACCCTAAGGATAGAGATTTATAATTAGCCAACTAATCATGTTAGTTATGGCTAGCTTATGAAATAGGGATTTAATATGTTCTCCACGGTCACTAAAAACTTGATGAGTAGCAATATTTCTCCTCAAAAGAGGGGTTAACAAAGGTAATAATTGTTGAATTTATTGATTTAGTCTAGGTTGTTGTGAAGGTTGCACTTGTTTAATGGGTCAATGATTAGGAGTAAGATGTATTTGTAACATTGGTTGAGCAACAAGTATCTACACCATTTAGACATGACACAACTTGGTTACTCCATTTCCAACAACATTCTTGTTATGGTAAAATTGCTTGTATTTTTCATAATTATTATCCTTTCCTAGTGTTAATGCTTGCATTTAGAAATGGTTTGGGTTCTAATTTTGGCTTATTCTTTGGTTTTAGTTTTGATTTTGATTTAGTGAGTTTAACTTGATAATCTATTTTTTAATAAGAGCCTTTTCAATTAGTAAAACTTTATCTATGATCTCTTTAAAAGCATTTGTAAAATGAAGTTTTAGATGATAGGATATCTCACTATGAAAATGTATAGTGAACACAGTAGCTGATTATTTTTTTGGTATGTTATGGGTGAAGTGGCTAGTAAGTTCTCTCCATCATTATAGATATCATGTAAAGCTTTCACAAAACTTATGTTTGGACTGAGTCAAATCTAGCCATGAAATATCATGTTCAAGATTGTTGGGGAGATATTACATAGATTTGTCTAAGAAGTTGTCAAATTTAGATACATAATTATTTGGAAATTTTAGGAACCACTGTAAAGCTTATGCTACTAAACTTTTGAGAAATAAGAGGACTAGGTAAATGTCATTATAAGTCACTAGATGGAAAGCAAAAAATAATTATATTAAGTAGGCCTTAGGGTCTCCTTTAACCTTGTATTTATCTAATTTTTATGGTTCATACCCTAGAGGAAATGTTATCTGTAGATACTTCATTTTGAATGGGTAAGAACAAATGTTATCTAACTTAAACTTCTTGATATGTTTCTTGACTTGAATTATAGTAGTTTCATCTTTCATTTACTACATATCTTCTACCAAGAAACTATATGGAACATTGATCTGAGGTGGAGGTTAGATAGCCAAATATGGATTACCCTAATCATTGTATAATGTAGGAATGATTTATTGCATAATTTTAGTTTGATGAGTGAACCAACTAGGAATATGTATCCATGAATTGGGGTGCAGTTATTGAAATTGCATGAATTATGGTGTGATATTCTAGTTTTGATTAAGTATAAAGGTATTATTTTTAGGGAATTATGGCTATGATGGAAGGATATGGCTTGGGGAAAATTACTATGCCTGTTGAGGTTGAGTAGGGACTTGCTACTGACTAGTCAAACTTAGATTAATGAGGGGAACATATTATGGACCAAGGCCCTATCATTGGATCTACATCACATGTTAAATAAAATGCAATTGATACCTAAATGATACTTGTGAGATAATAGTACTTCTTGGTTACACAAACACCTATTTTGAACTAGACATTTATTGGATGTTCAAAATTTGTCTTTGACCAATAGGAATATGTTGTTGATTAGACAATGTTTGTGATTTTAAAGGCATGTTGGTCTATAATTATTGAGGTATAATTATCACTACCTGCTAAGGTAGAACATTTATTTCTCCTATTAGGGTGACGTAGTGTTATGCCTCTAATATGATGGTATATTAGACTATTCCTAGTGTTATGTAATATTCATCATCACCTGTTGAGGTAGAGTAGCATTCATCATGTGTTATTGAGGTAAGTCCCTAATATGTGATTGATTATTAATCTTTCTGGTTTCATGTTTGATGAGGCACCTAGTTGAGGATTAGAGGTATCTTGTTGTGGTTAGGATATATGACTTCCTTCCCACTATTTTTGTGCACCAATCATGGTATTAACTAAAGGAACTTATTGTGGACTATTCATTAGTGTAGTTAAACCACTTTGGCTTGGATTGGAATAAACGTATGTGTTATTCATCATGTTTGGCACATTATTTTGTGTATAAGTAGTAATCACTTATTCGATAGCTAGGATGTTGTACATGTATCCAAATAAAGTTATTTGTGCAAATAGGTGTATACTTGAATTATATTAATGTATCAATTCAATTAACATCCTTGTTGAAGGAGATAACTCTATGAGTGGAGTATTTGACATGGACATGTTATTAAAGCTGCATGCAAGATTAAAATAAGTTTTATATGCTTATTATATTTATATAAAGTGGTCTTCCATGAGGCTATTTCCTTTGAAAATAATATTTGGGTCTTGATATGACATCGTCATGAGCACTTGAGGATTATTGGTATCAATGGCTTGATTATAAGGTATGTTGAGAGGCACTCTAAGTAGGCTAGGCAAATATTCATGGGGGAAGTCTACTCTAAACATATACCTAACCTCTATGGATCTAACTAAAACTTCATCTTTATTTTCAATCAAGTGATGATCAAACAAATAAGGATCTTATGTCGATGGCATAATAACATAATACGGTTGTTATTAAGCTTGATCTACAATTGATGGTACACTATTAAGGTATTATACTATTTTATCCTAGTCATAATCTGAATATGGAGGCATGTTAACTAAATAATGGGCTAAGGGATCTTGTATTTATTCCCAAGATTGAGTAGTGTAAGGAGGATAAGGATCTGTCTCATAAGCAACATTGTCACCATAGGGGTCTTGAATAAATTCGTCTTGTGAGACCATGTTATCATAACCTAGTTTATACATGGCTTCACTACAAGTTTAATGAGACATATCTAAATTAATTATGAACGTTCCATGGATAAAGTCCTAGATTTCTATAAACTCTTAAAAACAAATTCCAAAGGACAAATTGTACAAACATGGTATAAAAACTAGATTTATCTCCAAAATGGTCATTTTTAAAACATGGGATAAAATAGTCAAATGTCAAATGTCAAATATATTATAAAAAAGGGGTAAATTTAATGAATAAAAACTAGAATGACAAATGTAGGTGAAAATTATTTCAAACAAGTCTAATCTAGGTCAAAATAAACAAAGGCTGCAAGTCTTTTGGAAAATAAGGCATAAAATCTAGGCTCAGAATAGGTATTTCTTGGTATTTTGGAGATAAGGCACAAAATCTATACTTTAAACAAAATGAGGTCTAAAAGGCAAGAGATTTAATCTAACAAATTTGAAACACTTTGACCCAAACTAGGCAATCATATTTTAACACACACTTGATCATTTGAAAAAAGACATGAAACATTAGGCACATATAAGATACACCACTTCCCCAATTTTAGGCACAAAAATAGTCTTTAAATCAAGCAAGGAACTAGTCTAAATTACAAAACCAAAAAGTGAAAAGTAAATGTCTATGCCAAATATATATGAGGCATAGGTAAAAACCAATGAATGTTTGGATGTGAACTTTCAAGGTTAAATTTGAACTTAATTTAGAAGATTAGGATTTTTAAAATAGACAACAAGATATACAATAATGAACATCTTGATCGTACTAGGCATATATCCAAAAGACACATGTGGTTTTTGAAATTATAATTTAGACATAAGGTAACAAGTCTTTAAAACAATTCAAGAAGTGTAGTGGTGTTATCTTTCTCTAAAGGTATTAAAAATAGTTTGTTTTGATCATTTAAATAATAAAATTATAATTAAATGGATAGCGTACTGATTCCCATTTCAAACAAGTCACACACACACACACACACACACACACACACACACACACACACATAAAGGTTTAATAAATGACTAAGAAAAATGTGGTGTCAAATGGGTAGCATAATGCATTTTCAAAAAAAGGCATGATTTACAAAAAGGATTATTTTTGATGTGTTATGAGATATAAATATTTTCAACATAAGATGAAGTTAGTAAAAAGGACAAAATCACAAAAACACCTAAGTGTAATGATCTTAATCTTATAACTAACAAGGTTACTTTGTAATGTCAATTTCCATTTATATACTTTATCTTGAGAGGATTTTAATTCATTGGTCCAAAAATTAAAATCACATGAAAGTATGGTTTTTAGGCCCCCTCTTCTCTCAAGAGTTTATATGATGACATGGAACTTCAAGCTACTTTCCTTACATCAACAATATGTCCACAACAAGTGGGGTTGTCTATACTATCAAATTTTGTTCATTTATAAATGATCCCATATTTGTGGTAAACACTAGGGATTAATCACATCATTTGGATCCATGTCAATGGGATTGTTATGAAAGTGTCTTTTCCTTTTCACAACTACTACATCCATCAATTTATCAAGGTAGTGTGATGTCTGAGTTTCCCCAATGTTCTGAGGCTAAGTACCACTAATAGAGATTTTTTAAACTACTCAAAATAAGCATCCAATTGGGTCAACCTAAATTAATATACCCTACCATGAAGTGGGGTTAAAATGATGTTGGGAGGTGAATTTAGAGGTCAATTATTCCCTAGAGAACTAGTGAGGAGGTGATGAATTCCCGCCTACAAGCCAAAAATACATGAAATAAAGACAAGTGAAAAGACTTTAAGGTCATTTTAGATCACCCAAATCATATAGATTTGGGGAGGGACTTATAGAATTTGCTTCTGTGTTTTTAGACAAAGATACAAATATACAGAGTAAGCATTTTTTATTACCCAAGTTCCCTAAAGGGGATGGGGGAGAGCATACATGCATCACTCATTTTGCTAAACAAACACTTTCAACAAACAATCATAAAAATGAAACTCTTATGAGAATTTAACTAAATTGAAATTTCATTTTTATACCACCAAAAATAAATATGTTATGATGTTTGGCCTTTTGGCTTTGTGGTTACTAATTATAAAAACATGAAAAACAACTAAGAAATGAAAACAACTAAGTACATTTTAAGCACCAAATACAATGTGTGTAATATTTAACCATCCTTAAACTTTTCTCTTTCCATATTAGGGCCTAAATATTTTTAGAGGGTTTACCTACTTAGAATCCCAAAATCAAGTGAGAAAACAACATTTTAAATTTAGCTCTCAAGTATTTCTTGTCTTAGAGACTTATCGTCACTAATCTACAAAGATTGATGTCAATTAAAAAAATTGATGTTGATTAAGGTAGATCATTGATGTTTCCCTTAAAATACATAAAAACAAAGTCTATTTTGATGGAAAAATTATTAATAAATAAGATTAAAACCCAAATATCTCATGGATTATATAGGAAATGGGTTATACAAACAACATGCAGATCATCAAACACAAAATGAAGGCAATAAAAATAAAGTAAAACCATTATTATCCATGTTACTTATCTTGTTCTACTTGTTTTACATAGATATCATGGTTTATTCTTGTAATTGACATTGATTATAAAAAATTTCATCGATACCTAAAACCTAAAACTTGATTAAAAAAGATGTAAAAAACAAAGCTAAAACTTGAAACTTGAAGATTTATATGCATCCATTAGAAAAACTAAAAGTAGAATATCAATCTCCTTGGCCATACGGGATACTTTGTCCCACTAGGTGTGCCATGATGTGAACAAGTATTATGTTGATGGGAGGTTAGTCTTGTGTTAGTTCAATAAAATAAATCAAAATAACACATCAAAATCCTAACACTCTATCCTAGACACTAGGGAGAGTATATGTAATAATCATGCATATGAAAACATAACTAGAACAAACAAAAAAAAACATTTGTTTACCTTCTTTAGAAATCCAAATGGATTTTTGAAGTGGCTTACTAAGCTTGTGCATTAAGAAGTCGTTGGAAATGAAGCTTTATTTGCTCCTTTTCTCCTTGCACTTTGGATAGGATACTTGGCTTATGAATTTGGCATGGTAACATTACTTTTATGGCTTATTTGTATCTATTTGAGAATTATAACATTACGCCAAGATATACTAAAGATCAATGTGTATGGCCTTGTATTTATAGCATCCAAAAGTTAACTCTTGCCAAAGGTGAGTTAACGTTGAGTTTAAATATCCATTGAGTTCAAAGTAACCCTAGGTGAGTTGAGGCTAATTCTGATTGAGTTAAAATTTCTCATGTAATTATGATTTTCAATAATTATTCATGGCTCTTAAATTAGATATTTTTAGATATTTGCAAAGAAATTGACAACTCATAAAGGTAATGATGAAATGTTTTGATTTTTTGATTTTTTGAATTTCCATTTTTAGATATTCATTAATTTATAATGGATAATTCAACTAATCATTTAATCTTGTTTAATTAGATGATTAATTTTGATTAGCATTTTAGCTCTTTTAGGATTTGATCAAGTGCCCTACTTAATCGGTCCATATACTAAATTACCAATTGTTTGGTCACAAGGTGATTAGGGATGAATCTATGAGAGGTTATTATTTCATAAGGGATATTATCCCAAATAGGGATGCCTCAACATGATTTTGAGTATTGATGAATGATGCACAAATGAAATTGGGATGTTCATTGTTTTTTAGGATTAATTTATAATATTTGTTAGGAATTAGTTCGAAGTCTATTTGGAAGCTAGTTGTGCCCATAATTGGGTGTCTATACCTATGCCCTAAAATTTTTGAGATAATATCACATGTCTTCATTTTGAGGATTCATGGACCCAAGTGGTGAAATAAATAGTTAAGAGAAGTTTAAAACTTGAATATTTGAGATCATACCATGTGACACACTCTCAAGACCCTGAGAATGGGAGGGTGGTCATAGATAAACAAATTCATCAAAGAATGAAGGCTCAAGATGAATTCATGTGGTGACATATTAGGATCCTAAGACACATCCAACTATTAAATATATTAGAAACACCTAAAATCCTTGAGTGCCAATATGATACCACATGGCATCATCTTAAAGACCTAGGCCTTAGAGAAAATTCAATGATCAAGGATTGAATAAGCCAAAGGCACCATGTGGAAGAAGAAAGATGGGGAAAAAAGGTAGTGGTGGCCTAAGCTATTGAGATTGTGCCAAGTGGCATGATACCCATAACCTAATCAAGGATAAACACTCGTCATTAGGGTCTCTGAGAAAATAACATGTAGCCTCATGGTAGAGAGTGGGGAGCCTATAATTGATGAATGTAAATGTGTTTAAGCAAGCAAATATGTTTTATGTTTAGTAAGAATAGAATATAAACTTATATGAACTTAATGGTAATAAGTAAATAAACTCAAATTTGATATTTGATTATATAAATGATAATATTTTATGCTTTTAGTTTAAATTGGTTTTTATTATCTATTTAAATGTATAACAAAATTTAATTTGAATCTATTTTTGGTGATGTGGAAAAGTAAAAGTAGTTGAAATGTATTTAGTATTCATGATATAATATATTTTAAGGATATTTGTGAACATGAAAATTATTTGTTTAAACAAAGTGTTATTCTATGGATTAATGATTTTTACCTATTTTTCCACATCCTATACAATGTAGAAATATATTTTTAGTATGATTATAATAGATAAAATATTATTAATGTGATATTGTTAATATGGATCATTATTTCAAATTAAAATATTTATTAATACATTTTATTATATTTTGTATTCTGATTTACTCACCACGCGATCTTGTAATTTTTATATAAGTGAAAGCTATAGTGCATAATTTAATGGATTATTGGCTTGTTAACAATCAAAATAAATGATTTAAATAGGAAGATAGGTTTGATTATGTAAATGACATTTGAATGGATTACCATAGTTATATGACCAAATATAGTAATGTGTATAGAGCTTACATGATCTTGTTCATATAGATCATTAATTCAAATTAAATATTTGTTAAGACATTTTATTATATTTTAGATTCTAATTTATTTACCATGTGATCTTGTAATTATTGTAAAAGTGAAATATATAGGGCATAAATTAATGGCATATTATTTTTTTAACAATCAAATTAAATGTTACAGACAAGAAGATAGGTTTGAGTAAGGCAAAGACATTTGAATGGCATGCCATAGTCATGAAATTGAACAAAGTAGCATGTATATATATTATGTGATATTTTTCACATCGATAATAAAATAAAATTAAATATTTATTAAGACATTTTATTCTATTTTGTATCCTGATTTATTCACCATGTGATCTTGTAATTCTTTTACAGGTGAATGTTATAGGGTGTAAATTAATAGCTTACTAGTTTGTCGACAATTAAAATAAATTTTATAAATAATAAGATAGGTTTGATTAAGGTAGTGACATTTTAATGGATTACCATATTCATGTAACTTAACAGAGTAGTGTGTATAGAGCTTACATATGGTGAAGATAAAAAAAGAAAGCTATAGACAAACATAGTAGTTAAGTTATCTATAATTGTGGCTTTGCTTAAGAACATAAACAATAGAGAAAAAATGTTCCAAACTTATAAATAATAGTGGTGTATGGATTTGTTGGTAGTCTTTATCTATATTTAAAAAAAATACATAGTATTATCCTTTAATATGCACTTCTGTAGCTAGTTTCTAAAATAAATCCTATAAGAACAAAAAGATAGGGAATCAAAATTGAATGGCTTACCACATCCATAAAACTGAGAAGAGTAGTGTGTATAGAGATTAGGCATTGTGGAAATGTCAATGAATGATGTAGAAAACACATTGGGTAAGTTATGCATATATATAGAGTTGTTTGAGAACATAAATAATTGGTAAAAAATGTTCCAAACTTAGAACTTGTTGTTGCTTGCACAACACATCCTAGTTCGTTTAAAAATTAGACAACCTCCTTCTTTTTTCATGGTTGGTCAATCTCAATTTGTATGCCAAATTAAAACCTTGTAATACTTCCACTAGATAGGATGAGATCAAATGATTAATTTTCATATATAGCACTTAGTTTGAAAATGCTTCCTTGGCCATTTATTTATCAATTAAAACTCCTTTAAATAAACCCTTGCTTAGGGAATAAAAACTATATTATTATTTTGAAAATCCTTTTTGTGTCCCCCCCCATGTGAATTTAATTGCCATGTCTTGAAATAATCTTTTGGGTTTAATTCAATGTGGAATTTGAAAAGTCATTTGACCATGAAGTTTTTATCATGTGGGAAATGTTATGTAACATTGGAAATACTGTGCATTTCTATTTTTCATTAATAGAAAAATCATTATTCAGGTGATCAAATTTTTATTGTAGATAGAGTCCCTCATTGAATTTGAAAATATTTTGAATTAGCAAATATTCCTTTGAAATATAGAAGATCCTCTATCATTTCCACCTATAAAATGATAGTGTCACTTTTAATTTTTGACTTGGCCATTTCATTCATAGATTTATAGGACCCAAATATATTGAGTGTAGATTAAATGAAGATGTAAAACTCATCAACATTTTGGCTTCACTATCCTTCCATAGATCCATTAAAAAATGGTTAAATTTTGAGAACCTCCCCTTATGATATTATATCATGTTTTTCCATCATGGTGCATGATTAAGTTGAGAAGGAAGATTAAGTAGTTCTAATAACTGAAGGCCCAAGATCAGTCCATGTGGCATGGTCCAAAATAGTTAGGACTCAAAGGATAAATCTTTAAATTTAAAATACTCACAATCCATGAATGTCTAATATCACATCACATGGCATGATATTAGACTGTCAAGACTCAAAAAATAAATTTCATACAATTGGTATATGGGTCACTCATCTATATACTTTCCCTCCATGGCCTCAAATGGATAATATGCTACCATGAATTAGGGGATGGAGAATCTCCATGAAAATAGCTTCACTTTTGTTTTCCCAGATGGTTGAGATGCCCCCACATGGTAGCATCTAGAGTGTTGGTTTATATAATTTCCTCCATGGCCTTATATGGATGAGATGCTACCACATGGAAAAAACTTAGGTATTCAATGGCTGGGACATATTTTCATATCCAAAGTTGACTATACTTCTTTGAATGATCAAGATACTTCCATGTGGTAGCATTTAGGGTACTCATCTATAGACTTTCCCTCCATAGCTATGCATGGACAATATGTTGCCATATAGTAGTATCTAGGCCATCTATGTGTATGGAGGGAAAGAAATTTGGGTGGAGGCCTCTAATCATATAAGATGTTTCTACATGGCATCATCTCAACCATCCTAGTCTATAGAGGGAAATAATTTTGAGTCTAAGTATCCCAAATACCCAAGTGCTTGAAATCACCCCACATGGCATGATCTTGATGACTTAAGTTTCAAGAAGAAAATTTATTTTAAAAATTACTCCAAAGCCTAAAGGCCCCATATTATGCAACATGGCATCATCTCAAGATTTTATATCTCAAAGTAATATATCAAATTATTCCATGGATATTTGAACCTGAGAGCTCAAGATCATGAAATGTGGCATGATATTAGTGAAGATAGTTACAGAGGAATTTGAAACACTTTAGAGATATATAAATAATAGAAGGCCCAACATGATGCCACATTGCATCATCTTAGGGTCTAATTCCCATAGAAGAAAATATATTTTTAGAGTGTCTTGGAATCCCCTACCAATGGATGTCATCCACTTGTTGGTAGATAGTGAGGCTAATAGAATAAATGCATAGATGGGGCTAGAGATAAAAAGTGAAACCATGATGAGGATAAGTGTCTAGTGGTTATTAGATGGATTTAACTATGAAACTATGTTTTATTAAATTATATATTGCATAAGTTATTAATAATGATAAGGGACATATGTTATCTCTCTATAAGAGTTGAGATGTCTCCATGTGGCACCATTATGAAAATCAAAAGCACATAGGATTTTTTAAATTAGTAGAGGGGACTGATGTCTTAGATACTAAAGATTATGTCACATGGATCCATATCCTGAGCCAAGATGAAATCCACATTGCACCATCATAAGATCCAATGCCCACATAAGTAAATATAGTATCCAAACACTTCCATTTTGCCTAAGTTCCTAGATATCATGCTATATGTTACCACGCCACACAATTTCCACATGGAATAATCATGTGTCTTAGATTTTTTTGTAAAGATAATAGTTTATATGTTCAAATTCCCTGATATGTCTCCACATGGCACATTATCTAGATCCTACAAACCTGCCACGTGGTGTCATCATAGGCTTTTAATACTCAAAGGATTTATGATATGTCAATTAGTTCAGGGATTCCATAGGAGGGACACTATTCAAAATCTTTGGGATCGAAGATCTTTTAGAATTAATCAAATTTACAAAGCACCGAAACATTAAAAATCCATGATGGAAATCAATGATGCCACATGTTGATTTAACATATAATATTTGATTAAGTAAGTAGTTTAATTTTGATTTATTTATAGATATACAATTTGAGAATACTTTTAGTAATTCATACTATCAGATCTCTATGGTCAACTACAAATACATATGACAAAATTTATAGTACATTTAAATTTCCTACGCATAAGACACTAGACAACCACCATAATGGGAAAGCCCCAATTCTCAATATGCATAAAATTAATAGTGTAATTAAAATTTTCATTCTTCCTTTACTTGGCTTATGTGAGGGTACCAATACCATGAAATGTTTTAAGCCAATGAGAAATTTAAAAAATACCCTTTTTAATACATTATGTTAGATAAAATGCAATTTTTTTGGTTGAACATTAAAATATTTTCAACCACACAAAATGATGACATTTGATTAGCTAATAAAATAAGGATTAATTTTAACTTAGAGAAAACATAATAATAGCTAACTTATTTGGGTCCATGGATATCAATCCATTTGGGTAGAGGCCTTTAAACCGTTAGGATTATACCAAGTGGTAACATTTAAGCCATTTATGGCCATAGAGGGAAGGAAGTTTGAGTCTAAGTATGTTGAAGACCAAAGTTCCCAGGATCATACCATGTGGCATGATTTTGGTAACTCAGGTCTTGGGAAGAAAGTACAATTAAAAAATGCCTCCAAATATTGAAGGATAAATATGATGCCACATGGAGTCATATCATGATTTGATAACTTAGAGGAATTTATCAAAACAACCAAAGGATATCTAAACCAAAAAGTCTAAGATCACACCATATGGCATGATCATGGTAAAGATAGATGTAGAGGACTTTGAAATGTTGTTAAGAAATATGAAGACTTAAATGCTTGATATGATGCCATGTGGCATCATCTTGGGTCCTCATTCTTGTATAATAAAATAGATCTATGGAGTGTCCCAAAATCCCCTACCAATGATGTTGTCCATGTGTCAGTAAATAGTGGGGCTGATAACATAAAAGTATAGATGGGGCCTAAGATAAAAAGGAAGGCCATGATGAGGACAAGTGGATAATGGTTATTGCATGGATTAAATTATGAAACTATGATTGTTGAAATTATAAATCACATAAGTTATTAATTATGATAGGGGATGGATGTCATCTTTCAATAAGAGTTATGATGTTGTCATGTCATGCCATCATAGAATGTGGAAGTGTAGAGGAAATTTCAAAGTAGAGGAGGGGCTCAATGGCCCTGAGTATAGATATGATGCCATGTGGATCCATATCATGATACAAGATGAAATTCATGTGGCACTATGATGGGATCCAATGCCCATAGAATTAAATACAATGGTCAAAGGTTTCCATCTTACCTATGTGATCAAATCATTCCATAGAGTACAATCTTAGTTATATATTATAACATCACATAATTTCAATGTGGTAAATCATGGGGCTTGGATATTATTACAACCTATAGTATGTTATATATTTAGATACCCTAAGATGTTACCATATGGCACATTATTAGGCTCCTATTATGCCTCCACATGGCATCATTGCTAGCCTTTAGGTATCAGAGGATTTATGTTGTGTTGATTGGGTACAAGCTTCTATAGGTGTGAAACTTGTCATAATTATGGGGATTAGGGATATTTTGAACATAGTCATATTTAAAAAGTGCTGAAATACTAAAAATCCATGATGGAATGCATGAATTCCAAGTTTTGGTTTAGCTTTAATTCTGTTAATGTATCTCTTGATACAAGCCAATATTCAGGTGAAGGGGATGTTAATCCATACCTCCCTTAAAAGGAGGGAGATCCCATGAATAAAATATCTCCCCAAGTTCTAAATATACTAGGTCTTGGTATGTTGGTCTTCATTAAGTTAGTTAATGTAGACTTGTTCCATTAAGGGGCCTATTTTAATGAATTGATATGTGGTTACTTTTAGTTAACAAGTTCATAGAGAGAGGGTTGTACTTCCTTTGGATATGCATGTAGGTTTAGCCTCTAATAGAAATCAAAATTATAAGATTTATATAAGAGAATAGTAGTTGATTTATTTAATAATATACAATATTAATGGGTGCAAAAATGCTACAATGATGGAAAATCAAAAGTTAAATAATAATCAAGATAAATAATTAAATTTTGATCATAAACTAATTTGATCATAAATAAAGGGCAAAAGTATAGGGATAAAGAAATAAAATGTATGATGAAATTGTAAATGAATTTATAATAATCTAATTGCATGGATCTAATAAGACTAATATTTAGTTGAAATAGACCTAACACAACTCCAAATAAATGTGGTGCAAGGGTCTAAGAAGTTTGATTATGAGAAGGAAAGACATAATTTCCATAAAATGCACAAAAAAGGATTACACAATCTCAAGAACCTTCAAATATCAAGATTTTCATTTTAATTAATAATATCTTGGACTCATACAGTCATCTAAATACAAGAAACATCTTTGAAAATAATGAAACTAAAATAGGAGAAAGGGAGAAATTATCCTAGAAAGTAATGAAGTGTAGGAAAAAAATGGGCATAGCCTCTTTATGCCTCTTTTACAATTCACAAAGAACCAACCTTTTAAAAGGTCTTTAGAGCTCAATATCAAAATGCAAGGGATGAGCCCTTCCATTTTTTTCCAACTTAACCCACTGATGGGGTAGTTTTAAATATTCATTGCTAATTGATGAGGCTAGTTGGAATTTGGTTAGGTTTGTTAGCTTTATCATGATCAACAACTTCCAAAACCACACTTGTTAAGGCAAAAAATTGTCTTTAGTGCTCATTATCTCTTTGAGTCACATTTTATTATGTATGCCACATAATTATTAGTTCCAAAATTATTATATTTCATTTAATTCTAGGACCAGATAGAGATATGATTTTGATATATATGGTGAATTTTTGTTAGGATCCTCTTATAATTACCAATCGACCAATCTCTACATAGGCTTCCATATTTAATTCTAGGGGTAAATTAAATGAAGTGTCCATATCTAAATCAATCATAAGAATTTATATAAATAAATTCTTATTTAATTATCTAAATTTTTTTACTTCAGAGTCCTATGGTTGGTAGTAAATTAGTTGTAACTTGACTACACTTACTATCTCAAATACGTAGTTCTATGTTGGGTTTTGACAATTCTGACATCTAGATAGATTATCAATTTCAAGTTATTATTATGTTAAATTGTGTTTCCATCATGTAATTATTTAATTGGATTGATTCAATTAGCTTCACCATGATTTTTTAGTGCTTAACAGGGGACTTAAATTAATGCAAATTGGGATTTATTTTGGTTAAGTGAGACTTCACCATGTGGCATCATCTCGCTTGTTGATAGATCTGACATAATATTGGGTTTTTTGGAATCCTATGAGTAAGCAAGTCACCAAGATCATGACACTTGGAAACATCCCATTAATCCACTTATCTAGATACTTTGACTTATACATAATTTATTAGGAATAATGGGTCATCAGGATCTTGCAATGTGGCAACATATTGGTGATTTGCTCACCCAGAGGTCTACTAATGTTGGGTTTCCTAAAAAATTAACTAAGTCCCATAGAGAATTATTTGGATACATGGCCATCATAAAAATTATAAATTAGACTAAAAGTTAAAAGCCTTTGGATGAGTTAGAGCTACTAGGTTTCTGCCAAGTGTCACTAGGTCAATCCATGTATTTGCAGGCATAAATTAGAAAAGCACATTCAACATTATTCAAATTAAAAACCAACATTTAGGATTTCAAATTTTAATGAATTATATATTTTAATAATTGAAAATTTATATGTCTTTTTAATTAAAACAAATCTATTGTAGAGACTCAAAAAAATAAAGCCACTTTGAATGAATATAAAGCCTATTTTTCATGCAACTTTCATCAAATTTTTTATATAATCAACTATAATAAAAAGTGAATTGATTCAACTTTTTGTCAATTTATATCATAATTGAAGAAAAAATGGACCAAATAATTTTAGTAAAAGAGGCATAAAAAAAATCTAAATTAGTTAGATGTTTTGCATAAACCTAATGTCAAATCGCACAAAAAGAGGATTTATGTGTTTCACAAACACATGTATAAAAAATAATAAGACTTAATAAATTCATACAAAATTAAATTTCACCTTTGATGCACAATATATTTTACTCATATTCCATTTGTTTTATGATGCTATATTATTACTATTTAGGTTTGGCTAAAATAGTGAAGCATTTTCAAACCATTGGTCTTTACATCTAAGAATAAAGACACAATCAAGTCATAATATTGAAATAAATAAGCAACAAGTTTTACTACATGATCTCAGATTTTCACATTAGTTAATCAAATATAGCTTAGGTTATTCTTGAAATCTTGAAACCTATATAAATTAACCATTTATCTAGGCATAATATCTTTTAAAATGACGGCTTGACCATTTTGTCATCTTAGATGACCATTAATCTTAAGTTAGTCAAGTGCCATGAGGCACTTTTTCATTAGTCTAAAGGGTTCACAGTTTAAAATATAGTGATTATCTTATACATGTCAAATTTATTCTCAGAGGGAAGTTGATGTCATCAGGGCACCATGTGGAAATCCCTTGTTTAGTAGGGTATTTAGCTTAGACACCTAGAGAGACACCATGTGGCATCCTCTTAGGGCCCCAGGCTTTTAACTTAGTCATTATAATTAGTATCATCTCTAAGTTCATGGGTTCACAAGAATTTTACAAGTGGCTATTGAGGTATGTTCCTTTTACTGGTGTTGAGGCATTGATGTCAAAATTAAGATGGATGTCATTGATGTCAAGGTCAAGTGTTGATGCCATGCATGGTGGAGTGGTATGAGACAAAGAAGTCTTATGATAAGATAAAATTTGAAGGTAGCCTAATACTTATATATTATGAGATAATTTGAAGGTAACCTAGTAATTATTTTTAGGTTGATGGAATGACAAGGTCAATATCAGGATGTAATTTAAGACACTACTGAGTACTAGGTATCTTTAGAAGCCTAATCTAGTCCTATGAGAAGGTGTATAAATAAAACATAGTGAAACTTGGTGAGTTGTGTCACTAAAAGCATGATAGAGTATATAAAAGTTGCGTAAACATGTGAAAAAGGCAAATAAGCCTTCATAAATATTATAAGTTTAATTTTGAAGATTTGTCCCTGCATTGAGAGACCTAGTAAGAAGGTATATGCCTGTTAGCATGATGAGATGAGTAGTGTGAGACTTGTGTGAAGAAGGTTTGAATTATTTAAGCATTATATGATCTTTTATGACATGAGGATGAGGTTTTAAGAATAAAAAAAGAGGTTTTATGTGTGATCAAGGTCTAAGTATGACTGGTAGTTCAAGGCCTAGTGTATAAAGAGACCAAATGTGACCTAATGAGGGGCCAAGTTTAGTTCCCAAGATGCCAGAGCTATATTTCACATAAGCATCACCAAATATTATATTCAAAGGGTAAATGAGAATTTATTCATTAGAGAGGTGTGATTAATATTTCATGAAGATCTATCTATATTTCTACAAGTGATGAGCAAGGTCATATGACCTAATTCTGCTAAGGAAAGGGCTTGTTGAGCGAGAAGACCTAATAGGCTACTTGAGAGAGATATAAGAGTGAGAAGAGAAAAATAAGGTGCTCATATTCAATTGAATGAGAAAAATGTATCCAAAGGTGATCAGAAATTCAAGGTATCTAAGTTGGTGCTAGGTTACCTATGGGGTTTGTGCCTCCTTGCAAGTTGGTGCTTACTAAAGGACTAATTGAGTTAGTGCTTGACTAGAGAAGGGGTTGGCACTCCTTGTGGGTTTGGTACCTCAATAAATTTTGATTAAATACATATATTACTATAGTCCAAGATATATATAATTGGGTTTTATCCCCCAAGAGGGTTTCCCGCATATCTCCTATGTTCTTATGTTGTTTGATTTCATAGAGACTTGTTTATGCATTGATTAATGTATGTATGTGAATGAATGCTTCATGGATGTTAAGTGAAATTAAAGGATTATTCTAAGGAAAATAATTAACCCCCATCCCCTCTTAGTATTTATACTTCTAATAGTGGAAACTTATCAAGTCCCAAGGGTCATAGGACCTTAAAACCATTAGGTCGTTAGGCCATCATTTAATCTTTCTGGGTCTTTGAAGATCTAGTCCCCCAGGAAGTTGTGACATGACATCTTATGGGGGCCTTAAGGTCATTAATCATTAGATTTATTGTTTTAATACCTTTGAGCTTTTGGGCTCTTGAATTTGTGTCACATGGCATGATTTTGGGTTCTAGGGTATTTTTAAAATACTTAACGAATTTTGGACTTGAAAATATTTATAATTTGGCCTAAGACCAAGAAATGGTCTAAGAAAGGCATGTAAAACATCTCAGGGAAACCCAAAATTTTTAAGGCATATAACGAAATCAATAAAAAGACTAAGGAAAATGAACTTAAAATATCTTGGGGCTTAGATGGTCTTCAATCTAGGTGGGATTGACTTGGATGGCTCAGGAGAGATTGACTTGGATAATTTAGGAGAGCTTGACTTAGAAATTAAAAAGTCTACCAAAAGAGGTAAAATTTAAATGAGCCACTCAAAATATAAAATTAAGTAAATAGAACCTAACTCATGACCATTTATACAATATCCTTCTTTTAGGCAAACTCTTAGACATGAAAAAGTCTCTTTAGAATAGATTTAGAAATAATAGGATAAGTTAAGAAAAAGGAGGGTCCCCATTATATTTGAAAATGGGGCATGTTGAATCCAAAATATTAATATCTCATCCAAATATAAACATTAGTGTAAGCGACATCCCAAAATAATGTCAAAACATGAAGGCACCAAATTACGTTCTAACACATTGCATACTATACTTTAATTTTTCCTAAAGACCATCAATATGTGAGTTCATGTGATTGATTCAATTATTTTACAAACACACATAATAAATAAAATTTGCATACTGATGGGCACTCCTAAAAGAGAAAATATTTTAAAATTTTATCTTGGGGGAGAAATGGTATGGGCATTATAGTAGTGCCAGCTAGGCATTTATAGTCTTGACAAATATACCTTTGGTCTCTTCTTAAGTCTTTTCTGCACTATCGACTAGGCCATAAACCCTATGGTAGAGGTTACAAAGATCACCATTTTGAGGATAAAGTGCATATTTTACATTTTATCTTGATTAATTTGAAATGAGGTGTTATCAATAGGCCAAATTACTACCCCTATTATCTGAAACTTTCCCCAGAATGGTCAATTTCCCCTTCTAGTTGGTCAAATTGGTCAGCTATGGTCCCAAAAGTGCAAATTTTGGCCAAAATGCCAAAAATAGAGTTAGACGTGTCGAAAATAGTTTCAATATTTATCAAATTGTGCCAAAGTATCTTTATTCATGTTCAAAAGGGTCAATTTATCCTAATTTCCAAAGTTTCAATCATAAAAAGTTCATTTGATAGGTTAAATAGCCCAAAAGTCCCCAAATTGGCTTCCACATGCCAAATTTGTCAAATAAAAGATCAAAAATATGAAAATTTTCATGATAGACACTAATTTATTCTCCAATGTTCCATTTCAAGTAGTTTAAGGTGATGATTAGCTTTTAAAAGGAAGGCAAGGCTTATTTTCACTCATTTACAATAAATAATATGGAATCCTTATAATTCAAGGTATGGAAAGTCATTTCAAGGTTATATCCACAATTCATCATAAATTTCATGGAGTTTTCTGGCCATAAAGGCCCTTAAGTCGCCTTCTTTTGCTTTTTTATTTGTTGCCACAAAAAGACATACTTGGAGGTTTTCTATTGGTATGGTCTGTTGGAGGAGGGTAAAGTTCTAAATTTTTGGATGAGTAAAATAGAATAAAAGAGATTCATGATGGTTTAAGTGGTTTCTCAATTGGATTCTCCATTCTGAAGAACCATCTATTTGAAGTCAGGGAAAATTCTGCTACCTAACAACTAGAAAGGCAGTTGTTTTTATTCATCTCTCTTCACTTCGATAGATTTTCAAAAAAAATAAAATTATTACATAATATTAAAGACTATATATATATATATATATATATATATATATATATATATCCATGGACTTATTGAGGTATTTTAAATCCATTTCAAAGTCAAAAAAATCCCACAAAGTTAGCCAGTCTAAATCTACAATTAATAAGATTGCAAGGAGAGGTTATATGGTCATGGAAGGAGATGTCAGATCCAAGTTTTCAATAAATTCATGTTTTTAGAGGCTTATATCATGTTTTTCATGTTTTAAATGGTTTATATAATAAATCCTTTGCTTAGCCATCTCCATGTTAGAAGATGTCTCCAAGGGAAGCTAGTTTAGCTTTTCTTAAGGAATGCTTACATATTTTGAGGTTTTTTGAGAAAACCATGACTCAAATTCAATATTATCAATTCCTATAATGGCCTCCAAACTCATTTTTTGTGATGTTTCAATGCCCATGTTTTCTTGTGACTCATTACCATTTTCTTGACATGTTTCTTCACTTCCTTTTTCACCTCCATCTCACTCACCTCTAAATCACTAGCATCTCTTCACCACATATCACTATGTTTGTGTTTCCCCCACCCCTCCATCATGTTTTGTTCATCATATTCTCATATACCTTCATCCTTATCACCATTACACACATTCCTATCACCTTGTTTCATATTTGAGAAGCCAAAGGTTGATAAAAATCACTATCAAGCATGTCAAGGAGATATGTGCATTAGCCAAGTATCAAATTATAGTTATAAAAGAGATAATCAATAGGGTTTTGTAGTCAAAGGTTGAAATTTGAAGGTTCATATTCTTATTCAAGTTAAAAGGATATATCTGGATGGCCCAGGTGTATTCAAGAGCACTACTTAGTAAGTGGTAAGAGAATGGAGGGTTTTATGAGTATGCACAGGGTATATCTAATAAGAAAATATCATGAGTTAACCAAAATATGACCTATAGCAGTCTACCATGGTCATGAATTTTCAAAAAGAACATAAGACCATGAGATAAGTGAGGATCTCTCTATCATGATCTATTCAATGAACTCATTAACCACATGACAAAATAAGAATAAGGATTACATATGGCTTTGGGCCTTCTTTAATGACATATATATTCCTCAGTCTATACAAAGGTGACATAATATGCATATCTATATTTGTAATAATGGGACATAGTCACCTTCAAGGGTTGACATCACCTAACATGCATGGTTAATTCAATATTATTTTCATTGCTCAAGGTTTCAATTTAAGATGATTTACTCATGAATCAACTAAATAAAGGTTACCTTTGGTGTCCTTGAGATCACATATAGGCCTGACCTATCCCAAAGTAGGCCTGGAGGTTCTTCTAAGCTAATAGGCCTACTTTATCATCAAAGGTATTAGAGCTTGAGGATTTCTTGAATTGATCAGAGAGAAGGTATACATGAGGGTTATGCAAAACTGACCTATAACCCATGGAGGAACCTATAGTACTTGAAATTAATACCTACAATAGGCTTATGATAGTCACCTATAGGTAAGTAGGTGAATTGACTAGGTGGAAACCTAGTCAAGATGAGAAGAAGGCTAATGGAGTTTTTGATTGCAATATTTATGTGATAAATTTCATGAATAACCCTAAGGTTTTTCATACAAAATGGTACTATAAGAACTCCTACACAATATTTCCTTGTCATTGTCTATATAAAGGATAATATACTAGGTCATAAATCCAAGGAAAGAAGGGTTTATCTCATGATTTATGTGTGGCTTTGTTATTTAAATACATTTTAACATCAATCTAAAGAATTTTTTCATTTAGGTGTCAAAATGGAGGGAAATAGTTTCAAATCTAAGGGAGGAAGCACTCACTTACAGTCAATTTTCTATAAGGACACTTACAACCACCTCTCATAATATTTGCGTACATGAAGGGTTTTAAGATTTTGAAAATATAGAATGTATATGGATGATCCCAAGCAAGGTATAGTTCAAGACATATTGGGAATCAATATGATTTAAGTCTAGAAATCCATTTGTATGGTCATGACTAAATTAGATATACACCTATAGTCCCTTGTCTGTATAAGGGCAAATTGCCTTAAAGAACATTCAAGAATGTACGATGTTTAATAATGCCTTAGGGTTTTGTGGAATAAAAAAGGTATTGATGTTAATTATATTTCAATAGAAATATAAAGTCCATTCATATAATATTTGATGAGGCTAATAGGGTTTCAAGGCAAAATTATCATCCTACAACATACATTCTCAAGGTTGGTAGGGTTAGAAGGAGCATGGTGGATGATCCAAAACTCAGGTGCTTTGGTTGAAAGATAATTCAAGAAACAAGAATAAAACAATTGTAATAATGTTATCTCTAAGAAGAGATGTTTTATTTATCAAATTTTTAGATCTAAACATATGCCTATCTTTGAGAAGAGATGTCTAATGGCCTTTTTGGGATACATCTATTTTTAAACATAATTTGAAGGTAGGAGGAGGATGTGGAAGGTCACCAATATCAAGGGAGATGAAGTGGTTTGACTTCCATGATTTAAAACATTACAAAATTTGAGAAATTACTATTTTTAGAAACTTACTATTTTTAGACTGCACTATTAAAATTGAAATTTAGGATGCTTCCATTAGGATTTTGGGTGCTAAAAACCATTGAACATATCTCTATGCCATCTCATCATGTTCTCCTCATTATTAGATTCCCAAAAGTTCAAAATGGGAGTCAAATGGAGCTATGTTAAAAAATTTATGTCTCCTGGATGTTCTACCACCAATTGGGGTAGAACCATCGCCCAAATTGTCATCTGAATGTTGCTCAGATTAGTTGATGTAGGAAATTTTGAAGGGGTATAAGAGGATATATTAATACTAGTGAAATTTGAAATAGAATAATTTCAAATTATTTATCAAACAATCATATAATTTCACCCTATAATACCTCCATATGGCCTTAGGGGCTTATACAAACTGACAGCGAATATTGTGATAATGACCCTTAGGCCTGTACCTTTCCAAACAAGGCTAGATTGATGGTATGTGAGATTTATTGAATTTTATAAGGTTTTCTTAGTCATTTATAACCATGAATATCATTTTCAATCTCAATATACCTAAATGGGCCTAAGGTATTGAATTTAATGAAGTTGAAATAAGGAAAAGAACACCTACAACTCTTGAAAAGGACCTATAGACTTGTAGGTGTTTTCACCTACAATTGAAGGTGTAGGGTCACTGAGGAAATATTAAGGGGATGAAATATAAAAATAATAAACCAATATATTAAAAATAAGAAATGTTTATTTCAATCAAATGATATCAGAACACAAAAGCTACAAATCCTCACATACAACCAACCACCTGTAGGTAGGTAGGTGAATGCAATCTAATGGAGATCTTTGGCAAGGTTTCATTTTTAAGAGAAAAACAGATGATGTTGAATATGATAATATTGGTTTTTTTTATTAAGAGATATGAATGTAATCAAATTAATTCTACTACTTGCATAATGACCTATAGCTCCCTCAATAAAACCTACAGTCATCTTAAGGGTGAAACATTCCTTCAAACTAGCAAGCAAAAGGGTGAACAGTGGCCTATAGGATTATTTCATATCAAAGAGTTTATTAAGGAATAAAATTATGTTAATATAACCAATGTATCATGAGTTAAATATTATAATGCCACCTATTCAGTGAGGTATAGGCCTATTGTATGGATTGTGCTCAGTAATGAAGGCCTATAAAGCTTGGTTTTGAGTCAAATTACCATAGTTGAAGATGTGTGGAGAGATACATATTGATATAATAAGTATATAATAACATATTTAATATGAAATTAATACTAAATATGTTTAAAATACATCATCAACCTACTTTTTAAAAAAATACACAGTCATTTGAAGCTTAAAAATGCCTTGGTTGAAGGTCATGATGTGCTTGAAAATAAGGGTAGAAGAGTTTTCAAAATTCATAAAGATAATATTGAGATTAATTAAGATTATTTTGAAATTTATATCATCCAAAAATATTTTAAACAACTAAAAAACACAAAATCTTAGTCAAAAATGCAGACAGTTTATGCATAGAGGTCAAAATTGGGAGAAAATTTAAGATTTCAGGAGCTATAGATGGAGTTAAGACCTCAAATTTTGTACACAAGGTCATCATGAGATTTTAAACCATATTATAAAATTTAATAGCCATTGAAAAATTTCACATATTTTATCTTTTATCTCAGACCTCAACTTATTTGTTGAAGATCACCATTGGAGCATGCTTCATCCTGGAGTGCCTGAGAAGCTTTTAATACCATGTAAAGGATTGATAAGAATGGTATGAAATTTTTAAATAATAATAATACATATTTAGAGTGTAAAAACTCCAAATTTTACACAAACCATGCTCACACAATGTTTTATAGGCAAATAGGCACTTAGACCAAAAAGGGCATTTTTGACTTTTAATGAAAAAATGAATTTTAGAGTGTTTTTATAGTGTGGTAAAAATGAAATAATGACTTTTTTAAGGATTTTTTAAACTTTTGAGGAGTAATTTTCATCTTGGTGAAGTTTTTAACTTTTTACAATTTAGGCACCCTTCTAAGCCACCTGTTCAGATGCTCATTATGCTCACCATGTGTAGAGTTGGGATGAAATATATTAGTATGTTTTGAGTAAAATTATATAATTATAATTAATTAATAATTAAGATCTATTTATGGGCTGAGATTTATGAATAATTGCTAAGAGCGTAAGCAAACCCAGAATGTAGTCAATTTCCCATAGGCAAGCTTCATTCACATGGAAAATTTTCATATATTTCACATGGGAGTATAATATTTTCATAAATGTAAGTTTTTCAAGATTTAGAGTTTTGTACTTCATGAATTATCAGTTTGAATCTCCATCTTTGAAGCCTTCCTAAGCACCTTAAAAACTAGTTTTGAGAAAGGTGGATTTTATTGAAATAAAATAACCATGGATTAACCTAAAACCCTTTGAAAAATCAAGTAACCTCTTAGAGGATTCTATAAATGTAAATTTAATGCATATATCTATATAGATGAGGGCATAAATCACAATTTTTGTGGAAAACAACATGTAAACTAAGTTACAGGTCAATTTAATAGAATATAATCATTGGATATCAAATATTAGAACTTTTTTTTCATATTTAAATATTCATTTGGTAAAAAATCATCTCTAAGGTGCCCCTACTAGCTCAAGCAAAATAACCAGTTTGTTGGAAATTTGTGCAAAATTGGCCTAGTCAAGCATGTGACTAATTGGCAAAGTTTTTCCCATAAAAATATTAATTTTGGTGATGGAGAAATATTTTTTCAATTTTAATTTGTTTTTTTTTAGGTTTCATTGCTTCTTTTCAAGTTTCATGATCTCTAAGTTTGTAAAATTAACCTTTTTGGTTTAACTAGTCAAATTGGCTTAATTGTTCAAAAGGCTAAGTTTGAGTTTTATTTTGGAAGACTTTTGAAAGAATTATATTTTGAATTTAAATTTCACTTTTCTTCTATTCCATGGATCCTAAATTCAATTCTCACTCATTAAGATTTAAATGGATTTATACATCCAAGTTTTAGCGTGACTTTTCATGCAAAGGGGGATGTTCTTTTGTTCCAACTCAGATTTCAAGGACCTTAAGTGGAGTTTATGTTTGAAGTGTGGCATAACATTCCATGCAAGAGTGTTTGACTTGTCAAAATTGGGCCCACCTCCAAAATTCTATTCCAACTTTGGACTCATGCATGTAATTTGGAGTTTGTCAGATTTAATGTTTATTCTAAATAATGATTCCCACATGGGCTCACCATTCATATTCCTAGGGAAAAGTTTGGAAAAGGCATGCATGTTTTTAAAGGGAAAAGCTTTTTTTGAATATTTTAAACATTTTAAAAGGTGTTAAGTCTTTATTTAGTCAACCAAGACTAACCCTTACCCTCATTCACTCTACTTAGGGCTATTTTAGGGTTTGAAACATATATTGGCTTAATCAAGCCATTTTGAATTCCTGAGGTTGGAAGAAATTATAAGCTAGACCATTTATCAACAAAGGAAGTTTTTATTCTATATCTAAGTTTTGATAGAAGAATATTGTGTATTTTATTGTGATCAGTGTATAAGTGATATGTATATCCTTTTTTTAGGTCCCTTTCTCACCTATCTCTCTCTATGTCATCATTTTGTAGGTCATTTGAAGAGGTTTTCAACTCTTCATTTGAAACATTTTTTCTTAATGATAGAAATTTAAATTTCATTGATTATATGTTTGCATTGATTTTAGTAACTTTAGAGTATTTAAATAATTTAAGTGTATCACCCCCTTTTAATTAGAATTTCTTTTAAGTATCCTCTTCCCCTTTGCACCCCAAAGTCACAAAAATAAATCATAGTAAATCTGATATAATTGATAAATCTAAAGGGAACCAAATCTCTCTAGAGGTTCTTCTCATCAAAGAGTCACCCACACTCTGATAAGTTCCCATTGTGTCAACTAGAGTTAGGGTGTGATATACACATATTCAAGTAGGGTGCACTCTAGAGTGATAACATGAGGTTTTGATTTTACTTATTAATTGAGGGTTAGGGACCAATCCATAGGTCATGTGGTAATTAGTAAGTGAATAGTCAATTAAAAGAAATATTTTAAATTTGGATTTATATTTCACTTCATATTTCATGTTATGTGAATTTAATGATATTTAAAACAATCAATTTACCCTTTCTAAATCTGTGTGTTCCATTATAAATTAGAGATCTTTGATATTTTGACCATACAAGGAACATGTAGCAATTCATGTAAACATATAAAATAGATTTGAAGCATTTTACACTTAGGAATGCCATTAATGTCACTCACATATTGTTGGTGTAGACTCTTGTCCCACAAAAATTTGTTTACATGGTCTAGTCAGTTTGCTTAAGTTTGAAAAAGGTCCTTAGTGGAAAATAATCCCACATACATGAGGATGTTGGGACATGTCTATTTTTCACCTATCTAAGGATCCTTCTATGTACTTTTTGACTAATGCTTATAATGATTTTATGAGAGAGAGATAATGGTACTTTCACAACTTTCTTTGTGTAAGCATTTTTATTTTATGTTATGAGATTTCACTCTATAGGTTATTCATGATTACATCGATGTTTAGTTGATCATAGTGCAATCTGACATGGTATTAGAGCCATTCTGATAGTCATTTACTATTTTAATATTTATGATATCCTTATGATGCATTCATATTATTTTCATGAATTTCAAATTTCAAGGGTTTGGAGGGGTTCTAGTAAATCCATGCAGATCTTTACATATGGAGTTTATAGACAAAAAAAAAAACAACACCATTAGATTCATAGGGTGTCAAAACCTTAGGATTGGTTGTAAACATGACCTAGTTTTATGACAATCATTTTGGCCATTTTTATAGGGTTTCAAGTACTTTTCTTAGTTTTGAATATTTATGTATCACTAAAGTCTTCAATCTAATAAAGATTTCTAGGTTTTCATAGGTTTTGTAGATTACTGAGTGGGTATTTATCAATTTTATGGAAGGGTAAACCAATTTTTACATCTAGGTTCTTGCAAATTTTCACCATTTTTAGTTGGTTTCAATGATGTTTTTGCAAAATTCTAGACTTTGAAAATTTTTAGGCTTTTTTGTTTTCCTAGGCCCTCCTTCACACAGTGATGTAACCCCATAAATATTTTTTCATTTATATTCCTTCTCAAGATCAAAGGCCCACTAGCCTAACCTAAGATGATGTGATCATGAAACTTTTCATGCCTCATACCTTTGATAGGACCAAGGCTAGTCAGCTCGATCCCTAATCACATGATGGTAAGGATCTCAGTTATGTGTTTACCCATTACTTCATGGAAATAAAATTTTACCATATTAACCCTCACCTTCATGGTGAATCTAAATCTTCATTCCCTTGAGAATCATATGACAATAGGTTTTAGAGTCAAATGGCCCAACCTCATGCCTCATAGTAATATAGATGGCCCTTCAAACACTTGTGCATATGCAATCTCCAACAGGTGTGAGACTATTATAAAATGTAGTCACATTCCAACAAGGCATCAATTTCAAGGCCCAAGGCTACTTATAAAATTTATGCAATCATCAACTCTATGATAGGGGTTTGTGACACTTGATTTTAAAAATGGGTTCATTTTAGGGATGATGCAGCATGCACATCAATCAAGGTCACATCTATAATGAGAGGTTAGAGCACTCCCAAAATTCCTTAGTCCCATGTTCATATGATAAATTATACCTTGGTCATGCCCAGCCAAATGGGGCTTAACATTTCCTAGGAAAAATTCTCCCAACTATTTACACACCTAGAATTTTCTCAAATTTGTGCATCTTAATTTTTTCCACCACTATCTCCACACATTTTTTATGTGAGAAATTTTTTAAAACATGCATAACTTTTGATAGGTAACTAAGATTTTAGTGTCATCTTATTTATAAGTGTTTATTTTTTATACTTTACACATTAACAGTATTTTTGGGCTTTCTATAGCTACCTAATGTATTCACATATTTTACCCTTTGTATGCATTATCGATTGAGCCTAACGTCCCTCTAGTTATTTTATACGTATGAACATTTTCTCAAGACACATTCTCAACTGAGTATGACATTCATATGAGAGTGTTTCTATTTACAACCTCAAGGGGGGTCACTTTGATAGTTATGAATGGGTATTGTGTATTTTTTTTTTTCATTTCTTCCATTTCTTGTATAACAACCTATTTTTTGCATTATGGGTTCAAGTCAAATAAGTTCACTTATAATTTTTAATTATCATGAATGGAAATATAAAATGGAAATAATTTTACAATCCATGGGTTACCATAAAATTATAATGGGCATTGAGATTGAACTTATAGGTTTAAAACCAAAAATGTAATGGTTCAACCATTGTGATAAAGTTTGTGGACTATTGTGTCTTTCCATCTCTCTTGATCTACTATTTCACATAGAATCTACCAAAACTCCTAGTCAAGTGTGGCCCACTATTAACACGCTCTTTGGAAAGTAGGATGTGATGAGAGGCCATGAGTTAGAGAATGATCTCATTAGTATAAGCTCATATGACTATAATACTCTCCAATATATTTTCACTAATTTTAGATTTCTATGGTTCCAATGAAAAGAATGTGGAATTGATAAGAAATATGAGCAACTTGTTTTTATTGATTCTCTCCAAAATATGTCTAGAGTGTTCTATATTTGTATCCACTTTTCATGCAATAAAAATTGCTCTTAGAGATGTGTATAATATTCATTCTTTAGTCATATCTGTTTTGAATTGATTTGGGAGCAATATAAGTTGATACAAATGGGCATAGTGAAGTCCTCAAAATCTCATGTACTTTTTTCTAAGAAAGAGAAGGCTTCAAACCATAAAGAGAAGAAATAAAATAAAAAGGATAAAGAGAAGGATACAAATCCTCCCACTTACAAATCCAACCATGCGTCCTCTTCTTCCAGTTCTCAGCCTAAGAAAGAATGGAACAATTATGGGTTTTACTTGAGAAAACATGATGAAACAAAATGTTTGAAGAAATAGATTAACCAACTAAATAATATGCTCAATAAGAAAAATATCAGTGTCCTCAATTATAACAATGAACACTCATCAACCCATGAATCCTCTAAGGCAAATGATCATGGTAAAGAAAAGGTCAAAGATAATAGTGAGCAAAAATCAAAGGGAAAGGCCCTAGTTGTTGTTGTATCTCTAATTCCTACATGGGTCATTGACTCTAGTGTTTGGCATCACATAGAGTCTTCTTAGATTAAGTTCAATTCTTTGGAACCATGTGATATGACCTATATAAAATTATATGACAAAACTTCTAAAAAGGTTCTTAGGAGAGGGTCTATTGAAGTTAGTGGTGAAAAATTAAATCATGTTCTAAGTTTTCCCTCACTTTCAACCAAAATCTTCTTATTTTACTAGATCACTCACCTTGGTTTGTGCATGTGAGTTGATTTCAATCCATATTTAGTGTATATTATAGAGATATATAGTGACACTATACTGATAGTGGGAATGGTGGATCATCAGACTCAAATATATAACTTATCACACTTTACTAATGACTCTCCTTTTGATATTATTCTTTTAAATCACCTAAAATTAATGACACTTCTGATATTAATGACTCTTATTCTAATATAGATGATTATAGTAGTGATGGGGACACACATCCATGATTTCCTCGTCACCTTCTAGATGTTGAGAAGTTATTTAATAATCAACCTACCTCTAGTCTACCTTAGATATTACATGGAATATTTATTTTGATCCAAGACACATCAAATATCAAGTAGTCTATCACACAATTTTAGGGCATTCTATAATCCTTCTTAGCCTCTATTAATACTGCACCTTCTTGGCATAAAGAAATTAGCCCATCTATCTTGCATGAGGAGAAACATTCCTTATATAAAAATCACACCTTGGTTTAAGATCCATCAGGAACTTGACACACTCATTAATTATTATAATATGATCCACTCTTTAGTAAATCTATTTCTGATCCATAGTCACTCCATGGCACTCCTTTGTAAGACAGAATGGATTTAGGTAGTTGTAGATTATAGTAGGGATTTTTAGTCATACCTTATTCTGTGATTTCATTTGGAAAGGAGTTTTGATCTTATGTGTTTTATCCTTTTCTCTTCTTTATGGGAGTTTTATTATGCTTAGGTACCTCATCAGGACTCGTTACTAGGACCCAATTCTTCCACCCACCTAGTCTATGCTTTAAGGGGGGTATTGGTGTAGACTTTTATCCCATAGGGTTTTGTATACATAGTCTAATAATTTTACCTAGGTTTAATAGAGGTAATTAGTGGAGAATAATATTGCATACATGAGGATGTTGGGACTTGTCTATTTTCCACCTATATAAGGAGTTTTCCTATGTACTTTTTTGACTAATGCTTGTAATGATTTTATGAGAGAATGAGATAATGATCTTTTCATAACTTTTTGTGTGTGATATTTTATGATATTTTAATCTACAGATTATTCACTCTTGTTTCACTATTCATTTGATCATGGTGAAATCTAACACAAAAAAGCCACCATAAAAAAAATTATTGATCAAGTAGGGGAACCCTCAAGTCAGAACAATAGGTTCCACTAAAAAAGGGACATGCTGAGGTTGAGCCTAGTGAAGAAAATATATAAAAAAATACGAAATGAAAGAAAACCTAAAATAAAATAAGGAACATTAAGGAAACATAGAAAATAAAAGATAATTTATTTATAAGGTCTTTTAAGCCACTCAATCCTGGAAGTAATGTTTGAGGAATTACCCATTAATAAGCAATGAAATGTATTAGCCAGTATGACACCATAGGTGGAAATAAATCTTCCCCAAGATTTTAGATATTTGGTAGGGATTGAGCCACATAATATTAAATTTTTCATGCAATCCCTTCTTTTTGTGAGCCGTGTCGCATAAGAGGACCAAATCAGAGATCTTGAAGGCCTTCACTTTGGTTCATTTGTCAAACTAGTGTTTGAAGACCTCTTGATGTTTACTAAAATGTAAAAATCTACATCTCATTTTTATTCTAATTTCATGAGGTTCATTAGGCGAGATTCTATTGGATCATTAGGTTTTTGTAAATTTTTTGTAAGCAACAAGGTGGGGATTTTTAGATTGGTTGGGAACATAGGATCTTCACCATATACCAGATAGTAGGGAGAGGTCCCTAAAGAAGATTTGATCCTAGTCATTTCAGATTATAAATCTAATTTAAGCACATTATTCCAATCCCTTGGGTTTATTTCTAATATTTTATTAATTATGTTCAACAAATTCTTGTTTGTTAATTTTACTAACCTATTACCTTGCAGATAATAATTTAAAGAAAATTAAGGTTTACTTGATGATCATAAGCCCATTAAAGGAATTTTAAGGAGAAAATTTGAGTTCATTATCACATGCCAATGTCTTGGGAATACCAAATCTTGTGTCAATGTGTTCTTTTAAGAATTTAATTACGACATTAGTGGTGTAATTCTTGAATGGTTGAACTTCAACCCAACGAGTACAATATTATGTCATTATAATGATGAACTTGTGGCTTATATAATAATTGGCATTAATGGATCCCAAAAAGTATATTGACCTTTTTAAAAATATTTGAGCTTAAATTATGTGAAATATTGGCATAATTGGGGTGCATTCATGGTGTGACAACTTGGTAGGTGTATGAAATTAAGACATACATATGTGCATCCTTAAGAATACATGACCAATAGTATCTTGAAAGTAATATTTGATGAGTTATAATAATTCATGAGTCATTATCAAATCCATATTATCATAAATATCTATAAGTACATTATTTTTTTGTTCTTTATTTATGCATCTCAAATATATGCCTTCATGTTTTTTTTAATAGAGAGTACCAACTTTGATCATGAAATGACTACTCCATACATGTAGTTCCCTTCATTATGTGGAATTTATGTTCTTGGGAAATTTTTTATTTATAAAATATCTAACAATATTTTTGTACCAATCATCATTAGTTATGTCCCACACTAAGTACTATTGGTAGATGATTCGGGGATCCACCTCGGCCATAGTTTTGCAAAGTCATTGACCTCAAATATTTTTTATTGATTAAAGCTATAGGTCAAACTCTTAGAGTATGGTAATATATTTTCACACCTCTCTCCCAATTCATTATACATTAACAAGGCCTTCATTGTCAAATTAGGTATCACAATAGATACTTTGTTGCAAAGAATGTAATGTTTGAATTTTTTAATACCCTTGATTAAAAAAATTATTGTTTATCAATCATGGAATATCTATTTTCATCATTTCTTAGTTAACTTCTCATGAAGGATAATAACATTTCATTTTGTATATATTTATTTTGTGTTGACACAACAAAACTAGATTGCTCTAAATAAAATGAATATAGGAGAAGGGTTGTGTGTAATTTTGACTAATGAGTACTAGTGTGTTAATAATAGTATCTTTGATTTGGTCAAAAGATGTTTTCACTTTGGTATTCTAAATAATTTTAGTATACTTATTTAACATGTTATTTAGTGGCATAATTATCTAAATAAATCCTAAGATAAACTTTCTTAAGAAGTTTATATTTTTGAACAAGCTCTTCATCTCTTTCTTAATGTTAGACTATGGGATTTTCAAGATTGCATCCACTCTGACTGGGTCTATATATATGCCCCTTTTAGAAAAAAATATTTGCTAATAATTTTCCTTTAGTTACCCCAAATATGTAATTCTTGGGATTTAAATAGATCCCTTGGTCTCTACATCTTTGCATTACATTTATTAGGTCATTTACAAAATCTCCCCTTATTTTGGAGAAGATTATCAAATCATCCATATCCACAAATATGAACTTGCCCATCAGGCATTTGAATGAAATGTCCATTACCCTTTGAAACGTGGAACCCACATTGATCATGCCAAAGGGAATTATCTTATATGTGAAGATGCCCCACTTGGTAGTGAAAGTTGTCTTGGCTCTATCTTTATTATTGACTACCACTTGATTATAGACTAGAAACCCATCAAAGAATGAAAACATTTGGGAGCCATTCATAATCTTTAACATTTCATCCAATGAAGGCAAATGGTAGTTATGTTTTTTATAAGATTTTTTTTAAATTTCATAAATCAAGACATAATTTGATTTACCCACTATTTTTCATCACTAACACCAGGTTTGCAACCCTGTAGAGTGTCTCATCGAGAAAATGATCAATGTTTCAAGTAGTTTATAGACTTGTTTAAAAATTAGGGGTTCTAATAGTAGATTAATAGACCTTTATCTCTACCTAAACGGCTTGAATCTAAGCTTGAAGGGGATAATTTTTGTTAAGATAGAGGTGTCAATTTTCTTAAGATATTTATATCTCTATGTGATCATGTCTATGAACTCCTTTAGAGTTTTTGTAAAATCATGGTTCTCCTTTGGGATGTAGGTTGTGCCTAAAAACACATTATTCATACTACTTGAATTAAAAAATTTGTACTTCTCATGTTGTATACTTTTCATAAAGGCAATCTTATATTTATCCTTCTAATAGTCCATATCGAATAGCCTCTCTAATGATACTATTCACTTAGGTACATTATTTTTCTTTAAATTCATAGTCTCATCTTCATCTAATTTGAAGTCCTATAGACTATATTCATCAATTATTTGATCTACAAATTCTCTAGCATTGGTGATGAATTATAGTATGTGTTGGTCATCATTCAAAACTTATAAGTTATTATTATTATCTAGAACTAAAGGAGTAGAGACCAACTCTAATAAGAATATTCTACTTATTTAATAAACAGTTGGATCTAAATTACTTATAGTAGTGTTCAATGCATCAACTATATAATTATTTTATCTTGGGAAAGTCTAAATTCTAAAGACATCAAAGTCTTTGATTAAGTTTTAGACTCTAGTAGGATATATAGGTAGGTGTTTATTATTACATGAGTACTAGCTCCTCACTTTCTTAACCACCAATTTAGAATTGTCTAACACTATAATATTATTTAATTTTGTATTGAGGGTGAACATCAGTCCTGAACTAATGTTTCATACTTAACCACATTGTACAAGAAAACTATAGGTGGTAGGTGGCCAAATAATATTTTCCTCTTCTATTGATCAACTCAACTCTAACACTACATGCACTTTTAGAATTAAAACCATCAAATTTCAATGTCCACAAGTCTTATTTTAATGTGATAGAGTATGTTAGTGGTATTTGAAAGGGAAATGCTATTGCAATGTTAACTTCTTGGTGTACTTGATAATCTATAATTATATAGTATCTCTACTTTTTAGCTAAAATTTTGTTACAAGGAGTAAGTCTAAGGATATCTAGTTTTGATTTTACCTCATTGGAAGAGTTTGAGATGGAATATTCATCCCCACTAGGACTGATTGACCTTGTGCTTTCATCTTTTAATGATAGAATGCTAAGTTCCTCTAAAAACATGTTGATGAAAACTCTGTGGGTAATTTCCCCATGGGAGGGGCAAATATATAACTATCTGTTGTAGTCATTCCACCTTGTGAAGAGATTAAAATCTCTTTACTTCTACTCAAATTTTTAGGATATGTACTTTTATATACCATAGCTACATCTAGGAATGACACTAACTCAAGAGACTCATATAAATCCTCTTCATCTAGAAGGTCCAATTCTTCCACTTCTAGACTTTGGTGTACCCTAAGCATGTTGATTAAGAGGGTGTTGTGGGGACTTTCTTCTTTATTCAAAAAATACACTCCTAATTTAGATTCCTCATAAAATAACTCATTTGTTTTAGTGTAATCAATGATCATAAGATCCATTTTAGGCTCTTAATCTATTTTGATTTGGTTAGAAGAACCTCTCTATGGTATCCACATCTGGTTTAAGTCAATTTCCATATAACCATTAAATTTTTTTAACCAGTATCAACTCAAAAACATGCCATAAGCATCTATGATATGCAATACTTGAATATTAATAAATTACTAAATTCATAGATTTGAGGCCAGTTGTAGTTATATGTGGTTCAACTTGCCCACCACCGTCCCCTCTATCTTGTCTTATTGGACAACCTTTTGGTTTAACTTTGCAGGTGTAAGGCCCAATTATTGATAGATAGCATATGACACAACATTCTTAGAGGCACCTAAGTCAACCAAGTAATTATGTAAGTTTTTACAAATATCTTGATTATCAATAGAAATGGAGGAGTCTCAGTACTCTCTTTATAAAGAGAAACATGTGTATTAGAAATATTTTCATATTCTTTCCCCTCATTATCAAAAAAAATTTCAAATGTAGCTCCTTTTGATTATTTATTTATAGCAACTCAAACATAGTTATATTGGATTTGGATTTCTTAATATTTGAAATAACATCATCACTAAATCTAGCCTTCTTTAGTTTCTTGTTATATGGGGTATATGTAAAATAACACTTGGGTTTATAAAAAGTGGGAGGTCCTTTAAGTGGAGGAGGATTATTAATTGAACTTACATCAAGTGGGACCTCAATATTACTCAATAAAATAGAAGTGGTCAAAGGTTTGGTTGATTTATTCCTCATCTGGTAACTATTTCCTCTCTATAATTACCTAAAGGACTAGAATTCTTCTAATTTGTCATCTAGTTCATTCTCATCCTCAAATTGAAATTCATAGGTTTATAATACTAAATTTCTATCTATATTCCCTCCATATTGGTTATGAATTTCATAAAGATTAGGCACAATTTCCATGTTGTCAATCTCCTTTTAGAATATGTTTGAGGTAACTATGAACTCTACACATTTTTTTTTAATGGTCAGCTATGTTGTGTACTCAAAACTAAGTGTTCAAGCCTAGATCTATGAAGCTTACATAATGGGAGGTGTGATTATTATTATGATTTTTTTTTTTATGTAGAGGATTGGGTAGGATTCCATTATTGGGCTTTGAATTCTATTGCCTATTAGGTGTTGGAAATTGAAATTTATACCATGAGGTAGAAATTTTATATTTTAGTTTGAATTTTGATGTCCCTACCTATGCAGGTTAATAATGTCACTATAAATTATTGAAAACATTTGTTTCAAATTTCCCACTTTAGATTCAGTGCCAATTTTGGGTTGAAGGTTAGTCATAGGTGCATTTACATTTAAGAACACATGGGTAGTCATGGGATCATGATTATGGGCATTGCTAGTAGGTGTTTGTGGATTTGAGTGGGATGGGAACACTTAATAGGTGATATTATATGTAACATAATCACTAATGTTTGTTATAGTAGTGATGTTATTATATGTCATTATGACTAAATGTTGATTATTTGATTGAGGAACTACATGGTTTAGAGGCACATAGGGCATGCCACTAGGCATATAGTTCACTAAAGTTAGATTGTAAACCATATTTGGACTTACATACACAGACCCTATCATTATATTTATCAATGGTGTATTATGTTTCAGGGCTTGGTTGATCATCATAATTTTATTGTGGGCACCAAGTTGGCTCAATGAATGTAAAAGACCAAATATGTAGCCTTGTGGGAATATCAACTACTCAATGTTGATAACTTCAATATATAGCAAAGATAATGATGTTAGGGTTTTTGGGGCTCTTATAAGGAACATAGAAGTCATTGAGTCTAAATAACTTAGTCATGTCTATATGTAAGTTGTTTTAATATGATTGTATGGGCATTTCAAATGTTGGTATATTTTATGAAATCGAGCATTGAACATGTTCATAAGCTCATTTTGTTCTCTATTTGCAACTATGAAGTGATGGTATAAGAATACAAGGTCAATGGGGAGCCTAAAATATTTCATAAAAATTCTTTATAAATCATCATATGTAGTTATTTGCCCATGGGGTAACCCAAGATACTAAGCATAAGTGGTTTCTTCTTAAGGAGTATAGGAACAATATGTAGGCAACATCATTGTGTTGAACCTGGGTTCTAATTAATGCATATTTGAAGGATTGGATATGTTATTTTATTTTTTGGATGCCTATAACTAAAAACTTGGGACATAACTTTTTTGGATTCTTTGTAAAATCATGAGCCATGTCTGGGACAACCACATGACAATAACCTCCTTGTCTAATCTAGGCCATATTGGCAATTGGTAACTACTCATGCAAGATAAATGGTTTAACAAAAGGATAAAATGTAGATATTGGTGAACTATTAGTTGACTAAATAGGTTTAGACATTTCTTTCGCTTTATTATCTCTTTGTTTTGGTATTCTATGGTCAATAAGTTTTAAGATCTCCAAGTTATCCCTAGTATAATTTGATTGAATATTTATCCTTCTATTTTCTAAGTTAAAATAAGTTTTATCTCAATGGGGTAAAAGGTTTCTAAAATATCTTAGTTTCATCTTTAGATACAAATTCAAATTATGGAACACCAGTAAGGATGTTGATGTGTTGCTTAACATGAGCCAATAGTCAAGAAAATAGTTTATTAAACCCTACCTCTCTAGAAAAGAGGGAGACCCTACAAAAAAAATACATCCCTAAGTTTTAAATGTACTAGGTCCTGGTATGTTGGTCCTCACTAAGTTAGCTGATGTGGACTTGTTCTAAGTAAGGTGCTTATTTTAGTGAATTGAGATGTAGCTAGCTTTGGCTAAGACATTCATAGAGAGAGTCTACGTACATTACTTGAATATGCTTTTAGGATTCAACCTATAATAGAAATTAGACTTCTAATATTTAAATAAGATAATAAAAATTTATTTATTTATTAGTTTACCACATTAATGGATGCAATAATGTTATAATGATGACAAATAAAATGTTAAATAGAAATCAAGATAAATAATTAAATTTAGATTTCTCTTATTCCTGAGCTAATTAGATTATAAAGAAAGTGCAAAATAGTAGTGATAAAGAGGTAAAAAATATATTGCAAATGTAAATGAATTTGAATTATCTAGTTGAAAGAATCTAGTAAATCCAATCTTTAGTTGAGCCAGACCTGACACAACTAAAACTAAAGATGGTGTAAGGGTCTAGGGATTTTGATTATGAAAGGGAAAGACATAGCCACCATAAAAATGAGCAAGAAATGACTAAAAAATATCAATAGCCTTCAAATTATCAATACTTTTCCTTTTGATTAACAATACCTTGGACTCATACAATCATTTAAACACTATAATCATATCTAAAAATAATAAGATTGAAATATGAGGAAGGGAGAAATTATCCTAGAAAATAGTAAAGTGCAAGAAAATAATTGGGAATAACCTCTCTATGTCTCTTTTATAATTCACATGGATCTAACCTTTTATAAGTCAATCAAAGATCAATATATGGATGAAATGTGTGATCTCTTATAGTATTTGCAAGCTCAACCCACTAAGTAGGTAGTTATAAATTTTTATTGTTGATTGAGGAATGTAGCTGGGATTCAGTCACATCCATTAACTTGATGATGATAAAAAACATCTTAAAACATGCCTCTTTAAGGTAAAAATTTATATTTAGTACTCATTTTCTCTTTAGTCACCTTTTCTTTTGCATGCCACATGATGACTAGCATTATACTGAATATCTTTCATTTCATTTTATGACTAGATAGAGATCTAATTTTAATATTTCTAGTGAATTCTTGTTGTAATAATCTTGGAATTGTCAATCTACCATGTTATGTGTATACTTTCATACTTAATTCTAAGGTTGAATTAGATGAAGTGGCCATCCCTAGATCATTGGCATGGATTTCTATAATCAAATGCTTATATAATGGGCTGAAATATATCACTTTGAAGTCCTTTAATTGGTGGGAAATTAGTTTTAACTTGAGTGTGCTTATTAGCTTGAATGTGTAGTCCTATCTCAAGATTTTACATTTCTAATGGTCAGATAGGCTGTCAAGTTTGAGTTATTATTCTATTGAATTATGTTGCCAATGTTTACTTATTTCATTAGGTTAATCCATGTTGATGCACCATGTTTTATTATTATTTTATTAGGGGTATTAAATATATACTAATTATTATTTATTGTGGTGAAGAGAGACTTCACCATGTGGCATCATTTCTCTTTCTAGGATATCTAACATAATGTTGGGATGCACAGACTCATCTAAGTAAATATGTCACTAGTATGGTGATACGTGGAAACATCCCACTAATTCACTTACCTAGATCATTTTCACTATATGGAATTGGTTAGGATGAGTAGGTCATTGGGATCTTTCCATGTGGAAACATATCAACAACCTACTCTCCTAGAGTTATACTAATGTGGAGGCCCATCATGTTTTGTCAAAAGTTGACTAAGTCCCATAAAGCATGATTTGGATACACTGCTCTAGGAGGTAGTGTAAAATTAATTAAGTGCTGAAATCATTTGGATGGGTTAGAACTATTAGGTTTCTACTAAGTGTTACTAAGTCAATCCAAGTATCTATGGACATACAATTATAAATGAACAATCAACATTATTCAAATAAAAAAATGGTTATGATTTCAAATTCAAATGGCTAAGATATTTGAATAATGGAAAATAACAAAGACTTTTTAATTAAAAAAAATAAAGCATAGAGACTTAGCAAAATAAAGACACTTCGAATGAATATAAAGCCTTTTTTAATGAAACTTTTGTCCATTTTTTATAGAATTGGCTAAGATAAAAAGTGATTTTGAGAATTTTTTTGTCAATTTATATCAAAATTGAATTAAAAAAGACTAAATTAATTTATAAATAGAGGCATAAAAAATATGAATTAGTTAGATGTTTTTCATAAACCTAAGGTCAAATGGCCTAAAAGGAATCTTTATATGTGTTTCACAAACACAAGTATAAAATAGACTAAAAATTAATAAATTCATGAAAAATTAGATTTCACCTTTGATGCAGCCTAGATGTGACTCATATGCCATGTTTTTGGTGATGCTAGATAATAATTTTTTAGGATTGGCTAAAAATAGTGAAGTATTTTTAGACCATCAGTTTTTACATCTAGGAATGAAACCATATCCTAGTCATAATAATAGGAGAAATAAGTAACAAGTTTTATTGCTTGATCTCAAAAATTGACATTAGTTATTCTAGAATAGCCTATATCATTCTCAAAATCTTGTAGCCTATATAAATTGAGCATTTATCTAGGTTGAATATGTTTTAAAATGACACCCTATCTATTTTAATGTCCTAAACGACTACCAATCTTAAGTTGGTTGAGTACCATGAGGCATGTTTTCATTGGTACAGTGGGATCAGGGTTTATAGTTTGGTGACATATATATTCCCATTAAATTTAGGCTTAGAGGTAAGCTATCATCATCAGGGTGCCATGTGGTAACCCCTTGTTTAATAGGGTCTTTAGCTTGAGTGCCTATAATGATGCCATGTGGAATCCTCCTAGCGCCCTAGGATTTTAACTTGGTCATTATAATAAGTCTCTGTTATAAGGCCTCAGGCTTGTAGGAAATCACCAAGTGTTGTTTCTATGGGTCTGGGGGCATTGAGGCCTTAAAACCATTATTCCATTATTTAATCCTTCAAAATCTATGAATTCCTTCCCCCTTAGGAAGTTACCACATGGTAACTTTTTAGGACCTTCTAGTCTTAGGGCCATTAGGCCTTTAGATTTAGAAGTTTAATTTCTTTGAGCTTTTGGGCCCTTGGGTTTGTGCCATGCAACACAATTTTAGGGCCTTGAGTCTTCTAAAAATACTTATAGATTTTTGGACTTGGAAATATTTAGAATTTATCTTGGGACCAAGAAATGATCCAAAATATCCACATGGGGTAACTAAGGGAAACCCAAAATTTATAAGACACATAAGGAAATCAAGAAAACGACTAAAGCAAATGAACATTGAATTTAAAATAGGTTAACATGAATTTAAAGAAACTGGGTCTTAGTTGGTATTTGAACTTTGTGGGTTTGACTTGGATGACTTAGGAAAGATTGACTTCGATAGTTTGGGAGATCTTGACTTAGAAATAAAAAAGACTACTTCAAGAGGTAAAATACAAATGAGCCACTCAAATATAAAATGAAGCAAACTAGAACCTACC
>JARHVA010007403.1:422500-497500 GCA_037957365.1 Torreya grandis
GAATAATAATTTTTATAGGTGTCTCTTAGGATTATACAATTAAAATTATTATTGGGATCATGTTTTAGGTCTTAAAAATACATAAAACACTCTCTCTCCTCCATTGTTGCCTTCATAAGCTTAGAAAGGCAAAAATTAAATGCATGGTAAAACTAGGAGAGAAAATGTTAGAGGCTAATTTTTTTAAAATTTTATGGGTCCTAATGAGATTTAATATAGTGTAATTGTTTCTTATATTCATTCCTCCTCCTTTAATAATAATTTTTATGAGTGAAAGTAGGTCACTATGCCTTGTCCATTCAACTAGGTTCTAGTTTTGATCCTATTTATTTATGCCAAAAATAGATGGAGAAGAATGGTTTTGTGTAATGTTTTTAGAGGACAAATTTATTGTTTAAATTTTGGTTTCATCATCCAATTAAACTTCATGAATTACTTTCATAAAATATAAATGTGTCCCAAATGTATGGAGCATGCCATCTCTACTATGAAAATTTTGGTTGGTTTAAAACATTGTCACCTTAAACAGTATATAAGTTACAAATAATTCATATAATTAATTCACTTTCATATGACATATGTTGTATTTATCTCTAAAAATTTACCTTTTTAGATGATCTTCTAAGAAGTGTTATGTCTTGATCTTTAGAAGCATGCTCTTTGTATTAGAAGCCTTCTACAAGTCTGAGCACCAATATAGGCTCAAAGGGAAATGAGAAACCATGATTAAGTATAAATATATATTTTTTAAACATGATTTAAAGGTCAAGGTAAGAAACATGAAGCTCAATGCACTCTCCAATAAGGGCTTTAGACAAGTTTCATTCATCCATAGGTCTTCAGAACTATAGGTGAAAATTCATGAGGTGTAGGATTCATATTAAGGTGTTCAAGTAAAGGAAAGACCTATTACAACCTCTCAATAAACCATGTGACCTTGTAAAACCCTATTTTATCATTAAAATACATCAATAGACTATAGACTCTCACTTTCCATGTCTATACATTGTATATGAGTTGATTGTATAAACATAAGATTGCATATAAAAATGAGATAAATTGATACTTGTATGGTTTTAATAAGAATTATATACAAAATAAATGGTGATAATTAATTATAAATAGTTGATACAATCTTCAAATTTCAAAACTCAAGAGGTTAGTTATTCTCTAGTAGTCTATGTAGGCAACATTAATACCTACAAGTGACAAAGCTATAGGTCTTCATTTGGACATAATTTCAATGATCATGTGAAGAGGGACACAATATCATGAAAAAATATAACTATTTGAGAGTCAAAATAGGATTGAAGTGACTAAGGTCAAAACACTAAAGAGTCTATAGGCTAATACTCATACACATGCTTGTGTATGAAGGAAATAAGATAAAGATTTGTAGATTACTATAAAAAGGATAATATAATCTATAATAATTTCATAAATAGTTTATAATGAGGTATTTATATTGTTAAGGTACCATGATGGAGTTGAAAAATCCAAGCTCAAGACCTCATGATCAAACTCTTTCCTAGTGGCCACCTACAACTAGGCCTAGACAGGTGTAAGGAAGACATTGTAAGTTTGTGGAGTATGATGTGTTAAGAGAGATAATAAGGTAAAAAATTATTTAATTATATTATTAATATATTGAAAATATCCTTATTTTTCTCATCAATTACATTGAGACCTTGAAACTCAATATGCACTCCAACTAAAATCATGACTTATAGGCCTGTGTGTCTCTTGTGTGTGAAGAGTTTGTTTGATAAAAGATAGTATTAATCATAGATACATTTAAAATAATAATATTAAATAAAATTAATATACTATGAATTTTTTAACTATTCTACAATGATGAAAATGGGAATTATCATATCTACAAAACCTATAGACCTAATAGACTATTTAAGCTTATTCATGAGGATTAAGTGATTATGTATATAATGAGTGGGGTGTGAATATAAGTGTGGTTTTAATAATTTAAAAGTGTGAAATAACTATATTTAAATCAATCTAGAGGATATACCTTGAAGGAATTCAAGACTCAGCCAAGTTTTAACACCTAACACCTACAAGCCTAGGAGAGATATACAGGGCTACTCATAAAGATTTGATGGTCTATGCATATGTGGAGTTGGAGATGAAAGGATTTTGGACATGAAAATCCATAAATAATATGACACAAAACATAGGAATTATTCTAAAAGTTTTAAACCTAGTTATAAATAAAAAATAAATCAAAAAAAGGTCAACATATACAACTAGGGTAAATAATAATAGTACTGTTGAGAACCCTAACATGAAAAATTAAAATATAAAGAAGGGTTGAAGAGATATAAAGGATATGAGGAATATGGAAAAAATTCAATGTTTTTTTCACTTATATCCCTAAAGTTTATATATCTAAAAATAAACCTCAATATACCACCTACATGCCTAATTTCTCTCTCAACCCTCACAAATACATAATCTACCACCTGAGTGGTACCATATTTTAGTTGTATTTGATTTTAAAAGATTCATGGTTTCCAATGATGTTATGGGTGGTTATCAAGGTAAATTACCTAAAAAATTTGGTAATTGGTTCTTAAGTTAGTGGACCATAATATATGAATCATTGCTAAGACATTGAAGCACTCCTAGGCTGGCTAAGAAAATCAGTTTCAACCTGATGAGAGAGATTACGTGTTTAAATGTGTAAAATTAATTGGATTGAACATAAATTTAATTTTATTACATTCCAAACTATTTTTATAATCATTTTAAGACATTAGATAACAAGCATGAAGGTATAATTGTACATAATAATGTAGAATACATTGTTGTAGGCTTATTTTCAAGCATGCAGAGTATGAGATGATCTATATATCAAGTAAAAAGGTTGTATAAGGAATTAATAAGGTTAATAAATATTATACGCACCTAAAAAAGTATCCCAAATTGATATATGAACTTTGAAAATCATTTACTCGGTTAATAAGTTGAGAATTCATTATTTTGCAAGCCAAAGGAGCCATCTATAGACCTAAAAATGAAATGGAGAAATCATGTTCAATGGATGAAGTTATCTCATGGTTTTATATACCTAAAAATATAATTTTAAATATTTATAACCTAAAAATTTCTTACCAAACACCTCAATCACCTATCATGCCTGTCAAATGCATAGACTAGGGCTTTTGACCATTTCATGGTTGACCCATCCATACTGGGTCTCAAGAGATAAAAATTGGAATGGAAGTTGGAATTTTCATGTGTAAATTTAATCATGGGATTATCCTAAGGTTCAAACTTATCAGAATGTTTTTGGGCCAAAGTTCAGTTTGTAGGTAAGGAGGCCTAATTGAGGAAAGAGAACAGAAGAAAAAGACACTTCCACTTAGAGTTAGAAAATGAAATTTGGCATGGAGTTTTAAAACCATATTGGGTCCATAAATATGTGCTTATTTTCTCAATAAATTCCATAAATTATTGTACATGATTAGGTTTACATGTTTTCAAGGTTACAAGGAATGATGCCAAATAAAAGCTTTTGATGAAAAATGGAGTCTTGAAGAGAGTTTGATGACTCCAAATGAGTTGTTAAAGATATGATATGATGTTAATATTAATTACATGAAGATATAACTCATTGGATAATATATACTCAAGTTTTGACACTTGTAAGCAAGATTGGCCTAATGAGATAAAGAGTCTTAAAGACATCTAACAAGAAAATAAAGTGATGTGTCAACGAGAACCTTTAGGGATAAAATGAAAAGTATCAAGAGAATAGAAAGGGACTAATTAAGCATGACCTAACAATTAATTAATCCACTTATCATTTAACAAGGTAAAGAAGGGGAAATTTTGAAAAGCAAATGCAAGGTGTCAATCCAAGTTTCAAACGTCCATGCCACTTGTAGGAGGAGAGCATCTTCATGAGAGTATACTTGTATTTTAATACCTATAGATATACAATCATAACTAATTTTTTGATTATAACTCTCTTTGACACTTTTCTCTTTCTCTCTCTTGTATGCCCTTCTCTCCTCTTCTCTCTCATTTCTCTATATATTCAACCTTGATATGATATGTTTTTATCATCCACCTAGGTATGGTGAATTGCTACCCATTTTTAGCCTTTGATAATGAGAAACTATTGTTTAACCTCTTTCATTGACTAGTTTCAATATGTATGATTGAGTAGTTGATATTTCTAAGTGATAGAATTGATTCCTTGGAATGTTTTTCCTTTCTTACATTCATGTTTAAGTTTGGAATCCTCTTTTTAGGTCTTATGAAGTGTATAAGTGAGGTGTAAGGGTTTATTGAATTGTATTTTCAATAGTGTCATGTTATAGCCTCTTGCCTAGTCATCCTAACATAATAATCATTCACAACATTCATGAGAAGTATTGATGTAGAAATAAAAATTTGGAGAAGTGTTTATTAAAAGTTAATCTTTTGTTTGAAGTGCATTTTTATCTAGTTGGTAGTGGTTAAATCATATTTGGCGCATCACCCCATTAGAATAGGTTTCTCTCCCTTTTCCTATCAAGTAATAGATTAGTGTTTGATGATATGTGATTAATCAAGATGAGATATCCATTTCAACTAGATATTCACCTCTTTGAAAGGTCACCCAAAACCTTGAGGTGTTTCCATGTTATTCTAAAATTGGAAGGCTTGAACTACGATCCAAAGGGTATAAATTTGGTTGATAATAGTTTTAGTATGCTAAGTGGGAATAATGTCTAAAGTAGTGGAAGAATTCTTGGTGTTGTTATTCTAAATATCACCCTTCGGATTCATTCAAAACATAAATGTAGACTCCATGCATAATCAACTTGTTCTAGTAGCCTAGTCACTTGTTCAAAGTAAGTTATAATCTTAATTCATTGTCTTGATGAAGTTGTTATGGTTAAATTTGAGATGGATTTCAGTTTCATGCAAGTTGATGAAGTATCTCAATCCTATGGTCATCCATATCAACCTTATCATGAGCCTTATCAACCTTGTCATGAATCATATTAGTCTTATGATTAGACTTCTCAATTTCAAGATGTTCCTAGCCAACATAGTCACTTCTCAAATTAATAGATTTTAAGTTTGAAACAAAGTATCTTAGGATATGAGAGTTACATGATAGGGTTTAACACACAAAGTTATTATGGCCAAGATATACCTATCCATCTCATTCATGATATGAGGGACTCTTTATAACTTGTGAAAGAAGAATGGACACCTCTTGAGAGAGAAAATTGGCAAATCCTCTCAAGTGAAATGTTGGATGTAAGTGGTCTCATTTAAAAAATAAAATATATGTTAAGAGTTCATGAAGAACAATAGGTACAAATCCATTAGTCCTCACATGTGTCACCCATTCTACCCCAAGAGACCATTTCACATGAGTATCAAAGTGTTCCAAGTCCTTCATATGTTCCTTAAACTTTCCCTTCTTGAAATTCAATACAAGAGAGATTACAAAATAAGGAAGAGATTGTTATTGATAATCCTATTTTTGAGATCCAAAATCATACTTATTTTCCTTGAGAACCCACTAAGAATTATTTCAAGACTCCAAGATAGAATCAAGTAGTGAAATCATGGAGTTATCAAGGTGACACAACCATAGACCGAGGAGTTGAATTCAAGGAATAATATGAACCTATGTAAGTTCCTTCAATCCCTCTTAAATAGTATTTTTGTATCTCATACAAAAATTATTGTGTTCCTTATCCTCATGAGGTGACTAATCACCTTTAATAAAAGTTATTCGAAGAGACTATAGATAAGAAAATTAAAGAGTTGGATTTGAAAATGAAGAAGGAAGAAGAGAGCCAAGATCAAGAGGTTAAATTCAAAGAAAACCTTGTGCCCATTCAATCTCAATTTGCCTCTTCTCAATAACCTTTATCATTTACATATTGGAGGTCTATCTAAGAAGGTTTTCAAAACAATAAGGAGGTCCTAATTAATAAGATCAAAAATTAGTTTGTAGCTGAGAATGAACTTCAAGGAAATTAGGAGAAGGATGAGATGGTTATTGATAAAGATGAGATATTCATAGAATAATTTAAGGTACTCTCTCTTCAAGAGTTCCTAATAGAATCTCCCATTCCCAATCCCATTAATGATCCATCAACTACACCTCATACTCCCTTTCTAACTCATTAACCTATCCATCACCTTACCACCATATCCATTCTTAATGAGTAACATGTATTATGGGAAATAAATAAATAATATATTACATATACAAATGTGGTTGAAAGAGAATGTGAAGAAGACAATTAAATTGTATATGATGAATAATCAACCATTGGTACTCTACTTAGTGAAGATAGACACAATCAATCTTTAGAAATGAAGAAATGAATGATCATGATGATGTTGCATCTAATTATGAAGAAAGTGTTAAGATTGATACCTTAGCCAATGAATAATTAGGTGAAGATATTAAATAAAGGGATCTTGAGAAGAACATCATTATGACTAACTTTGTTGATTCAAATGAGAAATCTCAAGGAGATTTGAAGAACATGTGGAAAATTTATTTTCACATGTTCAAATAATGTGAAGGTTTTTAGAAGTTGTCACCTATATTATAATAAGGTCAAATTGATGATGAAGAATGCAAGGTTATTATTGAGCCAATATGTTTTTAATCCCATAATAAAGTAATCTATGATGAAGACATTATTCATGACAACCAAGATAATGGATTAGAAAAACCAATAGAGGTTAAGTTTGTTTCTACCTTCATGGACCAAGAGGACCTATGGTATAATTATTGGGACATATACAATGAATTTTATGACATTAAAGATTATATACCTCCTATTTGATTTATTGAGAATGTTCCTTACGTTTCCTTCCTTATTGAAGGACAATATGAGAATCCCCAAAGTGCCAAGTTTGATGTTTATCCTATAAACCAAGAGATAGTCATGTTTGATATTGGCACAAGAATTAAAAAAAATCATGAGATATTTATTGAATTAAAATATTAGTTCAAATTCATAGGTTATTTTTTTGTATTCATCACTTCACTTGAGAGCATGCCAAGAGGATTGTCAAGCAAGAGGATAATGAAGACAACAAGATCAATATCCAAGAAGTATCTCACCTCATGCTATTTTTTATCTCATGGGGTAAATAATATAATAAAATTCCCCTTTGACCTAAGAGGAAGAAAAAAAAATTTCAGGTTAGTTGTATATATTAGTTTGTTTATGTTGTGTTTCATGTTCCATAAGTGCTTAACTAGCACATATGTGTGTCTTGTTTCTTTGATTTGTGTGTGTTGTTTGATATTTGTGTGTTTGGAGGTTAAATAATATTTTTATTCATGGTGATGGTATGGTAAGATTTGAATTTTAGTGAAAATGACTCCATTTCATAATGGATGGACAAGGCTACTGATCTATTTAGCATAGTACACATGCTACCCTCGTGAATTGCCAATTTGTTGACTAATTTTGACCCCCAAGGTCAAAATGTCAACTCCTATAGGAAAAATATTTATTGTCATGTATTTATAGTCTTATTAATATCCCATTACATGCTTTAATGGTATTCAAATAGTATTGAAAAGTATTATTATTCAAAAAATTAAGGTAATGTCTAGTTTTGGCCTTGTAGTGGTCTAGTCATGTCATGGAGTGATGAAACTTGGTCAAGTGGTGTCATAGGTATTAAGGTCCCCTAAAAGTTATTTCATGACTTAAACAAATTTAATAAAATTTTTATGATGATTTGGAAAGGTTAAGGTTCTTTTGTGGACTTTAAGCTAAGTTTTATGAAAGAAAAGATTTTTTTTGACTAACTTTCATGTATGACAAATATTACAAGATGAATAATTGGTAAAATACTCTTTCCAAGGTCCTTAGAGTAGTTACATAATTTCTAAATATGTCATCAACTCTAAAAGAGGCAATAATATTGATTTTCAATGCCTAAAAGTGAGTTTAATGCACTTGTACAAACTTCAAGAACTCATTTTAAGAAGAAAACATTGTATAGGTGTCTCTTAGGATTATAAAGATAAAAATTATTCTTGGGATCATGTTTTATGTTTGAAATATGTATAAAACACTCTCCCCTCCATAGCTACCTTTACAATATTAGAAAGACAAAAATCAAATGCATCATATGGCTAGGAGAGAGGAAGTTAGAGGTTAAAACCTTGAGAAATGTTAAGGGTCCTAATGAGATTCAATTTAGTGGAATTTTTATATAGATTCATGGAACCTTCTTTATGAATAATCATTGAGAGTGACATTAGGTCAATATGCCTTTTCTATTCAAGTGGGGTCTAGTTTTGATCATGTTTCTTCATGATAAAATTTAATGGACGAGAGTAATTTTATGGTATGTTTCTAGATTTAAAATGGATCCTTTCAATTATTATTTAATTTTCCAATTAAACTTCATGAAGTACCTTCATAAATGAGAAAGGTGTCTCAAATGTATGGATCATGTCATCTCTACTACAAAACTTTTAGTTGGTTTGAAACATTGTCACCTTAATAAGTCTCTAAGTTCCCAATAATTAATATAATTAATTTATTATCATATGACATATGTGTTATCTCTATAAAAATGGCCCTTTGTAGATGATGTTTCAATAAGTATTGTGTCTTGCTCTTTTGAATCATGATTTATGTATTAGCAGCCTTCTTTAGGTATGAACAATAATGCTGGCTCAAATGGAAATGAGAAACCATGATATAATATAAATAGATAATTGTTGGAAATTATTGGAATCTCAAGGTAAGGATCATTAATCTCAATGTACTCTCAAATAAGAGTTTTAGACAAGTTTCATTCAACCATAGGTTTGGAGACTTGTAGGTGAATATTCATGAGGTCTAGGATTCTTACTAGGGTGTTAGAGTAAAGGAGAGACCTATTACACCATCCCATGTGACCGTGTGACATTTCTATAACCTATTGTATCATAAAAATACATGAACAAATTATAGACTCACACTTTTCATGCATATACATTGTATAAGAGTTGACTGTATAAACATAGGCCTATATATACAAATCAAAGAATTTGAGACTTGTATGGTGTTAATAATAATTATATAGATAATAGAGGGTGACAATTAATTATAATGAGTTTATACAATATTAAAACTTCAAACCTCAATAGGTTGGTTTTTCTCTAGTAGTCCATATAGGTGAAAAGAAGATCTACAGGTGACAGACTTGTAGGTCTTCATTTGGACATAAGGTCAATGATCATGTCAAGAGGTTTGGTATAGAAACATGAATCTAATGAAAGAATAAGGGAGGACACATAATCATGAAAACATGTAAGCTGATTGAGGATCAAAAGAGGACTTAAGTGACTAAAGTCAAAACACTAAATAATCTACAGGCTAATACTCATGCACATGCTTGTGTATGAGGGAAAGAGGAGAAATGTTTATAGAATAGTATGAAAAGGATGATATAATATTTAAAAAAGAGATAAATAACTTAAAAATAGGTTTGGATACTATTGACATATCATGATGGAGTTGAGAAATCCAAGCTCAAGACCTCATGATAAGAGTCTTTCCTAGAGGCAACCTACATCTAGGCCCAAAGAGGTTTATAGATGAAATTTTAATTTTATGGATTATAATGTCTTAAAAGAGATAATAAGGTTAAAAATAAGTTACCTAGGTTTCTAATGTAGTGAAAAATATCATTATTTTGCTCGTCAATTGCTCCAAGACCTTGAAACTCAAAATGCACTCCAACTACAATCATGACCTATAGGCATGTGTGTCCCTTACTTATGAAGAGTTTTATTGATAAAAGGTTTTATGATGCATATATACCTTTAAAATATTAATATTAATTCAAAGGAACACCCTATGAAGTTTTCAAATCTTCAACAATGATGAAAAAGGGGAATTCTTAGATCTATAAGACCTATATGCCTAATAGACTATTCAAGCCTATTCATGAGGATTAATTGATTATTCATATAATGATTTGGGAGGGAATAAGAGTGTGGTTTGAATAATTTAAAAATTTTAAATAAATAAATTTAAATCAATGTAGAGGATTTATCTTAAAGGAATTGAAGACTCAACCAAATTTCAATGCCTACAAGCATAAGACAAATATGTAGGCCTACACATAAAGATTTGATGGTTTGTACATATGTAAATATGGAGATTAAAGGTTTTAGGAAATGAATACACATAATTAATATTATTAAAAAACATATATAATATTACACAAGTTTCAAACCTAGTTATAAATAAATAAAAATGCAAGAAAAGGTCAACATATAAAACAAGGATAAATAACAATAGTATTGGTGAGAACCCTAACATGAGTAATTGAAAACTAAAGCAGGGTTAAAGAGATATAAAATATAGGATTAATATGTAAAAAATATAATGTGGTTTTAACCAATCTCTCTGAAGTGTTTAGAGCCAAAAACAAACCTCAAGATAACACTTACAAGCCTCATTTCTGTCTCAATCCTCACAAATGCATAATCTACCACCTGAGTGGCACCATCCTTTTGTTGGATATTATTTTAGAAGGTACATTGTATCCAAGGATATTAGGGGTGGTTATCATTTTTCATTCCATCAAAACTTTTGTCATTGGTTCTTAAGTTGGTGGACCATATTGTATGGATCATTGCTAAGACATTGAAGCACTCCTATGCTACTTAAGAAGATTAGTTTCAAATCGATGCGAGAGATTGCATGTATATGCAACTGAAATGAATTAGTTTGAGCATATTATTAATGTTATGACATTACCAAATCTCTTAAGTGTCATTTCAATCCATTGGATAATAAGCATGCATGTATAATTATACAAAATAACGTAGAATACAGGGTTACATACTTGTTTGCAAGTATGAAGCATATGATATGATCTCTAGATAAAGTACATAGGTTGAATAAGAATTTAATAAGGTTTATAAACATTCTAAAAACATTCATAGGTAAACCAAAGCTATATATGATATTTTTAAGACATCTACTTTGTTAAGAATGTGAGAATTGATTGTTTTGCAAGCCAAAGGAGCCATCTACAAACCTATAAATGAAAATTGAGACCTCAATATCAATGGATGAAGTTTTATAATGGTCTTTTAGACCTATAAAGATAATTAAAAAGCATTATACCCTAAAAAATTATAGCCAAACACCTCAATCACCCATCATGCCTATCAAAGGGCTTTTGACCATTTCATGGTTGACCCATTTGTGTAGGGTCTTATGATATAAAAATTGGCATGGAGGTTTTTATTGGCATGGGTAAAGTGAATTTAAAAAATTTCATGAGTTTCACATGTGTGGGAGTGTTGTTCAGACAAAATTTATTTTCTAGGCAAGGATGCCTAATTGAGGAGATAAAAGAGCAAAAAAAAGACACTTTCACTTAGAATTAGAACATGAAATTTGGCATGGAGTTGTAAAGCCATACTGGGTCTTCAAATATGTTCTAAATTTATCAATAACATCCATACATTATTATATAAAAGTAGGTTTACACATTTTTAGGGTTATAAAGAATGAGGCCAAATGAGAGCTTTTCATGTAAAATGGAGTCTTGAGGAGAGGTTGATGACACTAAATGAATTTTTCTAGGTTTGAAATGATGTTAATATTCCTTCCATAGAGATATAATGCATTAGAGAAGAAGAAATCAAGTTTTAACACTTGTAAGATTGGCTTAATGAGATAAAGAGACTTCAAGACACCTAACAAGAGAATAAAGTGATGTGCCAATGTGAACCTTCATAGATCAAATGAAAAGTATCAATATCAGAGAATTATATCATTTCAACATGACTTGACCATCAATGAAGCCACTTGTCATCTCACAAGTAGAAGGGGTAGTTCTAAAGACTAAATATAAGGTGTCAAGCCAAGTTTTAAACTTCCATGCACTTGTAGGAGGAAATCATATTCATGAGAGTAAACTTGTTTTGTAAGACCTATTGAGATAATTTCATAACTCCTCTTTTTATTTTAACTCTCTTCGACACTTGCTTCTCTCTCTCTTATGCCCTTCTCTCATTTTCTCTCTCCTCTTCTCTATATATTTAGCTTTGATAAGCTATGCTTATATCCTCCACTTACCTATGGTGATTCCGTACCCATTTGCATATTTTAATCAATGACAAACTATTATTTTACCTATTTCATTGAATAGTTTCAATATGTATGATTGACTAGTTGATCTTGATAAGTGATAGTTTTGCTTCCTTGGCATGTTTTTGTTTTCTTCCATTTATGTTTTAGTTTGAAATCATTTTTTGAGATCTTATGAAGTGTATAAGTGAGATGTAAGGGTTTATTAAATTGTATTTTCAATAGTTTCATGTCATGAGATTTGGACTAGTCCTCTTAGCACAAGTATTCTTTACAAGCTTCATGAGAAGTATTGATGTAGAAAAGCATATTTGTATCTTAGTCTCTTGTTTGAAGTGAATTTGTAGTTAGTTGGTATTGATCACCACATTTTATTTAGTTTCTCTCCCTTTTCCTAGAAAGTGGTAGATTAGTGTTTGAGTTTAAGTGATTCATCTAGGGGAGTTAGCCCTTTAACCTAGAGATTCACCTCTCCAATAGGTCACCCAAAACCTTGAAGTGTTTCCATTTTATTACAAACATGTATGGCTTGAACTAAATTCTAAAGGGTGAAAATTTGGTTGATAACATTAAGCTATATACACCTTAAATTAGTCAAACAACCACACATATCATGTCTTTTCACATATATTTCATAAGAAACTCTAATTGGAGAATATGAGCCTTGTTCACATTATCCATGCCTTTTTTTTACTTATCTTGGTCTTTTTTAATGCTTGAGTCACCTTTTTGTCCATAACCAATCATCCATAGCCGTATAGACAGTCATTCTAGCTCAGCCAGACCTTATTTCTCATGGTAATTCCACCCTCCTAGGTCCCAATCCTATAGGACAAAAGCATTGGGATTATACTATAGTGATAGGATTGGACTATAGTGTTGGACCCTAGGGTGTCCCATTTCTAATGCTCCTATCCTATTACATTTTAAGTCCCTAACGATCAAGTTTCCTTACTTAATGAGTCCCAATCCCTTTTTAGCTTCATCCTTAAGTTTTGTTTGTCTTTCTAATGTTGGAATAATGCAAATAAAGATCCCAAATTCAAAAAAAAAAATCTATTATATAAAGGATTTCACAATGAATTTTATATCTAGAACTTACTACTTTGTCATAGTACATAATTTAAAAATTAGTCAATAGTATAGCTCAATATTCTGCATCACACATAGATTTGCATGCTTGATCAAGGAATGGCCTAGGTTAATTTCATTCTTTTATCTATCATGCACATTTATTATGAAAATTACAAAAAGGAGAAATACATTTGAGCTAAGACCCTAGCCTGAGAGTTAATGTAGGCAATAATTATGACAACTGGGGTTCTAGATTGTGTGATCATACTTCCCCTAACCCATTTTTTTCCATTTACTTTTGATTTATTTTTTTATTTCATTTTTGTATATGAATCCAAGGTTTTGAATATTAAAACATATCTATAAGGTGTTCCATCGACATTCAAGATCTAAAATTTCAGGAGTAGGCTCACACAGGGACATTAAATAAAACAAATAAAACATAGATCTCGATGACTAGTTTAGATAATAGTGGTAGGACCTAGACTATAGCATCAAACCCTGAAGTGTTATATTTTTAGCACTCCTATCCTTTAATTTAATGAAATATATATTCATATTCTTGACATCTTCTTAGTCCTATGCAGTAGTTTTTAGAATTTGAAACAAATATCTTAGTCTAATTTTCTAGATAAGTTACTTTTCTTCCCTATGTAATTAATTTGATCAAAACATGTATTTTATCATATTAAATTATATTTTCCCCCTTACTCTAGAACATTTATTTTTTATTAACTAAAACACTTTTTTATTAAAAAAAATAAAACATTTGGTGAACTCGACTTACTTTGAATAAAATCTAAAAACCCTTGGTACACTTAGGGTTTTTCCTTCAGATTTTGTGCAAAAATTCAAATTTAAAATTTTGATTTTTGTATAATTTTTTGTGCATTAATTTTATTTAAATATTGTTTTAGAATTTAAATTATTTCAATAATTATTAAAAATTCTAAAACCCCAACCCAAAACCCTAGATTTCCAAACTAGGTCCTCAAACCCCAAGCCTTCCTTAAAAATTTTAGATAAAATTTTTGAAAATTGTTTTGAGTGTCAAAAATATTTTCAAAATCTCTACGTTGGTAGTTATTTTTTTCAAAAATTAAATTTACTATTTTTTAAATTTTTGTATAAATTTCTATTCATTTATCTTAATCAAATTTATTTTAGAATTTAAATTATAGCAATATTTTTTGAAAATTATAAAACCCCAACCCAAAAACCTATGTTTCCAAACTAGGTCCTCAAACCCCAAGCATTCCTTCCTTGCAATTTTTAGAAAAATATTTTTTACTTTTTACAAATTTATTAGAGTGCCAAAAATATTTTCAAACTATCTATGTTAGTAGTTATTTTTACATTTATTTGCTTAATAATACTTTTTAACATTATATTTGTTGAAATAAATAAAATGTCCACTAAGGCACTTATTCCCTCTCATCCCATAGATCAATTTCTAAATTTCTCTCATAATTATGACAATGAATCGATAAATTTGTAAAATTACACATTAACTAAAAATGTGGAAAATGATTTCATTTACAACGAAGATAATTACTATTATTGTAATGATGAATATGATGATACATGTGAAAGTGATAGTGAAGAAAAAGTAGATGCATCTTCTTCTCTCAAAACCATCTCTTTTATTCCTTCTTCCAAAGAAAATAATTTTGATAAATGGGAAAGATACTTTTCACCTCATTCTCCTATGCATAATGCACGAAATGAATAAATTAGTCTTGCACTTCTAAGCGAACCTCTCTCTCTAATTCTATGTTCAATTTAAAAAAATATAAATGTAATAAAATCAAATTTCCAATGCATAGTTCAAATGATCCATCTCATGCTCTCAACTCTAATTTAACAAAAGAATGTATAAATGATAACTCTCTTACTCTTAATTCTCATATTACAAATGGAAATAATGTATACACTCCATCCATAGGTAACATAGATGCACATAATATTCTAATTTTACATGATAATTTATTGCATATTAGAAAAGAATTAAATTATTCTCTTACACCTCTTCCTAGTGACAATAGAAGTGATAATGAGTATGATAGTGAACATGCAAATGAATATGAAAATGAGAGTGATTATGAATAAAAATTTGATGATGATAATGGATGGAATAATGATGATTATTATGTACATAATGAAGAATAAAATGCATCTCATGTTTCTAACTCTTCTCTCTTTCCTTCTCTCAAACATAATGCATTACAAAATGTTAATTCTATTTATATTCATGACTCTATTTCAAATGATGCACATGTTAATAATAACATCACACCCTCTACTCAATTAGAATGTTATTTAATAAAACATAAAAATACCAATAAATATTCCAAGCCACCCCCCTACTACAGTAGCACTTGTATCTCACTCTTCACCTAAAGAGAATGGTAGCCCATATCCCTCTACTAAGGTCTAAGTTACCATTTCTCCAATGGTTCAAGTGAGCATACCCCATAATTATTATCCAATTTATAAATGTATAATTTACATGGCTAAAATTAATGATCAAATTCAATGATTAAATAAACCACTTCAAGATGCTAATATACCATCCCATAAGATTATTTATTTGATGCATGTGGCTGGTGAATTGCAACACCAAGTACATCTCCTTACCTTAGAAAAAAAGGCTTATAAGTCTTGAATGGATGAATATGATTTACATGGTAACCCTCTTCTAAAGACATTCATAAAATCTTCATTGCCTAAGCATTTCTATATAGCATCATTGCCTCAGTTTGATGGAACTGGAGATCCATTTGTAGACCTTCAAGCCTTTTGGATGACTTTACCATCTCATGTGAGTCCTTTGATTCTACTAAAGTTTTTCCAACAAACACTGGTGGGGGAGGGACATAATTAGTTCTTTCATCTACTTCCCATTGGTTCCTTGCATACATATGATGATTTAGAGGATGCACTTCTTAGATATTACATAGTAAACATGGTGCCTCATGTTACATATGAGAAACTTGCCACATTACATGAGAATACTTCAGAGCCAGTTAGTAACTATATCTTACGATTCAAGACTCACATGTTAATATTGATCTATAAACCACCAAATATAGAGATTCAACATATATTTATTAAGGGGCTTTACCAACCTCTCCTTGAGAATCTATTATATCAGATAGAGTCATCTTTCAAGCACTTATGATATACATTTATAACCTTAGAAAGTAAATTGGGATTAATTGAGGTAGATTCAGTTGATAAAGTTACTATAGAATTCATAATAATACCTCATCTATAGCTCCTAGCACACAACATCCACCATGCCATAAAAAAGATAGTAGACCTCAAAAAAAAAGAAACCAATTAAGATTAGAGAGCCATTTTCTAGAGCACAACCTATAGTATGCACTATAGAGAATAGTATCAAGGCACCACTACAGTTTGATTCAAATCAAGATATCCCATGTGTCATATTATAAGCACTATTAGATATGAGGTTAATGACATTACCTTATACTCATTGATGATATCCACATCTATTACATAGACAGTCACATCAGTCATTTTATAACTATCATCGTATCTATAAAAAGAGATAATGATTTTTATGGACTCAAAGATTTCATTAATAGATATGTTTATAATGGCATCATAAAATTCACATAAGGGGCACTAAGATCTCCTCCATCATGGAACCATAGACATCATTCATCCATGACTGAGTTATCCTAGGACATTCCTTTACCAAAATCATCAGTTAATCATCATAATATTAATGTAGCTTCTAGGATAGACTGTCATGGTATATATCCTATTCCACCTATTCAAAAGGTTTGGAAACTAGTACAATGAGAGTAGCCTACATATAGTACTATAGACTGAGAAGTACATAGTATAGTTCCATATACATATTTTTCACAGTCACAAGCATTACAAAAAAATACCACTTTAGAGAGATATTCACTATAGCTAATTTTGTTGGGTCCTATTTAACATAACAACGCATTACAGTTAAGATTAGATGAACCCATATCATAAAATACTACTCTAGAGAGATACTCACTATGGTCAAGATTTTAGGGACCTATTTCATGTACCAAACCATTATGATTGATATTAGACAAGCCACCATCATAGGTTTCATCTCTTTCTTGATCTATTGCTCAGTCATATACATCATAGCAGAGGCCATAGGGTATTATTTCATGCAAAAATCCACTAAGATTATGGGTAGATGAGCCTTCTTCATAGCACATAGTTTTAGTTTCACATCTAGTAAGGTTACATTTGGTAGAGTCTCCACACACAACTAAAATTAGTACACAACAAATAATATCAGATATAGTTCATGTTCTTACATAGCATGAGAATTATGGGAACTTATTCATTTGGCCATCAGGGTTCAGATAGTGATATGACACACATTCATACTAGTATCAATTTATATATTCACTTCATGTGGTAATGATGGATACAAAGGGCCATCCTTTATATTTTTGAGCCACCTACTTAGAGGGATTAGACACATAATCCAAACATCTATTGGTACACATATGATTATAAAGCTTCACTTAGTGGGCAACGATGGAGCTAAATGGATAGCCTTTTCATTCTTGAGCCACTCCAAGGGAATTAAGCACAAAACACTCTCTTACATCCCCTTCAACTAAAAACTAACATTCCTAGTTCTCAATAGCCATCCCCAACCAAAATAAATTATCTAACTTTCAACCTTACCAATATCTTATTTTATCAATCTTAAACTAGTTCACTTTATCAAAATAATTTACCAATTACAAAACCAACAATCTTTTTGCTCACATATGATTACAAATCAAACCTAACATCACACTTGAACATATCATGAAAAATCAAATCACATCCCAAATAACATTTTACTAAAACATATGCAACATCAAAATCAATACCAAATCAACTATTTCTAATCAATCATTTGTAAATTAATATACCAATATATTCCAAAATCCATAACACAATACACTTGAGTCAAAATAAAAACTAGTATATATATATATAGACATACACACAAACATCACATCAAATAGAATAATCATGAATGGGCATTATGCCCTCACTCTAAGTCTCACTCTCCCCACTAGTACTAGTCCCATAATCCAACCTAGCACTTGATGACCCCACACTTCCTGGAGCTCTTGAATGCCTCTTATGATTACTTTCTCACTCTATTATCCAATCATGCTCCTCACTCAATTCTGCATACCACCTCCAAAGTTCTATGTACTCTTTCAAAATCCTCATAGTCACTGATCTAAAATTAGGTGGGGGCATCTTATGTCTATCTATCTTAGCCCTAAACTCATCTCTCTCTCCCACTATCCTAACATATGAAGCTATCACTAATGTAGGGATATCAAATAGATGAGCATGAATACCAGATGCAACCATTTCTCACTCTATCAATCCCTCCTCTAATGTATCATCAAGAACATGATGTGTGAGCTCTTAGAGTGTAGACTCAATGATGGTCTCCAAATAGTCATCATCTCCAATCCCCACCCCAACATGTGCCTCATATTGATACCTCCCACTCTACCTACACACAATTTAGGGCATTACATTAGCTATATACTTTTAAAAAAGAAAAAAAAAACTAACATAAATTTATACACAATTTAAATGAAATTACTGCTTACCTCCTATCATCTAGATCAGTTTTGGATCCTCATACTCTAAATCATCCCCTCCATCAATAGGGTATAATGGATCCAAATTATTCCTTGTACACCATGTAGTATATACATTTATACATCCAACATCTTCCAAATTAGGAATGTCTATAACTACATCATGTGCATCTAAAGGTAACGATGCTAGCTTGACCTCTATGATCTTTGCATGATTTCCTACCCTTGATAGTGCTACACACTCCTCACCTAAACCCATGCTACTAGGGGCACATCCCATGGTACCCTAAACTATCTAGTTATGTGATCATAATTAAAGTGCTCATACACTCCAACTCAGTGGTCATGTATCTAATAATTGACCCTCATATACTGTAATTACACTCCATCCTCAACCCACCTAGGAAATCCTCTATAACACCTCCATATAATATCACCATCCACCAATCTATCTAGCACCATCCTATAATGATCCATCCCAAGGGATTAGATAGCTAATGTACTCATCCACCACTCCCTAAATGGTTGTGGAGGTGCCCACCTCTCCCTCGATAATCTTATCAGGCACACAACTGCTATGTGTTCATAAGCCCAATAATGTAGTAATGTCACTACACTAAATCCATAACTAAATGCCTCCTGTGTAAAACTGTAAAGGTACCTATATAGGTGGACATGCATAGTTTGACCCCCAAAGAACATAGTGCCATATAACTCCACACTATGAAAAATCCTATACATCTTATATTAAATCAACACTCCACTCCCATCCACAACAAAAAATGAGTCCAACAATACAACCAATCAATTTCATAAGCATGAAACACTAGACTGTACTATAACTAATAGTAACACATCACTATCACTACCTATTTGATGTATACCTAAGGGTACACTAAAAAAATATAAGGATTCATAATCAATAGCATCAACAACCATGTCATCATAAAATATCACGCACCATCTACTAACCAATAAATGTAAAATATGATACACATCCTCTATTTTCATAGTAATCTTCCCTATAGGAATCCATAAAGTATATGTATATGAATTCCACTTCTCACATAGTGTAGTAATTAGATATCTATTACACTACACTATGCTTAGGTCACACACATAACCCAACCCTACCCTATCCATGACAACTCTCTTATCAGTAGACAATGGTAACAACCTTAATGTCTCCATCACCTAGCCCCTATAAAACTCTCTCATTCATATATCACACTAAAATCACTAGAAATAGCATATAGATCAATCAACAATGCCAAATCAAAATCCAAAATAGAACAATAGTCAACAACAAAGTAACATCACTAAAAAATTAAGCCTCTAAGATAATAATATTGGGTATAGGACATCAACGCTAGATAGGAGTGATACAACCTAGATAGAAGCACTAGATGCAAGGTATGAGCATTAAAACTATTAAAACTAAGACACTTTGAATAGATCAAAACATCAACAATATGATTCATAATAGATAAAAATCAAACATTTTAACTATTTACTATGGTAACATCACCACCAACTTGAACTTAGGTGCTCATCTCCTCACCATACATCTTACTCTATAACTCCAAATCTCAACCTATTCAATACATAAATGAATCGAGAATCAATCCAAATTCGTATATTACCCAACTTTCTCAATCAAATCAAAATACCATTTTGCCCATAACTTGAACCCTGTAACACCATTTTCTTCCACAGAATCATGATAATGATACCTTTAGCATAATGTAATCCCCACTCTCTTATGACTTCATTTTCATATTATGGCATGCACATCTCTATATTTATTTTATACTTAGACACACACATTGATTATCACCAATCAAAACTTGTTCCATTTTCATCAACTCTATCTAATCAATCAAACAAACTCTCAAACTATTTATAACAAGCCAACCTTGTATTTACTTATGCCACTAGTCCTCACTTTTGGCTCAACCTCCTCTATAATAATTTTTATCCCTCTCCCCAGAAGTGTTCATTCCTACTATTCCTATTTTTACATCTACCCAGCATGCCCATCCACTCTCATAAGTGGATACACCATGGTTCTTACACCTCTAATATTCATATTATCATATTCAACTTAGATTAGTCAAAATATATAGTGATTCATATTACATGGGTCACTCAACATTACTTAGGACATTCAACGGGATATACTTTTAGTTTACAGAGTCATAGACTATTTAGATATAATGGTTTAGATCATATGGATCATTAATGATTTCAGCTTATAGGTACATAGGCTATTTAGATATAGTGGTTCAAATTATATGGATTAACAGTGACTCAATACAAATTTAGACTCAGATACAAGATTTGGTGGCATGAATATTACTACATGTCTCACACATATAGATTCTTATAACATGACATAGTTACAGGACCAGATAACATAATATAGGTATAATGTAGAGCATAGTATTTTGATCTCTAGTTTTTCACATGGGGCTTAACATGATAGATAATATCACATGTGGTTATATAGATTACCAAATTATACATACACATCACTCACATAGTAGATTTAGGGGCATGCCATAGATGTTCATGTTATTCATCACTCAGGATTATAAATATGAAATGGCAAGAAATGCCATTCTCTTCTCACACATTGGCCAAAGTTTCAAATTACACCTAGTTGTACCTAGGTTGTCACTGGGTTGGAGCATATGGCCATCTACTATATTTGGTCCATTATGTCACCAAGACCTAGCCTACAAGAGTTTTTGCAGGATAGAGGATAGACATTTATTTTGGGCCTCTAAGCATATCTCAACTCTAGTTCAAATATTTAGAGTGAGGGCAAGATAGATTTTGCACTTCATAGTATAAGACTCTATACACACATTTTAAACTACATGAGTTTATGTGGGATATAGGACAAAAATTGGTTTTGGACCTCTGAGCATTCCTCATCTTTAATCAAATTTAGCACAAGGGATAAACATTACCCTCCTTCCCCATGTTACATGTATTTCACTTCTAGATTTAGTATAGGGGGCATCCATTTTAGGGATTCTTTCTTTCTCTAGGCATTATTCATCTCTCCATCCACTTCCCTACTTAGGAAGTTAGTTGGGCCCTTTACAACACATTTATCTTCACATAGGTTAGTTTAAGTATGCACTTTCTTCTTCTTTCTTTTACTCTAGTACTTCATTTCATTGCATCACTAGAATAAAAGTGGGGAAATTTTATGCACCTTAAATTAGTCAAGCAACCACACATATCATGACTTTTCATGGTCTTTTTATAGGATACTTAGATTGGAGAATTTGAGCCTTGTTCACATTAGTCATGTCTTTTGTTTTACTTATCTTGGTCTTGTTTCATGCTTGATTCACCTTTTTTCCATAACCAATCATTTATATCCATCTAGATGGTCATTTTACCTTAGCTAAACCCTACTTACCTGATAATTCCATCTCCCCATGTCTCGAACTTGTAGGAAAAGAGTACTGGGATCAGACTATAGCACTAAACACTAGGGTGTCCCATTTTTATCACTCTTATTCAATTGTATTTTAATTCCCTGACAGTCAAGTTTCCTCACTTAATGAGTCCTAAGCCTTTCTTAGCTTTATCCTTAAGTTTTTTTTGTCTTTATAATGTCATCCAAATGCGAGTAAAGTTCCCAAACTCAAAACAAAGAGTCTCCTATATAAATGACTTCATAAAGCATTTTATATCTAGCACTTACTACTTTGGCACAATAGATAATTAAAAAATCAGTGAAGTATAGCTCATCATTTGCATCACACATAGATTTCAATTCTTGATCAAGGAAAGGCCTACGTGAAAGTCATTCTTGCATCTACCATGCATGTTGATTATGCATGTTCCTTAAGGGAGAACTATATTTTATCTAAAACCCTAGTTTAAGGGTTAATGTAGGTAGTGATCAGGACATAAAGGTTTCTAAATCATTTGATCATACTTCCCCTTACCTAGTTTTTCCCCCTTTTGCTTTTGATGTATTTTATTGTTTTGTTTGTGTAGATGAACCTAGGGTTGTTAAGATTAAAACAACTCTACAAGGAGATCCATTGACATTCAAGATTCAAATTTGCATAGGCAAACTCATAGAGGGACAATGGACAAAACTTAGAAACCTCAGATCTTGGTGACCATTTTGGATAGGAGTGATAGGACCTAGACTATAGTGTTAGAGCTTGAAGTTCCCTATTTTTTTCTCCTATCCTTTCACTAAAAAAAATATAGATCTAGATTCCTAACATCTTCCTAGTCTTGTGTAGCAATTTTTAGGCTTTGAAACAATCATCTTAGTCTAATTTTACAGATAAGTTACTTCTCTTCCCTATGCAATTAATTTGATCAAAATATATATTTTATCATATTAAATTAAAATTTTCCCATTACTCCAGACCCTTTATTCCTTAGGAACTAAACACTAGTTTCCCAAAAATACTAAAACATAAGAATATTTTATAGAAAACATAATATCAAATGTCTTACAAAACAAGTTTGTGCATGCATATTGAATGTATATTTTATCTGATAGTGTATATCTACCTAACATGGACTAAATTTTCACTATTATCTAATCCTTAAATTTTTAAAACTAGTAAACATTTTAAAATTTAACTATAACTAATACCAAGCTATTTTATAATTATCATATGTGGAGGCCTACGTACCCATGACCCAACTATTATCTAATATTTTTTATTGTAGCTTCTCTATGTTTTAACAAATGGCACAATCACTTTCAAATGTAGTTATTATTTCCATGTTTAGTCTAATACATGTATAATTTTATATGCCATATTCCAAGTTAATGGTTGTCCCATTTTTTTAGTTTTAAACTAGATGCGTGATACACTCGAATTTAGTTCTTAACATGTTGCAAACTATAAATTATTTCAAACATCTTTGTGGTCTCACCAAAAAACTAATAATATAACTTTCACCCCCAATGAATTATATTGTGGCTCTAACTAATCATAATAAATCCTTGCATATCATTCACTGTTGAGCTGAGATTAAACCATATACCAATTTTCAATACAAAAGTTTATAACATAGACTATAGAAATCCTATATCCTTAAATCCAACCATTAATGCTTTTCTATTATTATTATTATTATTATTATTATTATTATTATTATTATTGTTATTATTATTATTATTATTGTACTATCTACTTGTCACACTGAGCTTACATTACAAATTTACATGCAAATTCAATTTTAAATAATTTAAAATATAAAGGCATATATTATCAGATATTTAAATGTCTTTTAATATTGGTAATGATATTTTGTCTTATCACTAAAATGATTTAATAGTGAAGGCATAGGTAGGAAAATTAATAAGCTGGTGGTGTTAGATGAGGGTAAAATGGATGCTCTAACATGTATTTGATATTTCTTAAAAAAATAGATATAATATGAAAAATATAGGGAATAACTTTAAAAAGCATTGCCTTGATTTATTTTTTAAATAATTCTATTGAAAAGGATGTGATAGAATTATAACAAAGATTGGTGACCTTTATGAATGTATGAAAAGTGGGAATTGATCAGGTAAAAGTTCAAAGGATATGCTATGTTCAGTCATCTACCATACACATCACAAAGTGCCTTTTATTTTCTCATACACATGTTTTTATTGTATCATCATATAATTTAAAGAGGATGAATTTAAAATTCACCCATCTTTTCAAATAAAAATTTGCCTATGACATGATGTGTTTACCCTCTGTGATCTTATGGTTTGTACAAATTTGTAACATTTTAATTATAAAGGTTGATATTGTAGTGCTTATTAGTCCCTACCAAGGTAATATTATATGGATTAATTTGTAATTAACTAATTTTTTTAGCCAATGAAAAAATTTGAAATACATATTATGATAGTAATTATAAAGTTTAGTATATAGTTTAACATAAACATATTAGAATATTCCTTGAATGTTTAATCATATTACTTTATATTTAATACAAATTTATATAATCATCACTCAACATAATTATGAGGAATAGCAATGGATTAACATGATTCATTTGTAGGTAGAATTATAAATTTGTTATTCATTTTGTCTATAGGGGAAACAAATATTTTTCTCTTTGATGACTATTGTAGAAGTAGTTAATGAATGCATATAACACTAAACATTTCCTATGAAAAAATTAAACAATAGTTTGTTCATTTTTAATTTTTCAATATAGTCATCAAATATGAAATTTCCACCCTAGTTGTTCATTCAATTTCTATGTATAAATATGCAAAGATAATTTAATGTGTTGTAGACTAGTACTCTAATGATAGGGTTTTCATTATTTTTATTTATTCATTCTACTAGGCATAATTATTAAAAAATTGAATTTTCCATTGATATATTTATAGGAAGTCACAATTAATATAACCATTTTGCCTCAGTCTAATCTTGAATTATTAGATATTTATTTTGTGATTCTATAAAATAAGGGTTGTGTAGCAGCTAGTCCCTACCTTTGTATTGAGAATTATTTGTGCTAGAGTTTGCATGTATACTTGTAACGAAATATTACCACAATAGTGAATGGTTTAACAAATTTAATTTGAAAGTATAAATCTAACATTGTCTAATTTATTATTGTAATTTAAACTTGACTAAATATTTTTCTTTTGGAGAGGTTTTGTGAGTACATAGAAGTACACTTTAGTGATTTGAATGTAGTGAGTTGTAAAAATACACTGCATATAATAAAATTTTATTAATTTAAATGTATTTTCTAGTAAAGATATCAATTATCACTATAATACATGAAAAATAATTCATATGAACATCAATTTGGACAAAATGGTTATTATTAATAACAAAATAAGTGTCATAATATTTAGTTTACCTATAATTGTACATTAAATATATAATAAAAGATATTTTAATAGTTTCAAGTAAATTAGAGCCTATAAAATTAACATAGAGAAATATCTAAACATTCAAAAAAAATATTCAACCATGCAAATGAATCTATGTACACATCAACATATGTGGAAGCATACATTTAACATAGATAATTCCAATGAATATCTTATACAATGGTCAATGTATCATGAAATATGACAAGTCAGTGTCACATTAATGTTTGAGATATGGAAATTTTGAGCAATAAGATTTGGTACGCAAATTATACACTAAAATCTACTCAAAACATGAATCTACTTTATAATTTAGAGCCAGTAGACTATAATGCAAGCAAAATAAATATTTATAACAACTTTATAAAATCTAAAGCTAATTTCTCTATATAAAATTCAAAATAAGGAAACAATAAAATGATTATGGATTACCTTTATAGACTCAAAATTTTATCAGCTTATGATTGGCTTTATTCAAGACACGGATTGTATGATTGTTTAATAAAAGACTAATGGATGATTAAGCGATTGGCATGAAGGATCATGAATTTCATAGTTTTAATTCTCTTTTTCTAGAATGGAAGGAGTCATAGATTAAATAGGAAAGGGAGGGAAAATTTCCAATGATTTAGAAATTCATTGGAAGCCTCTAGAGAAGAAGACTCTAGAGATAAAGGAGGGAATTCTAAGGAATTTAAAATTCATTAGAATTATCTAGAGAGAGAACTCTCTAGAAAAGGAGAAGGGTGGTGGAGACTAGGCACTAGGCATGTAGAAGATCCTAGTAGATAGGTAGATATGTTTTTAGGAATTTAAAATTCACAAGTGGAAATGGTAAAATTTAATAAGCAAATGGGATGTTAATAAGAGGAGAAATGAGGGGGTTAATAATAGGTGGGATATGAAATATGGAGAAGGGACTTATATAATTGGCTAGAATGGGGTTAAATGGGATATGATAGGTAGAATAATGATAAGAGGAGTTAATTAATGGATTATTAAATAAAATTAGTTGCAAATAGTTATATAATTAGCAAGTCAAAAAAGGCAAGTAAATTTAGATGAATACAATGTGAATTTCACATAAATATCATAAAAAATGTAAAAATAAATATTAAATAAAATATGATCATTCAAAGCATGAAACATATACATAAGTATTATCAAAAAGATAAATCATAATATTTTTTGAACATTTACTAGTGAAGTCATGTTAAGGGATGGCAAATTTTTTTTATTCCACAATAAAACTTAATTACATCAATGAATAAATGGTGAGCACAAGGTTTTAAGTTTAGGCACACCTATTTTTATAGTTTATAACATTATTGGTAGCTATTATGATTTTAACCAAATAACAAGTCCAATTTCTGAATTAGGTGAAAAACATGGCCATCCATGGGAAATGACAAACACATGGTTTTGAGTTTAGGGAAGTTATTTTCATAGTTGATGACATTATTGGTAGTTGTTATTGGGTCAAAATAAAATAATCATTTTGTATAAATTATGACTTTAGACATGGTTTAATTGTGAGTGGTATTGCTAGTAATTGTTAGTCCTTATTTTCACCCTTTGTAAAACTAGAACCATGAAACCAATGACCGAGATGAAGCCATGGTTCACCATGGTTGATTTAACTTATTATAAGGGTGTACCTCTAGTGTCAAATCAAGGCATAGATTCACCTAGACTAAAACTAAACATTGTTATCCATGATAGACCCCTTAATGTTGATGAAGGTAAAACTTTTGAATTTTAGATGCTAGATACAATATTTAATGTTATAACAAAATGTATGTAAAGAGCTATTATATTTTATTCCTTCATGGTGTACCATATGAATAATACTTATATAAATGGGATAAGATGAATTGGGAAAATAGGGATAGATGTTAGAATCAATGAGGGGGATAGGTAAAGGGTATGTTTCATATATGTTTATGAATTATAAAAATGCACAAGCTATTTTATAGTATGGAACTTATATTATCTGTGTAAAATATATTACTTACAAGCATGGAATTTTTATTCCCATCTATAAGGGCCTTAGATATATAGGTACCCTACATGAGTTCAGTTCCCTTTACTCAACCTCACTTTTAATCCCATTTTGAAGGAAATCACTAGCCAATTAGGAAGAGTGATTTGGTGTAAAGCAATAATGATACATTTTCTAGTATAAGAGTTTAACCTCGTGTATGCATTAAGATGGACCTTACATAACCCCTTATTAATTTTATCAAGCTACTTCATCTTGGTTTTGAAGTTTCAAAACCAATGGCTTTCATAGACAAACCCAATGCCTAATTATATTGACATAAATAAGGACATCTCATTTGAGATTTTCTTTCTCATAGAACTAAGTTGAATCAATTTTTATATACATGAGGAATCTAAAAACCACTAGTGATAACTCTCAATGTAAAATGATTAATGTTATTAAATCATATTCTATAGTTAGATTAGTTCATGCCACAAACCTTTTTTAGTGTTTAAAAACTATCATAACTCATTCCATAATAGATTTACTCTCATGCTTGGTGATATTATTACTATTCAAGTCCCTCTTATTAACTACCCCTCTCCATGAATTCAATCTCATGACATATCCATTATTCTTTTTGAACATATAGAACCTACTTGATCAATATCTCTATATAAAACTGTTACTATGAAGCAAGGGTGGTAGGTAGATAAAAAAGGAAAGAAATCAGTGACCCTAGTTCTAAATCTTCAAAATATATTATATATATGGGATATAGTATTTTTCCTAAGATTTAGTTACAAAAAACTTACATTATAATACTAGGTAACATTTTTGCTTTCTAGTTAATAGTGGAGTCTCCACCTTTAACTCAAACATTAAGGAATTGGTTCCTAGATTTGATGATAGAGTCAAAGGAATTTATCGCACTTTTCCAATGATGTATAAAATATATTTTTAGAATATGAGGGTATTTTAAAACCTAGAACAAAATTTTAAACTTCACAACACTCTAGGCATCTGACATCTAGATGTTATTTTCTACAAGAAGTTAAGATAAGTGGAGTAATATTTAATTCTTACTCAAACAAGTTTGGAAAGATGAAACCTTTTTCAATCCTCACATATTGATGGTAGAGGTGGAGTGGTGATTGGTGTCACCTTTAGATCAACACCCTTATTGTTAATCAAGGGGAATATCCTTAACATCATTGTATTTGAATCACTTGCCTTTTCTAAAATAAAATTATTGGGTTCTACTTAGTCTACGCCTATAATGATAGTTATGAATGCACATAACTTTGGTAATGGATATTAGATAAAATTTCATTAATTTATTAAATTTTGGAAGGTGATTCTAACATGATATAAAATAAGTCAGATAGGAGTTGGCTTGGTGATGATAAATTATCTCCATCTAAATTTGGATCTTGGATTTATTGTATTCAAAATTCAATACTCAATCGGAACATTGGTTCACATGGTCAAATTATAGATCAGGTTTTGATAGAAAATATATTTGTTTGGAAATATTTTAAGTGTCTTCCAACCTTTAAGTTACTCTATCATCATAGGGGAAAATTATTTTTGTAGATATTGCTACCACTTTATCTAACCATTTTACCATTATTTTACAATTTTATCTTTTTGATGACAAAGATAATTTTTGTAATATACCATACAAACTTAATGTGACTCGTATGAGTAATAAGGATTGTATATATACCTTCAATGCTCTTTTGAATTCAGTAAAGAAACCTAAAGAAGGGGAAAGTTGGATTTTTTGGTGGCAATATGCTCTTGAAAGATGCACTTATTTTCTTTTTTCTTATGGTAAAAATGTCACGTAAACAAAAAATAGGAAGGAAATAGCTCTAATAAGAAGGATTGAGGAAGAACATAAACTACTTATTTTTAATATTTTGGATGAAAATATTCAAAATATAGTGTTTTCTATGGAAAATTAGGCAAGAGAATTTGAATTCTATTGGGGAGAAGGGGTTCATATATGTTATTGACTTACATGGATTATGAATGCTGATAAAGGCTCTAAGTTTTTATTTAAATACCTTAAGCACAAAGACCAAAAGGAGAGGATAATATCCATATTTGATTATCATGGGAGTTGTTTGTCTTATTTTATTGACATTAAAAAAATTTAGTCATCATTTTAAAACTCTTATGTGATGAGAATGTGAATAATGTTGTATATATTTAATTAAGTGATGCAGTGATCCAATGCATTCCTAACAAGATGAGGTAGGAAACATGCAATCATATTTATAGGATGTTAAACCATGAAGGATTGGATCATCCTATTTTCACTATTGTAGATGAAAAAATCCTAGCCTAAATGGTTTATCAAATAAAATTTTTAAAGGCCATGGGGTGTAATATACATGAGTAATTTTATCAAGTCTATCTTGAGGCTGAACAAACTAGATCACTTAGTTCCTTCATCAATCAAGCACTAATAAAATTCATTCCAAAAGGTAATAATAAAGATAGTATAGCCAATTATACACCCATCAGTCTTATTAATACCTATTATAAAAACATTGCTAAATCCACTAATCATTATATTAAATTTGTGGTGAAAGATATTATTAGAACTGAGAAAACATGTTTTATAATTGGAAGATTTATTATTAACAATTTGGTATTGGCATGGGAATATATATATTGGGCACTAAAATTAGCTCAAAATTCATTAACTTTCAACTTTGACTTTGACAAATCTTATGACATGATCAAATGGTCATTTATTTTTTATAAGTTAAGATGGTTGGGTTCTGGGAAAAAATAATCCACCACATTAAAATGTTGTTTGATGATGCCTCAACATGCCTTTCAATGAATGGTTTTATTTTTGAATCTTTTGTTATTTAATGATCCATTTTACAAGGTTTTCTATTAGCTCCCTTTGTATGTCTTAGTTATAGATGCCTTTGGATACCTATTGCAAAGGGAAAATAATTATAATATCGTTAAAGGGATCAATCTTTCCAATGAATCTTATACCCTTAAATAACATTTTAATGATGATAAAATTCTTGTTATTCGTAAAAAAAATTTAGAAATCACTAATGTTATAGACATACTCGAGCTATAGTATGTTATTTCAGGGTCTAAACTTATGATGCATAAGATTGAATTCATTATGCTTTAATATAATCCCAATCCCCTTTAGATTCCTTGAGTGTAAATGTGTTCAACATGGAAAAATCAAAAGGTAAGTGGGTATTCCCTTTGACCTTTAAGTATCTCTTAGTGACATGTAGAGTTAGTTTTTATTAAAATTCTAGAAAAACTTGATTTTTGGGGATCCTATTTTATTTGTTTTGTTGGTAGAATTGAAGTTGCTAACAATTTTTTTTATACATGTTTTTAATTATTCATGTTGGTTTCCTTCTAAAACATGATATTACAGATTCACCAAGATTATAAAAAATTCTTTGGTCCAAATGGGATGGCAGAAAGGTATGTAATGTATTTCTTAGAACTAATGTATCCAACGAAAATAAAAATGATGCCTTGGTGTTATGTATCCTTTGATGTGATTAAGTGTCATATTTTTAAATGGATCATTAATTCTTTACATAGCTATATAGCATGGAAAATTCTTGTTTGTCATAGAATTTCAACTAATTTTTATAAGGGTCAATAGAAAAATGATCAAATATACGATATACTACTACTCCTTAAATATTTCAAACTTTCTAAACATTTCAAAGTTTCAACATTGACTCCACTTAATAGTATGTGGAAGTCATGGCAAGAAACTTCTCAATTATTGGAATGTGAAGATAACTCTCTTAGACATGGTCTTATCTTTCTAAATTCCTTTATTTTGTAGAATAGACATGTTTAAATCATTGAGCTTCCCCTATTTTTTCATAATAGGTTGAAATGAAAACACTTGTTTTCTAAAGGTATATGATGATTTGGAGATTTTATTTTTTCAAAGGATCTTTTTCACTTATAGATTATGACATTCCTATTATAGATGAAATTTTTCTATTTTTTAATAGTTCATTGATAATTAATATGTATACTATGACTCAATGTAATTTTGTGAATTATTGGAGATGGCCTAACAACGTAGGTTGGATCACATCCCACTCAAAAGTATATATCAAAAACTATTTCCTAGGTTACATTTAAAATAAAGACTTAATTCAAAGTGGAAATGTAAATATAGTGAAAGTGAATGGAAGCATCTTATAGTTGGAATTTGGAAGTCCAATTATTATTCCATAGATCAAATCATTGTTTGGAAGTTGTTCTTTTCCAAACTACCTATGGGTGACAACATCTATTTTCTTGCTATCAACACTCTCAAGTGTCATGTTTTTAATCTTCCTAAAACTATCATTCATATTTTTTAGAGATGTGTGTTTAATAAAATAATATGGGCTGATATTCATGATGACTTTAATTATATTTTTGGACTTTCATTATATTATAGTGACAAATAAGGAATTTGAAAATTAAATCAATTAATTCATGCCTTGGCATGGACTAATAACTTGCAACAAGCATAATATACATTATATTTAATATTTTATTTTCTCAAATATAATATTAAATACTTTATAAGAATCATACTTTTTGGTGAGAATTATTACATATATAATAATTTGAACTACATAAACCATAAGGTATTCAAGTATAATATTGAATCCTTTAATGGTAAGCATATTTTAAAACAAGAATAATATTGAATGCCTTATGACAAAAGTTTTTACATGAATATTGAATGTTTATTTTATCTTGTTTTTATGTAATTCTAATTTTTAGAGGGAATCTTGATCTATGGCATATTTACCATTTGATAGTGCATATTTATCTAACGTGGACTCAAGTTTCATTATTATGTAATCTTTAACTTCTCAAAAAATTTAAACAATATAAAATTTACCTATAACTAATACAAATCCCTTTATCCACTTTGCCATAATATTCCACCCATGGTACCAATGACTATAACAGCCTTTGGGTAAATCATCCTTTATTATCTAGCCAACTGGGGGATCTCACTATGCCACTGATTATAACTGCCTTTGGGTAAATCATTCTCTTGTTACCTTTTTCTTTGTAGTAATGATTATAAATACATTTGGGAAAATCATTATGTTTCAATCCAAATTATTGTTCCAATGATTATAAATGTGTTTGGAAAAATCCTTGTGTTTTGATTTATCATTATGTTAATGATTATAACTACCATTGGGCAAATCATTATCTCTATCCACATAACTGGGGCATGTTTTTATCTTACCAATGATTACAATGGCCTGTTGGAAAATCATTGTTTTCATTTTAATGATTATAAACACCTTTGGTAAAATCATTCTCTTATTACCCTTATAAATTATTCAATGATTAAACTGCTTGTGGGTAAATCATTATCTTTTTACCATGCTATAATGATGATTATAATCTCCTTTGGTAAAATCATCCTTTTTATTTACCATATTGGGATACCTCATTGTGCCACTTATTATAATCTCCTTTGGAAAAATAAGTATTTTCTACTCCATTTCTTTTTTTTGGTCCCGTCATTCCCTCATTTTGAGGGATTGATGGCTAACCTTCTTTACTTACTCTCCCTCAAGGGGCCATCAATAGGTTATCCATCACTTGTTGGGGTATTAGAAATATATGAACTTTTCATTATTTGATAATAAGTTATTATGCCTATAAATTAAATGCCTTCCCAAATAGGGGTAAACTATAGACACCTAATTTTGGCCACAATTGGCTTCTGACTTGACTTTAGACTGATTCATACCAAACATTATAAATTAAGTCTAGGAATCACTGAACATACTTATTTTGGTTATGCATCATTCAAAAATTGTCAAAATCATTTTGAGGCATCCTTATTTTGGATATTAACTTATATTTAACAATAACCCCTCACATATTCATTACTAATCACCTTGTGACCTAACAATTGGTAGTTTGGCCTATGGGCCCACTAAGTAGGGCACTTGATCAAATCTTAAAAGATATAAAATTTAAATCAAAACTAATCATCTAATTAAAAAATATTAAATTCTTAGTTTAATCATCCATTTGAAATTAATGAATATCTAAAAATGGAAATTCCAAAAATGAAAATATCAAGCCTTTTCATCATTACCTTTATGAGTTGTCAAGCTCTTTGAAAGTATCTCAAAATACTAATTTGAGATCCATGCCTAGTAACTAAAAATAATAATGACATGACAAATTTTAGCTTAACCAAAGTTAGCATCAACTCATCTAGGGTTAGTTTGAACTCATTTCATGTTTAAACTCAACCTTAATTCACCTTGGTTGAGAGTTAACTTTTGGAGGATATAAATAAAAGGCCATGCCTATTAATTTTTAAGATATCTTAGTGTAATGCTATAATGGTCAAATAGATGAAAAGAGACCATGAAAGTAATGTTACAATGCCAAATTCATAAGACAAGTAGCCAAGCCAAGGTGCTAAAGAGAGAAGAAGTAAAGAAAAATTCATTGTCAAAGACTTCTTGATACACAAGCCAAGTAAGCTAGTTTAAAAATACATTTGGAGCTCCAAGGAAGGTAACATAATGTTTTATTTAATGTTCTAGTTGTGTTTTCATATGCATTCTTGTTACCTATGTTCTCCCTAGTGGGCTAGATGTATTAAGATTTTAGTGTGTTATGTTGATTTGTTTCATTGGACTAACACAAGACTAACCTCCACTCTACATAATTCTTATTCATAATATGGACATTGAATTTCCAACTACCTTCTTGGGATTGATTCAAAAAAATTATTCTATGTGACATGATCTCAATAAAGTTAGGATCAAGAAGACTTATCTAATTTTAGGGTATGATTTATGATCTCAGAGATACATGATCAAGACACATGGAAATATCTATGGGGTTAACAAATATCCTTCAAGAACATAGACTATGTAATTTGATTCAACAATCTCTAAATGAATATATGAGTGCCATATGGATCATTGGTGTTCATACATTGCTTTGAAGGCTATGAACTCACTGAATTTGCATTTTTCTATGGTGTTCTTGTATAATGAGACAAGGGCATGTGGTAATGATCATGGGATTTAAATAATTAGAGGACTTCAACTAAGACATAAAAGACTTGGAATGGTCTATAATGTTGAGATAGAGATAATTATTTAAATTTGGGGAGTTATGGACCTTTGAATCTATATAATATGTGAATAGTGTTGCTTCAATCCATTGATAGTCTGAGATGAAAACACTTGAAGATAATCTAAGAAATCAATAATGATGAAACTTCATAAATCCCTTATAATTCTTGGTAAAATAATAGATCATCTAGATGTAGACATCTATCCTAGCCACATCCAAAAAGGAAATCCATTGTAGAAGATGGTTTTTTTTGCATATGTGCTCATTCATTTCTTGAATAAAATTTTCAATGAGGTTGAACAAATATGCACATGAGAATTCTTGGGGATTTCCATAACATGAAAGGAATATTATATAAAAAAAGGGAATTAAAAAAGTAATGAATCTAAAGGAATTTATGTTGATTTCAATTAAAATATTCAAGTATACAAGACAATTTACAGATGGGAAAAATAAGCTAATTGTATAAATGAACAAATATGATGTACACTAAATATCCTACTTCAATTTAATAATTATTTTTTGAATGCTATATACAGTTACAAAATATATAATTTATTTGAAGTATGGATTAGATAAGACATATTCCATTATTTTTATGCTATCTAGGAATAAAAATAATGTTCTATAAAGATGATAATGTATCATTTTCAGAAATAATGTTTCAATAAAAAAAATCTAGTGATGTTTTATATTCTAAATACGAAGGTCTATTTTTTTTATTGTCCACTTAACTAACACATCTAATTGGGATACTTAAATGTGGCATCGATAAATGAGGTGAGAATTAATTATTCACCTATCCTATTCTAAACATAAATAACTATTATTAAGAAGACACTTAACATAGATAAGCTAACCTAACTCAAGTTAAAATTAATTCATGTGTGTGTGTGTGTGCACACGCGTGTACGTGCATGCATGCACGTGTGCACGTGTGCACGTGCACGCTAATATCTAGTCAATTTCATAAACATCAATAGCATGGTTTATTAATATGGATCATGTCATATTGGTATATTGTATTTTAAGAGCAAGTGGAAGATATATACAAAGGAAAATGAAACTGACCTATTAATGAATCCTAATTCATAGAAGATAAATCCTACTTACACTTCTTATTTGTTGATACATTTAGACATTTGGGATCATGACCGAGATGGATCCACTAGACCTAACTAAGGGTTTTTTTCATCACAATAACATTACTAGAGAGGTTTCCATAGGATCTAATAAAAAAACACCATGTAATAATCATAGCTAGATCCTATGTTTTCATATTCACTAAGTATATGAAAAGTGAAATAAAATCTAATCTAGTGCTCACCAAATCTTGTGACATAAAGTGGGGGTAATAAACATAAAAAGTAAACATGAATATAATACATATGTTGAAGTCAATGTATAGGAAGTCTTAATGCATGAGAGATAAGTATAAATGAAAATATATCTACTTTAAAAAAGGAGGAACAAAGTTAGGAATACTTAAATTTTAAGATGAACCCACTGAGCTTCAATCTCTCCCTTGGCCAAGGTACTTTGTAAGAGGTTGTTTTGGTATGTAAGGATAATAAAGATAAGTCATCCATAAGCTACCCAATGTTTTTATGTATCTAAAATACTTCTCCACAAGACAATATATGCATTTATAAATAAATAATTGAAACACTAATCAATGTTTTTCAACTAGAATGGTGGATAAGCTTATCCACAATATACTATTCTTCTTCTTCTTCTCTTCCTATATAAATGATAGAAATATATGTGTATAATAGATGAATCTAACCCTAAACCTTTATAAAATTTTAGCTAATAAGGTTGACCCAATTTGAATTTATATTGGTAATTTATAAAAACAAGTTAGGTGATCTTGGCTAACCTAGACCCATAACATGCAAATATCAATTAGAATATAGGGTCAAACCAATTTGAAATTATTTAATAAATGTCAAAAAGGGTTTTAGGATTAGGTACAGGATAAGTAAGGTGATTAATTAATTTTAGGAGTGTGTAATGAATGAGGAAAATCTTAGGGAAGTGTATATGAGATGGTTGTGTAGATAACAAGTGGTGGTATAGGGGAAAACAACCCTATGAAGAACTAATGGTCTACCCACCCCTTTTCTAATCCACCATTTAAAGCATGCACTCAGATAGATTGAGACTTGACAGGTTCCTACAAGAGATAAAGCCTCAATAATTGATAAAGTTTCAAAATATTATGTGTATACATATGCCCCACTTGAATCTCATCACGTGTCACAATCTATAAATAAATAATTGAAACACTAAGCAATGTTCCTCAAGTAGAATGGTGGATAAGCTTATGCACAATATAATATTATTCTTCTTCTCTTCCTATATAAATGATAGAAATATATGTGTATAAAGATGAATCTAACCCTAAACCTTTATAAAATTTTAGCTAATAAGGTTGACCCAATTTGAATTTATATTGGTAATTTATAAAAATAAGTTAGGTGGTCTTGTCTAACCTAGACCCATAACATCCAAATATCAATTAGAAGACAGGGTTAGACCAAGTTGACATTATTTAATAAATTCCAAAAATGGTTTTAGGATTAGGTACAGGATAAGTAAGGTGATAAATTTCTTGGAGGAGTGTGTAATGAAGGAGGCAAATCCTAGGGAAGTGTATATGAGATGGTTGTGTAGATAGCAAGTGGTGGTATAGGGGAAAACAATCCTATGAAGCACTAATGGTCTATCCACCCCTTTTCCAATGCACCCTTTAAGGCATGAACTCATATATATTGAGACTTTATAGGTTCCTACAAGAGATAAAGCATCAATAATTGATAAAGTTTGAAAATATTATGTGTATACATATTCCCCACTTGAACCTCATTACATGTCACATAGGTGTAACATGAGATGGTGCTTCAATAAAAGAACATAACAACACACATTGTTGAAGATAAATAAATTGTAGTAAGAAGTAAATAAGATATATGAAAGGACATAATTAAAAAATACATACCTTTACTTACCTTAGTGTTGTAGATAAGCAATGAAGTAAATGAATGGTTAAGGTGCCCAACGTAGGAAACATTATGTGAACCTATATAAATTAGCAAAAAGGAGAAAAAAATCAAATTTTATACAAAACATACATGTAATATGTAAAAATAATATATAAAATATTAGGATTCCTTAACATCTTGCGGTTTGAAAAAAGAGCTAGTAAAAACAAAGATGTGGTTGAAAAATGGAATCTGATGGTAAATATTCGACAAGTAATTTGTTTGAATAGTAAATATAAATAGGATGAAAATCAATTCATTTTTTATTTTACTATTCTTAGAAAATATTACTCTAAGAGACCTAATGTGATCTTAGAGAGTGACCATGGCGAGGAGATGACAACTACAATGTGGAGGATGCATAAAATCTGTAATGGGTGCAACATAGGTAAAAAAACATGATTTTTAATTTTTTTGAGAAAATTTTAATTAAAATTAAGATAAATATATAAAATCAAATGGTAGGAAAAATATAGACACCAAAACTAACCCTAAGAAGTTTCTAGGTAAACTAGGGGTAGAATAAGGTACTAGGTAGGAAAAGATCAGACCAATAAAAACCTAGGGTATTTATGGTAAATGGTTAAAAAATCACCATAGACTAAAAATAAATTTGACCCTATAGATTTAGTTTCTAAGGTGAGAGAGAAGTATGGCACTAAATGCATAGAAATGGGCTAATATAGTATCACTAGAGATGGTTGAGTATGTTGTAGTAGACCAATATAGTTTTAAAGTAGGAAAATGGGTGACATCGTACCTTTTGGCTAATAAAATTTGCTAAAAGAGGTCTATAGTGTACTAAAAAGTTGATGTAATATGATAAAACTAGAAAAAATGTTGATTTAGTATCAAATAAGCTAGTATCATTTGAAATAGAAAGGTCAATTGCATACCAATGGTCTGATGTAGTATGGAAAGATTGTGATAGGGCCAATTTGTATCAATAAGTTGATTATGTAGAAAAATAGAAAAATAAATCATGTAAGATAATGAAGTAGTTAATTTGTATTTTTTTGAGAGCATTAAAAAATGTATTTTAATGATAATGATATCAATATCTAATACATCCTCTATTTTTTGACATTTTACAAATATGATAGAGATTTTGGCACCTAGTGGATGCATCCTAGCTACCAGATCTATTGGAGTGATTGGCAGACATGGATAAGGCTAGACTAGTTGCCTTGGGATTTAGAGGTATTATGGAGATGAGATGAATCCCTATAAATTTTGATCTCATTATCATGTTCTTAAGAATATGGGAATGATTGAACAACACTTTTTAATGGGAGGTAGAGGGGGATACCATAGAGGTGGTGATCACCTTGGAAGATTTACATGCTTTTCTTAGACTTCTTTTATATGGGATGCGAGTGCTTTTTGAAACACCAGAGTTGGAGGCTGAGAGATAAGCCTTAGCTTAATGGGATACAGGTTCATATATGATCTATCCTAGGTTACGTATGAGTTTTTTTTATGTTTATCTTGCATCCATTCTAGATATCTAGAAGGCCATGATAGGGCTTGTGACAACATGAGTGCTATGTTTCAAGTCAGATGGTAAGGTACCACTATATGTGATAAGCTTGTGCCAATCAATTTTGGATCATAGAGGGTTATATGATCTCAATTATATCATTTGGGTTCAGTTCATATATGGTATGTATGGGATGTTATCCTAGGGATAGAAGATGATGGGAACTATTATTTTTTAAGAATAAGGATATATGGGAGATTCCTTATGTATTAGTCAGATGGATTACTCCATGTAGTTGATGATAAGTTACCTTGGGTCATTTGATGGAGGTAAAACAATATAGCATGGGTTATTCCCTATGTTTAGCATTGAATATTATCATAATAAGGAAGATAATGTGGTGGTAATACACTCACATAACTACCATATGGCCAAGTTTGGTTACCATTTCTATAGGGTTAGCACTATGTAGATCATAGGCCACTACACTTCATGGGTGGAGCCTCATCTAATTGATCATTTACCTAGATATATTCATCTTCCTCATTCATCAAAACCTCTAGTAGTGCCTACTTATTGGGTCTAACATAGTAGAGATTAGAGAGGGAGAGGAGGTAGAGGGGTACCTATTGAGATACTAGTGATTATGCCTGAGTGAGATAGACCATGGGTTGGTTAAACATGATAGTACGAAATAGTGAAGATAGAGGAGATAAAATCATATATATGGATTTAGGGGATGAGGTATCATATAAGGGACCATAATAGAGGAAATACCATCCACTAAGATCTCATTGAATATGGAGACACCATTGGTATGAGGAGATGTAGGTGTTAGGTATCACATAACGGATCTTATATCAATTCTAAGACACAATTGGTCCATAGATAGACCACCAAGGAGAGGACCACGGTGGGCTCATGTGGTGACTCTAAAATTTGCATTTTTGTGGAGACAACTAATGGAGGGGTGATTTTATATGAGTATATGGTGAGATCATGGTTGGCAATACCAACACTAGTGAGAAATGTTTTAATCTGATTTAAATTTTTCATATAAAACACTAGCTATATCATTGATTATGATAGATAGATGATTAAAAAATATGTATGTATGTATATATGTTATTTGATGTATATCTTATTTCTATTTTTGCAAATCACATGACAAATGAGGTCAAATAGGAGTCCTACTTATGGCTACACATCATGATGATTTATATAGGGTGTCATCACCATATGAATCTACCACTTTGGATGATCTAGTGGTTCTATCTACCCTAGATCAGACAAACTAGTTTAGAATTATGGGAGAGTTCATAATATAGCTATAGGAATGACGTGATGGGTTAAAATTACCATCAAGGTTAGGATCTAGAAAGGCTCAATCCTAAAAGGCCTTAGCATAAGAGCGAGTTGTACACATGGTGACTACTATCTATCTTATAGAGGTATAGGCCCATGTGGCCAACCTACAGGGATAATTTGTTTGCTTGAAATCCTAGAGTACCTATTTAAAACACATGATTAAGAGGGTTTAGTCAAATTATTCTATGGGTAGCATGGCTAGGCCATAGTATAGATGGGAAGGAGCACAACTATAGAGATGTATCTATTTGTATTTTGTAATTGTATTGTAGGAGTTATACTTTTATTTTATAAATTATAATTGGTTGAAAATTTATTGATCTTATGAGTTGTAATTGGATTTAGATTTGGATGCATGGATGTATTTCCTTTTTAGCACATGTATTTTGATTTTATTGTATATGTTATTGGAAATGTGATATATGTTTTATTTTCTATCATTATGTGATACACATGCATGGATAAATAGAAAAGGTAAAAATGATTTGGAAAAGTATCATTAATCAAAACAAATGTAGTACACACTTTATTGTGATGAGAAATATGTAATAACCTTAAAATGAATAAATATAATAAACCAAAGTGGTAAAAGTGGAACAAATGTTTTCAAACCATGTAAAAGATTTGCACCAAATTTAAAACAAATTAAATCACACTATATCACATTGAGAAGTATGAAAAATTGTAAAAAAATGAAAAACACATGAAAAATGATGTTATAAAAAGAAAATTATTAATTTAATCAATCATACTAATTCAAGTTGGGAAGTATGAAAAGAAAAACAAAATGTAACTAGAAATCAAATTAATCACACTAATTCAAGTTGGGATGTATTATTATTTTTTAAATGGTTTTAAACATACACGTAATTAGAAAATAAGAAGATAAAAGTGAAAGACTTAGGAAGTATAAAACATACTAAATCAAGATGGGAAGTATGTCAATGATGTGTAACTCATAATTGAATATTACTTATCTTAAATTTGAAGTATGTAATTTTTTGGTGACTTGGTTATAGTATGAATTGGCTATTGGAATATTTTGTGAGGAGGACCTAGTCCTATCTATGGTCTTACACTAAAACTTACAAAGGGAAAACCAATGTGGTGGAAAAAATTTGAAATATGTTTGTAATGTGGTAATTTGTGAGGATGGCCTAGTCCTATCCATGGTCCTACACAACAAATCACAAAGGGAACATTAATGAGGTGTAAACAATTATGGGAATAATTTAAAATATGTTTTTAATGTGGTAATTTGTGAGGAGGGTCTAGTCCTATAGATGGCCATACACTATAAATCACAAGAGGAACACCAATTTGTTGAATGGTAATAAGTAAATATTTTATAATAGTAATTTGTGAGGATATCTTGGTCTTATCCATAGTCGTACAGTGCAACTCACAAAGGGAAACCCTAGGGGGAAATGATCAATTAACAAAATAATATTTATCAAGAGAAAAAATTATGAATGTTTTAATGAAAGATGAAATGTAAAAACCATTACACAAGAATCTATGAGAAGACCTTAGGAAACATGATGCATACTAGGTAAAAAGTATAGACACTAAGAGTCTAGTAACCATAAAAATACAAGGATGCATACTCATAATAAACACAAAGATGTATAGGTAAATAAGTGATATACTAAGATCAACTCATGTTGGTTATGAGAACAATAAATTTAAGATGGACCTACCTTTACACAAAATTTTCCTCATTCCTTAGGACCTCTTAAAAATCCATTAGTCTACTAAAAAGATTAAGTAATTGTGTGATAAAATAGGTAACACTAAAATATTTTTTAATTCTCCTAGCTCAATCTACTAGCCTACCACACCATAAAGGACCTTGACTCTATGATAAGTCCAACTTTGGAGTTTGAGATTTGATTATAAATAGGAGATGTGATATTAATAACATCTTTTAGTGTGATTTGACTTTTTAATTTATATGTTGCCTTGTGAATCCTTTCCTTTTGTATAAATGATTTGGATTTTATAATTATTATGGATTTTATGATTCATCTTCCATATATATTTGGAATGACTGACATGAGTGATAGAAGTGATACACATAAATGAGATTTATACTTCAGTCTCGAGGAAACTAAATATTGAAAGAGATGGCTGACTAAACACTTAGGCTTACCTATGAATCAATATGTAATTTCAAGTTTCAACCATATGTATGCTTAGTATGTGAAAGGAATATAAAGGAATAAAGGGAGATCTAAATTATATCAGTAAGTAGAATTACAATAAAAAGTCTTGTTTTCTAACTAATTATATGGTAGGGAAATATTAATAAGGGAATCAAGGTTTGTATAACCAAGTCAAGATAATAATTATCTAATTTTTGAGTGAGATAAGATAACAAACAGTCATTGTAAAAGAAAAATAATTCATGAAAGAAGTGAACTTATAAACATAAGTGTGTAATCATGAAAATTATGATAATAAGCCATAAGAAAATAAGAAAGTAAATGAAATCATATAAACACATAAAGCATAATATAGTGATCTATGTAAAATAGATAGGTGAAACCAAATTTGACTCATAGTCAAGTGTATAAAATATATAAAAATGGATCATAAATCCAATCAAAAGTCATAATATAGAACAATGTGAAATAACACCATGCTAGGTTCATAAATATTGGTAAATTTGACCACAAATATTATCTATGAAATTTGAAACATCTCTATGAAGTTGTATCCTAATGAAATCCAGAGTCTCATCAATCTTGATGAAACATTATGTAAAGACTTCCTTATGAATATCCTTTGGTAGGTATGGATGAATGATCATTCTCATGAGGGATTTTGTGCATAAGATAATTAATGAGAGGAATAGGTGTCTAAAAGGGAATGATATTTCTAGGATGAGAAAGAGGTGCCATCAATAGAGAAGGAGGAACTTTCTTACATGGGTAACTTGTGGAAGGAGGAATAGTTGATTTAGGTGTCGATTGTGGGTGATCACATAAGTACTACTAGAGACTACAATAGTGATCAATATGATGTGTACCACATTGGTGAAAAATATATTATATTTCCCCATATTTAAGGATATACTTTGGTAATAAATTAGGAGGGTGTAGAGTCTTATCTTTAGGTCAAGAAACGGCAAGATGTAATGTGTCAATATACTACTCAAGTTTATATAAACAAGTGGAAGAATGGTTATTTATCCCATAGAAGCAACAAATACATTTGATAGTAGGCTTTGGGGGTCTACTAAATGAATAAGTGGAAGGAGAAGCTACGAGAAATATATATAACTATCAATCCTTAGTCTAATGACCAACAACTTTATGGATATCACAATAAGGCTAATCGTCCCATTGGGTGGGCATGGGATCAAGATGTGACAAATGAAGAAGGTTATTGATAAAATAAGGTAGGGATGGAAAAAAAATTAAAATGGGCTCATATGAAGGTAGAGGAGTAGAAACTAGACTAGGCTCAGCTAAAGGTGAGACTAATCACATTGAAAGATTAAGAATAGGAGTTAGAATCTCTATGGGAAACAAACTATAAGGGTCATGGTATCTATAAAAGTAGTAAGGACCTATCATGTCATGATCCATGAGCATGCTCCTAAGAGAATATTCTATAGCTAGAGCTATACCATTTGAGTGCTCCATCTCTAACCTATGATAAATTAAAATAATATTAGTATTAGGTACTATAAAGGAAGGAATGCTAAAATAAAAATTCAAAGATTGAAATAAAAAAGTATGATATCAAAGAATTTGGAATTTTAGCTTGGACAAGTTTGATTAAAATGGGTCATATAAAGCATAACCATAATTATAGTTAGGTGCATGAAATTTGATGGTACATGTAGGGATTAGTTTATCATTTGAAGATGCATGAAGGATAGAATATCTGGTATTGGTTAAGACACAAGTATATCATCAATAGGTGGTTGATGTGACATAGGTTGAAAAGAGAGAGGAAGTTGGATGATGATACGAGGGAATAGGACATAGGTTTTGATTTTGAGGCTAATCTCATCTAGCTCATCATCATCATAATCTAGGAGGTTAGGTGGAATGTTCTCAATTAATTAGGGGTGACAATTATAACCTCAAGTGGAATTGATTGGATAATTGAAGAGTTGAGATTCCCTAAATGGGAAACTAGGGAAAGGTTCTAGGGTGGGAATATTAAATACACCATATTCTTGGATTTTTTTCAAAATTCCAAGGGTTCGTGTCTGTTTAAAACTTATAAATAGCTCTATTATGAGGGAATTTGATGTATTGGCATGTGGATGAGGTGAATTATCTCATAGAATGAGTCCAATGTATACCAAGTAAAATGTTATAAGAGAGGGAAAAGATAAAGATAATACCTTTCATGTGAAGAGTGATAGGAGGGACAATGATGGAAATCCAAACACAACCTAGAGGAGGCATTTTACTTTTATCATATCCTTGACACATGCTACATGTGGACTTGAGGTTGCATTCAAAATATCCAAGTGTCTTAATGAAATCAATGAAGGTAATGTAAGTACCTTAACCTTCATCAATTAAGGCATTCTTAACTTATACATCACCAATTTGGATGCTAATGAATAGAAGAGGATCACCTGAATAAAGAGAATCTCATCTAGAATCATGGAAGTGATATGAAACTTAATGAAAAGATAAGTTTCCACTATTTGATCAATTTGTATGGACATCTCTTCACATTATTGAAGGATACTATAGCTGGATATAGACAAGGTAGCTTCATGTCCTAATGAAGGATGTTCATTTCAAATAAAATTTTTATTAGATGGTATTGATGATAGGGATAAGTTCACATTCAATTGAGGAAAGGTATTTGAGATGGGAGATCAGAAATTTCTACAATGGGGTTCCATTCATCATAACCCATAGTGGGATTACTAGATATAATAACATAACATTGTAATATCTCATATGAAGTAGGGTTGAAAGTGTAATTAAACATGTGTTGAAAGGGTGTAGTTCAATGTGTTTGAGAAAAAATAGTTTGATTGACTTGAGATGGTATGATGGTTGGTCGAGGTATTTCTTGTGGTTGGGTTGAAGAAACACTATTGTAAGTTTTGGGAATGTTGTCTTATTGTATGGATGTTGGAGGAAGAGTATAGATAGTACAAGAGGTATAATCAATTTGAGTTTTTTAAAGTGGTACTTGGAAGGTTATAAGGTCCTCTTTCCCTAATTCCATTAGATTGGATGGGGAAGTATCCTTATTGACATATAATGGTTGAGAGGTGTGATGTGTGGGTGTTAGATTGGAGTCAATAAAATCAAATACTCTCTACATGTTAGTCATATTAACCACATTTTATTATTTATTAGTGAGGTAAATATGACTTTTAACATTGTTTGTAGGAGTCAGCTTGTCGATGTTATCTTAGTGGGTGGGAATAGGATCTTTGTATATAACAAGAAGAACATTAGCATGATTTAAAACTCAATTTTTGTTTTTTGTTTCACGGGATTTAAAATCTATGTCATATGATTTTTGACACTTAATAATAAGTGTTTCATGATCAAATTTTGGTCCAAGAAGAAAATCCATAGCTAGACTACGTAATTATCTACAAGTCTCTTGAGAGTGGACCCAACTTGAATAAAACAAACAAAATTTGTTTGGATCATACCATTATTTAATTAGATGAGTGGGGTCAAGATATAATGGTAGAGGTATTCAAAGATGCTTTTAAATATCAACTAAGTATAATTGTTTATGGACATTAGTGTTGTTCATTTGAGAAAATATAGGAGTAGAAGTGTTATTTAGAGGGGGAGATTGCTCCATAGTGTTTTTTGGAGTGATTGTTTGAATGCTATCAATATTTTCATAGGTATTATCAATTACATCATTATTTTCATGATGGTTTATGTTTTTAATGAGATTATGTGTTCCATTTGTATGTTGAGACTTCAAATTTACACATGAAGTATTATTTCTTAGTTTAGTCAAGGGCTTCTTCAAAAGTTCTTGGAGAGAGAGCCCTAAACGGGTATTGTAATTTAGGTAGAGATCATTAGTTAATATGTGGAAAATGTTGTCATCTACCATATTATTCTCACATTTTTTTAGAAAATTCTTGCCATCATTTGAATAAGGATTGTGCCATTTTAGTTGTAAGTTGTTTACAATTTATAAAGTGAGTTAAGTTGTTCATGGGAAGATCACTAGTTTGAAATTTTTGGACTAGTGAGTTAACCAAGTTTTCAAGTATAGTTATAAAATGGGGTTTTAATTGATTATACCAATATAAATAATATCTTGAGAGTGTTTTAGATAATATTTTGGTAGTGGCAAAGGTGTTAAGTGTAACCCAATCTTTATAAAGGTTACTAATGTCTTTAAGTGCAATGTGGGATCGGTGGACCCATTATAATTGATGGTGGGTGTGATACCTCCTATGTAAATATTATAAATTTGATGCACAATAGGTTCATATATTAGATATTTGTATATTTTATTAATGAGGTGGTTTTTAGGGATAAGGTTACCATAGGAATCCCTAAGGGGGTGGGGGCATTCATATTTTGTGCTCCCCAAAAAACCTATTGAGGTTGGTTTTGAAGGTTAATGAGATGGTTTTACATTTAAATAATTTAATTTCAATTATTTTTTGTAAATTATGCATTTGATTGAGTGTTTGTAATAATATTTGGTTAGTTTGGGTAGTATTTTGACTAATGTGTGTGACATGTGATGCATTAATAGTACTATTAATGGCTTGAGTTGCACTATGAGTATTAGCATGCACTAAAATAGTGGCATGAGAAGCATTGGTAAAAAAAAGCACTAATGGCATGGTTAATGGGAAGCATGTTTTGAAGAGGCCCACTAGAATTTGAACCTACCATGTTAGTAGAGATACATGGCATGGAGGTTGAAGAAGTCATAAAATAAGATGTCATGGTGTGTGGAGACATAATAGAAGGAAATTTTTTATATACAAATAAAATGGTTTCCTTAAATCCATGAGATAAGATAGGAGAAGGTGAAGTAGTTTTTTTTACTTGAGGACCTATCATAAGATTGTAAATGGTTGAAGGGTCTTTTCCTCGATGTTGAAGAATTTCATTTATGAAGAAGAACATTTCAGTTATGTACTCTAAATCATGCTCATATTTAAGGGAGAATGAATTATTACAAACTAAGGATGAATGGGAAAGATTCCCATAATTGGTATTGCAAGTGATAACACAGACATTGCTTTTATCCAAGGTGGGTACCATAAGTTGTGTCTAGTGAAACCCATTAGGATTGATAAAATTCATCATTTTTATTTGATTTAATTATATATTATCTTTAGATAGGAAATTCATGATGAAGGAAATATGCAAAAAATTTGATGGAAAGAATTATTAGTTAATAGGATATATAATCAAACTAATCAATATTATTTTATAAAATACAAAACAAAATAGGGAACAAAGGGACATAGTCATATGTGTCAATTATGTAATACTAGATAGGAAATAAAACATGATGAAAAGAGGACATAGTTGGATAGAACAATTATGTATTATAATATAGGAAATAGAATAGGCTAAAAAAAGAGATAGCCAGATAGATTGACTATGTATTGAAAGATAGGAAATAAAATAGGCTAACAAGATACATCATCATATGGGTTGGCTATGTACTCTAGAGGTATAAAGTAAATAGTCTAAAAATGATAAATAGTCATACAAGGTGACTATGTATTGAAGGGAAGAAAGATTAATAGTCTGTAAAAGACTATGTTGATAGGGACGATAGTGTTCTAAAAATTGCGATAAATTTTTAGAAGATAATATCTAAGAAAATAAAGTGAAGCACACAAGAAATTAGATCAATTTGATTGATATAATTAAAACACATATTACAAACCTTTCAGTAATCCTAGTCGGTGAAATTTTTATAATACAAAATATAGTGATAAAAGAAAAAGCATTAAACTTGAATGTAAATGTTAACTAGTTGGTCATTCCTAAATGTTGTTAAGTTATAATAAAATTGAAAGTAATGTGATGGGGATTTATTTGTAATAAATAACTAGAAATCAATCTATGGATAGTTTTAGGTAGGTTAGGCTAAAAAGGATATGTATTGGTGATAGAAATGGCTTGGTATTGGGGCCTACTCCCTAAATTCAAAATCATATAATAATAGTAATAATAAGGGTATCATATGATTTACCAATAGCTACCATCAAACACATGTTTATACTTATCCAAAAAACCAAGTAAACTTTCCCCTTAGGGATGAAATCTAAGTAGGTAGACCTTGGGAAGGAAAAGTTTTAATGTTTTTTATTATATAAAATGATTTGAATGTGTGTACAAAAGAGAAAAATAGTGTGAATTAATTGGTAAATTGAAAAACCACCTAATTAGTCTATATTTATTACAATAAGTGTGAAAGTAACTAAAATAGAAAGTGAAATAATTACTAGAAATATAGGTTAATTCCTTTGTTTATGAAGAGTATAGAGTCGAATTAGGTGAAACTATATGCAAATAATATAGAATAAAGTCAACATGGTTGCTACTATTAAATGGAAGAAATATTTATAAGAATGATTTCAAATAGGTAAACCTATGCCTTCTAAAGAGAAGATAGGATATATAACTATGCCGAGCTAGTTGACCCAATTTTCTATATGGTTGCAGTTTTATAAATTGTAAACTTGTGAAAAAAAATATTATACAAGAAATTGAAATGACAGAGGGGGTAAGAATGAACCTTGTTGGTTTTGAATATGCTTAGTTTTCAAATTTTATAATATGTTTGTCAAGTATTGATTTAAATATTTTGCAAGTAGATTTGACTAGGTTGATGAAGTTTGCAAAACCTAGATGCTAAAAAATAATTTACAAACAAAGTTGATTGGCTTGACTATGTCTATAAACCTGTACAATGAAAAAGAGAACTATGAATAGATTCAACTAGATCGAGTATGTATGAAATCCTATAACTGAAGAAGAATATTGTGTCGAGATGATCAATCTAATCACATGTGTCTAGAAAAGATCTACACAAATAAAACATAGTCATTTTAGAGTGATTATATATTAAACCTACACATAGATAGTTAGAACTATATCAACATGTTTGATATAATACTAAAAAATTAAAAATATATAATATGATAGTAAAATGAATACATGAAAGAAAACCTATAAGGATTTGATTCCCTTCAGATTCACTAGAATATATATAAAATAAAATGCAGCTGACCTACTAATCAATCCTAGCTTAGAGAATATAAATATTACTTACACTTTCATTTGTTGATACATTTTAAAAATTCATGGTCATGACCAAGATGGATCCACTAGACCTAACTAATGGTTATGTTATCATAATAACATCACTAGAGAGGGTTTCAAAGCCTCTATTTAAGTAACACCATTCAATAACTCTAACTAGGTCATATATTTTCATATTGAATAAGTATATGGAAAGTAAAGTAAAACATAATCCAAATCTCACCAGATCTTTTGGAATAAAGTGAGATTAATAAACATAAAAAAGTAAACATGCATATAAGATATATACTCAAGTCAATGTATAGGAAATCCTAATGCATGTGAGAGAAGTACAAATGCAAATCTATCTAATTTAATAAAGGAGGAACAAAGTTAGTAATACTTACCTTTGAACATGGACCCATCAAACCTAAATCTCTCCCTTGGCCAAAGTGCTTCACAAGAGGTTGTTATGGTATGTAAGGATAAAAATGATAAGCTAGACCTAAGCTACATAAATTCTTTATGTATCCAAAATAATTCTCCATAAGATAATATATGTTTCTCCAAAGAAAGTATTGAAAACATAAGTAATGCCACTCAAGTATAATGGTGGATAAATAGATGCATAATATAATAATTTTCTTATTATCTTCTTCTATAAATGATAGAAATAAATGTGTGTGTGTGTATATATATATATATATATATATATATATATATATATATATATATATATATATATATATATATATATCTAACCCTAAACCTTTCCAAAATTTCAGCTGATAAGGTCAACCCAATTTGACTATGTATCCTTAATTGATAAAAATAAGTTAGGTCCCAGTCTATGTTAGTCAAGGCTAACGTAGACCTGTAATGTGCAAATATTAATTAGGATACAGGGTTGACCTAGACTGGCATTGTCTGGTAAATGTCAAAAAGGATTTTAGGCTTAGGTAGGGGATAAGTAAGTTGGTGAATTCCTTGGAGGAGTGTGTAAGGGAGGCTATTTATTAAGTTTGGGAAATTAGATGTTTAATTCCTAATTAATAAATGGGTTTGAGTAGGTGAAATATGTAAATAATATGTAATAAATAAGCTACTAATTTGTGAAATTTGATTGTAATTAGGGATTTTCTAAAAATAGTAGTGAGAGAGAAAAAATCAAACTTATCTTATTTTGTACTATTCTAACTAAGACAAGGTCTAGAAATCTATGTGCAAGCTTGGGAGACTATCACAAAAATGAATCTAAAGTTCATTTCTTGATTGGACATGAGTGTTGAAAGTGGGACACCCTAGGTTTCTATCAGAGTTGTTGCAAGGGTCTGAATAACGTGAATGTAATGGTCAAGTGATCACATGAGAGGAAGCTGGTGCATAGCACAAAAAAGCTAAAGCAAAGTGAAAACACTGAAAGAGATAATTTTCAAGAGACAAATAGGACCAAAACCCAATATTCTACTAACATGAGATGGCCATAATGAAGAATACATATAGGAAAGCTTGTAACTCCTCCATAAAAGGTGGTCAAAGCACCCCAAGAATAGACTGTAACTCTTCCATGAAAGGTGGTGACAAGGTGCTAAGAATAGAGAAGTAACTCCCATACCCAAAATAGCCAGTCAAAGGAGTTACTTATGACATTCTTATGACACCTATGACACATTTATGACACACATCTCCACATAAGTTAGCCTATCCCATGAATGTAGGAAAACTCCATGTATGCACAAATATATAATATTCCCTAATTAAATAATAGGGAAAAATAAATACCTAAACTAACACCCCCCATAAGCACAGCTTAGGTGGGTAGTGTGGAAATATAAAATGGGTCCCGACAACTAGGCCTGATGAGGTACCCATGTACAAATGCAATCTCCCATAAGATAGAGAAAAGGAGAAAACCTGTAGGAAAAATCCTCCCCCCCCAAAATAAAGACATAAAATAAATGAAGAAGATAGTGGCCCCCCCAAGATGTTACTACTGTAGATGTGGACCACACCCCAAAAAGAGCTCATAGATGAATAAATTTGCTCTCGATGAAAGGTTTGGTGAAGATGTCTGTAACCTATTCTGAAGACTGGCAAATATCAATTCAATGACCTAACTATGAATAAGCTCTCAAATGAAATGCATGTGAATCTCTATGTGCTTAGTCTGTTGGTGCTGAACCAGATTCTTGCAAATATAAATGGTACTCTAGTTGTCACAATAAATGATGGTGGGATCCCTGATAGGAATGCCAAACTCAAAAAGTATCCCTTGAAGCCAAATAGCCTTAGTAGTTGCATTAACAACTCCCCTATACTCTGCCTCTGTGGATGATATAGAAGTAGCATTTTGCTTCTTGCTAGACCAACTGATAGGACTAGAACTTAGAGAAAAACTGTAACTAGAAGAGGACTTGCGAGTCTATGAATAACCAACCCAGTCTAAATTTATATACCTAATAAAGTCAACCTCTATGCCAAATATGTAATGAATCCCATAACTATGTGAACCCTACATGTAATGCAAGATCCTCTTAACCACTTTCCAATGTAGCTCATGAGGTTCTTGCATAAATTTGGAGACAAGTCGCACTGCATATGATATGTCAGGCCTGGTATGAGTTAAGTAGATGAGACTACCAATAAGTTGTTGATATCGAGTGGCATCAACTCATGGTGAAGAATAGTTAGCCTCAAGCTTGACTCTTGATAGAAAGGGAGTCAAAGATGGATTGCAATCAACCATGTGAAAATGAGACAATAAATCAAGAGCATACTTAGGTTTTATAAGAGAAATCCCTGAATCTAACTATGAGATCTCGATGTCAAGGAAGTAGTGCAACAAACCCAAGTCTGTCATGTCAAATCTATCCTAGAGAGATGCCTTCACCACTAAAATCACTGATGAAGAACTCTCGGTGATCAAAAGGTCATCAACATATAGAACCAAAATCAAGAGCAAATCATCCTACCACAAGAATTAGACATTGGGGTCAGAATGGCACCTAGTGAAATCTGCTGTGAGAAGGAAGGAATCTATCTTGGCATACCAAGCTCAAGGGGCCTATTTGAGGCCATAGATAGATTTCCCAAGTCTGCATACTAAGGAAGAATCTTGAATAAATCTTGGTAGTTTCTCCATGTAGATCTCCTCCTCCAAGTCTATGTGAAGAAAGGCACTCTTCACATCCATCTGGTGTACATCCCAACCATGTGTTGTGGTAATATCCAAGATGAGTTGAATAGAAGTCATCTTTGCAATGGGTGCAAAGGTCTCTAAGTAGTTAATGCCTACCACCTATGAGAAACCCTTGGCAATCAATTGTGCCTTGTACTTATCAACTGACCCATCTACTACAAACTTGGTCTGATATATCCACCTACATCAAACCATTTTCCTTCCCTTAAGAACTGAAGTCAAGTCCCAAGTGTGATTTTTGATTAAGGAAGAATATTCTTCTTCCATAGCACTATCCCACTTAGGTACTCTTGATGCCTATCAAAAAGTATATGAATCTGAAACTGAGGCAAAGAAGGCATGTGGATCTCTCTAAAAATCCCCCCTAGTAAATCTATCATTTGTGAGATCTCCTACCCAAGTGCCAACACTCTCAAGTGTTTGTCTGGCCCAAAGTGTCCCAAAAGTGGGTGAGTCAGGTGATAACTCCTCATCCTTTGACTGACTAGAGGTGGATGACACTACATCACTATCCTTGCTGTCTAAACTTGAAGAAGAAGATGTCTCTAGCTTAGGAACCTATTGTGGCTGATCTAAATCTGAGGAATCATCATGAAGAAGTAGATCTGATGAGAGAGAAAAAGTGCCAAGTGTTGAGTCTCTAGGACTCTCTTGAAAGTGGACACTTCTCTTAATAAACAACTCATGAGTGGTCAAATCTAGAAGGTGATACCCCTTAACACCATCCAGATATCCTACAAAGATGCAAGGCTTGGACTGACATTCCATAGCTTTGTGATTCTTCTTTAGTATGTGGTCCATGGCTGGGGATCCAAAAACCCTAAGGTGCTCAACATCAATTTTCCTTTTATGCCAAGCTTTAAAGGGTGTTATCCCTTTTAAAGCTTTATGATGAACCCTTTTTTGAATGTATTAAGCACAATTGATGGCTTCGGCCCAGTACTATGGTGCTAAGGATTTGGAGTGAATGATATAACTACCCATCTCTTTCAAGAACCTATTTTTGCATTGTATAACCCCATTTTGTGAAGGACTATAAGTGGCTATGCACTAAAAATCAATCCCCTCTATGGTGCAAAACTGCTCAAACCTGTTGCTGACATACTCCACTCCATTATCAGTTTGAAGAACCTTGATGGATTTCTCACTCTATTTCTCAATAAGAGCCTTGAATTCTAGAAAATTTTCAAACACTTCAGACTTTTGTTTGAGAAAATATATCCAAGTGTACCTAGAGAAATCATCAATGAAAGTGAGGATGTACTTAGCCTTTGTGAATGATGGTTGGGAAAGGGTCCTGATACATTACTATGGACTAACTCCAAAGGTTGTGAAGCCCTCCAAGCTTTGCCTTTGTCAAATTTTGCTTCAGGATGCTTCCTAAGGGAGCACCCCTCACAAAGTCCTTTTGAGAATTGGACACGAGGCAAGCCAATGACCATGTCATTTTTGCAAAGTTATTCAAGGTAGCGGTAGTTAAGGTGGCCAAACCACTCATTCCATAATTTTCTAACTCCATCTGAATGAGTCAACAATGCTATTGGAGAAGAATCTGGTGCAAAATGTAAGGTGTATAACCTTGCTTGGTGATCTGCCCTACCCACTGCCACTGTAGTGTCACTATGCAACTCCTTGATAGCCACTGAATCTAGTGAAAACTCAACTCTCATGCCCCAACCAATGTGAGTGATTTGGTACACTGATAGGAGATTGGTTGAAAGAGAAGCAACACTTAAAACATTATTGAATGTTCCTCCTTCCATTTCAACTGATCCTCTCCCTGCAATAGAAACTGATGTGTCATCACCCAAACTAATTGAAGTCATGTTACAAGGCTCTAAAGATGAAAAATCAACTAGGGAAGAGCCCATGTGATGAGAAGCACCTGAGTCAATGGCCCATGAAGATGTAGAAGTTGCTATAGCTATAAGGGCCTTTCCCTTTTCTTTCTCCTTACTCTTGCCTTTTGCCTTAATCGAATCTTGGGTAGATGAGTTATGCTTGATGGACTCAGGAACACCTATGTTGTGCTTCTATAGAAGATGAGTTAGGTGATCTATTTGTTTCTTCATACATTTATGTTCATCATGCCCTCTTCTTACAATATGCACATTTAAACTTCTTCTTAGGTTTAGCATTGGAGGAGGAAGACTCAGTGTTGTTTTTGGCAGGATTGTTGTTTTCTTTCTTCTTTTCTTGGTCCTTGTTCTTTTTTTTCTTCTTCTTCTCCTTTATTGAAGTCTTATCCTTACCATTTTTAGCTATCAAAGCTTGGGGTTGAGTAGAATTCATTGTGCCCATTTGGATTAGTTTATCTTGCTCCCTAGTCAAGTTGGCGATGAATGAATCCAAAGAAGGCATTTTACATGTAGCACCAAGGGCACTTTTTGTGGCATGGAAAGTGGAGACAAAGACTGAATAGCTTGGACATAACTTAGCATGAATAGAAAGGATGAGTTGATCATCTTTCTTCTCTATCCCACATTCTTTCAATTGTAATATGAGGGCTTCAAACTTAGTGAAGAAGTCTTGTAGGGTGTCAAAGTTGCTAAGACTTAGACTTATGAGTTCATTTTCGAGCTCATGACCTCTCATCTCATCAAGCTTCCCAAATAAGGTTTATAGGGTGTCCCATATGTCTTTGGGAGTCTTGAAGGTTTCTAAATAGAAGAGAAGTTTTGGAGACAGGGACAAGCTCAGTAATCCATAGGCTTCATCACTACAGTTGTACCACTTGACCTTTTCAGCATCAATACTGGGTTCTACTTCAATACCCATGGTGATCCTATACAACCATTTACTTCCAAGAATGATTGACATTTTAACCTTACATTCATGATATTTTAATGGTGTTAGGAGTTTAAGTTGAAAATAATCCATTTTAAGCTAAATTTAAGTGAAGTTGTGTTGATTGCAAGTTGTGAAATTATGTAGAAAGGAGAATGAAAGAAAAGATTACAAGTGCTAAAAAGCAATCACACCCACCCAAAAAAATGTTGAGCCCCCACCAAATATGCAAGTTCACAATAAAAATACATTAGGCTCAGCCGATAATGCATCTTAGAGAAATCAATGCAAGACTTTAAGCAAACAAGACATCGAACTCAGCTGAAAATGTGTGTCGAGAGACCTAAATTTTGGCACTTTATAAAGTAGTGTATTTTTGACAATTATCTAGCCTAAGTTATGGAAAATTTAAAACTAATCACTTTTGCAAAACGTGGCACTCAAATCTGAGCTACCGTTTGTAGAATTTTAAAGTTTTAATTTTTGGTAAACTAGTAATTTTGCAAAAAAACAACACTAAAACATTTAAAAAATCCCTATTTTGAGAGAGAAAGTGACCTTCAAACAATCATTAGACTCAGCACGGAGCGAAGAATGAATTGGTTTAGTATTTTGAGGGGGATTCAGTGCCCTACTAATCTAGGCCTCAACTTTGTCTTCGTCAAGCGAAGATACAAGTTTTTAAAAAAACCTTAAATTGCCTTCAATGTTATTTTCTCAAAAATAACTTAATTCATAAAATCATAAAATCTGATCTTAGAATATAAAGATAATTCAAATGAGAAATAAATAGCATAAAGTCAAATTGCATTGGATTTGAAGTGGGCCCACCAAAGAGAAGCACCAAAAATGAAGCACCCAAACCCTAACTTCTTTTGCTGGTAGTTTTTTTGATATTGGGCATTGCCAAAGGAGAAATGCAAGGCTAAGATGAATCAAGATGTTTGCTGGGAGGTTGAAGAAGGTTGTGAGTAGTTACCAGAGACTTGCAGATTGAGAACACATAGGGTTTTAACGACCCCTAATACAAAAATGTCATTGAAGGGATGTTTTTTCAGTCAGAGCCTTAAAAAAATGTTTCCCATAGATCTGAGGTTGCATGTAGAGGCCAAAAAAAACTCTTTCCAAGTGTTTGCAACTGGTCAAAGTGCCTTTTTACTCCATTTTAGGGTTGAAATAGAAATTATGGGGTGCCAACTTCCACTAGAGAGCAAAAAATGTGATCTAATTTTTCTATTGGTCTGCAAGATGTTGGAAGAGCCGTGGTGATCCTTCACATAGCTGAGAAACTCTAAAAATGAGCCTTTGAAACCTCCTTGGTAACCAACAAATGGATTTGTCCTAATAAATAATGAGAACCACAACCAAACCAACAAAAAACAATACCACAAAGGCAATCCACAGGAAAGATAAATACAACACAAGAAATGATATTGAAAGGCTTTATCAGATCAGATCTGGAAATAAGAAAAAGAACATAAAGAGAACTCCACTCCTCACATTTTCCAAATAAACTAATAGCATAACTAGACACATGATTACTGGGGTGGCTCTGATACCATATTAGAGTTGTTGCCAGGGTCAGAATAACGTGAATGCAATGGTCAAGTGATCACACGAGACAAAGCTGGTGCACACCACAAAGAAGCTAAAGCAAAGTGAAAACACTAAAAGGGATAATTTTCAAAAGACAAATAGGAGCAAAACCAAATATTTGATTAACATGAGATGGCCATAATGAAGAATAGATATCAGAGAGCTTGTAAGTAACTCCTCCACAAAAGGTGGTCAAAGCACCCCAAGAATAGACTATAACTCCTCCATGAAAGGTGGTGACAAGGTGCTAATAATAGAGAAGTAACTCCCATACCTAGAATAACTGGTTAAAGGAGTTACGTATGACATTACTATGACACCTATGACACATCTATGACACACATCTCCACATAAGCTATCATATCCCATGAATGTAGGAAAACTCCATGTATGCACAAATATATAATATTCCCTAATTAAATAATAGGGAAAAATAAAAACCTACACTAATAGTTTCAACACTGTAGTCTTATTTTTGTGTTATTATCTTGGTGATCTAATATTTCTTGGTTTTGTATGCCTATTTTGTGTGACCCTACCTATGAATTATTGAAGCTTGAAAGTCCATGAAACTCATTGTGTACCTGATTTAGTTTTCAATACCCTAGGTCATCTTTGTGCTTAAACTTGAATGTAAAATTTGGAGAAAGAAGAGGAAGGGTTAGTGTGTAAAGGATATGTTGGATGCACTTCACACCTCGTATGTGGGTATGTTACCTACATACCAATACTCTGAGGAGGGATCAAGTTATATGTAGTTCTCCCATTGAAGTGCTTGGTGTAATAGTGTGATAAAAATGTAGGTAAATGTGAAACTAGGTGTACTTGGAATGACTAAGGATTGATGTAAAAGATTTATTAAGCTTGAAATAATATTGTATGGTTGTATGCAAAGAATATGAAAAAGTGCTTGAGTGGTATTTCTTGTATGCTTACTTCTCTCTTGTAAATCAGTGTCAACCCTTCTAAATGGACTTTGAATGGCCTTTTATATGGGATTTAATGATCATGGGTTAAATGAATTTGTGTTAGTATAAAATGAATTAGGATAAGGATTCAAAAAAATATGACTGTTAGAAGCCAAAATGCACTTGGAAAATAGTACTAAAAATAGGACACCCTAGGTTTTAGCATTGTAGTAACATTTTGGTCACTATTTTCCATGACTGATGGGACTTAGTGAGATGGATGAAGCATAGAAAGATAAATTTTGGTCTATAAGGGTTTAGTCTAAGAGGGTACACATGATTAGGAATCAGTAAAACATGCCTATTAGGGTCATGAGAGAAATAAAAATGGACCTATGGATTGGTTTTTATTAACCACACTCAAGTTATCAAATTTTGCATTTTATATGCTAAATTTGCCCCTCCTTTATTCTAGTGATACAAAAAATTAAAATACTAGGATATAGGAAAAATGAAAAGGATACCTAAACTTACTTGTAAAGGTAAAGCTCATGAAGTTGTGTGATGCTATATGTACACATAGAGAGCATAGTGTGAAGTGTAAATTTGTAATGAAAAACATAGATTAGTTCAGTCCTTACTAGATATTCTATATCTAAAATAAGAATGTACAGAAGTTGGGGAAGAGAGAGAAAGAGAAAGGAATGAGTACACCTCACTAGGTATGTGACCCAATATAAAACTTGTTGTGATGCTAGATTATGTTGGGTGTGTGTTATACCAAAATTAATATCATGAATGGAGATAAGTGCTTAATTCCCTAGAAGTGGCTCAAGAAAGCAAGGGTAGGCCCTTTGGATTTATCATTTCCAACTTAGTGAAGCTAATGAATCATGCATGTGTCAATCAATGTTTGGATTGTGTGTCTAATCCCTTTGAATAGGTGGCTCAAGAATATAAAGGCTAGCTAGTCCTTTGGCTCCAATGTCATCAATTGAGTGAAGATAATGAATAATTCATATGTCAATCGATGCTTGGACTGTGTTTTCAATCCCTATGTATAAGTGGCTCAAGAATACAAAGGCTAGCTAGTTTATTGTCTCCATCATTGCCCTATGAATTGAAGCTATGAAGTAATACCAGTATGGAATATATTTAATATGAAATGGATCTTGAATCCCATGAATATACTATGATTTGATAATATTAGCATGGATAGCCAAATGTATGCTATAAACTAGGCCATTCATGGCCATTTTGAAATATGGAGATTAGGCTTGTATGAAAGTCACTCCAAAACTACTGCAATAGGCTTATGTGGAATCCAACTTGAGAACTTGGGTACTTAGGAATTTAAGCTTGTATGAAAGACAAACTTGAAAAAAAGATGCCAACCACCTACAAATGGAGTAAGGTACACAACTACTAAGAAATTCTTGGAAAATTATCTAAACTCAAAAAAAGGGGAGGATCAACGTGCCATGCATATTGTACCCAATCAATGGTGTCTAGAATATGGATTTTGATCTAGAATTTATATCAACTACCTAATCTAAAACTAGAAGTGAAAGCCATCATTTCATGCATGATGCCCCCTATATATTGATTCTCTAAACAAAAACTATACTAAAACATGTTAAATTTGGACTATACTAAGCTGATAAACCTATGACTAAACTCACTTTTCTATCTATTTTTGGAAAAACTATTTTTTCTATTGTTTAGATAGGAGCACCAAAAATAGGACACCCTATTGTTTGGTGTTATAGTCCAACTTTGACACTATTGTCCATGGCCAAATATAGTAATTGTTCTAGATTATTTGTTGTCTACCTAGTCTGTTATTCCTAATCTAATGTTTGGATTCTACTCTAAGTATTCTAAAAATTGCTTTATTGAGCATTAAGAGCTCTGATCTTTGTGAAAAAAACCCTGTTTGTTACCCCTCTTCTAAGAGTAGGAATGAAGATGTTGCAATGACTACCCTCATAATAAATATCCTTGAGAGTGTGTTATGATGCATATATATATATATATATATATATATATATATATATATATATATATGATATAATAATGATAATTGACAAGATATAACAAGGTTTGTATTGAGATATTTTTAGATCAATAAGTGTATGCTTAGATAGATATAATAATGTAATAACATGTGAAAAGTAATGAACTAGAATCAAGACTATTAGTTTTTAATTTTTATCAAGGAGGGATGGAGCATGATGTGGATCATGGCATCTTAGAAATCAAGGAAATGATTCATATAGATCATGGCATTAAAAATAGGAAAAGTAATCAGGGAACAAGCATATAAATCAAGAAGCATACAAGAGTGGCCAAGGGGCCAATCAATCAAGGGACATGAGCACATGCAACTCAAATTGGAAAGCAAGGATACAATACATTTTAAAATTCCACATACACATACAATTAAAAAAAACAAAGTTGGCACAATGGCCACAAACACATGGAAGAGTAAAAACAAAGGACATTGGCAAATGTCCTAAGGCACACACCTGAGTAAAAGAAAAGGACATTAGTAAATGTCCTAAGACACATACAAGGTATGGAACAAGAACTGGGAAAATGCAGACACATCAAGATATGCTAAGAAAAAAAAGAAAGCATGTATATACTAGAATTGCAATCACATCTAACTAATCCAAGCAATAAGTGAAAGTATATAAGTCATGTTAGTAAAAGACTAGATATATGTTAGGAAATACACAAGTACAAGATACTAGTGAGTATTGATTTGGTAATCTATGTAAGCTTAGTAAGTAATGTATGTCAACATGATAATTAGAGTGTGTAGTGTAGGATGGCATAACCTAGATGGTGTATTCATGTAGAATATTCCCCTAGTGGGTATGTATATCGATGTGTGTATCGAATGTAGAAGTAGGATGCCCCCTCAATGGGTAGAGTGAAGTAATCAAGGATATGGATGTCATTAGACACACTCAAATAAGATTAAGTGAATCATGGTTATGTAGATAAATTGACAAATAATGGCATAGAATGACAAATGTAAGTATAACATAGTAGTAACAATGTAAATCATGGATGATGCATATAATCAAAATTTTTGTGTTTTGGATATATTTGAATGTTTTTGGTATTTTTGATATTTTGCATATTTTTTATTATGGCTATTTTTGAATGTTTTTGGTATTTTTGAAATAAGATATGTATAGTAAAGAATAAGAAGAAATGATACTAATCGATGAGTCTCAGATGAGAATCCCTATCATGGTGTCTTATATCGAACAAAGGTATCATGCATGATTGTGAACCACAATGAAAATGTTGATACTATAATTTTGAAATATGTGTATGTTGTAACTATTCTGATATTACTAAAGTGGAAACTAAATGTGGCATTTCCCTATAACTCTGAGAAGTGGATGCAATTAACGGACTCTTAGGGAACAATTTGGAAGTAGGAGTTTTCTAAAAGTGTGCTTTATTTTTAGAAGCACGAGATCTCAATATTATTGCTCTGGGTGTGAATATTGTAGCTAAAAGGTATATAGAATCCTAAAGTTGTAGAGGTGTATGAACTCACTGTACTGGTGATGGGTGGCTCAACTATTTATAAATATGTACTGGAGGAAGAATTGTAATTGGTGGAGAAACTAAAACTGGTGGAGAAGCTAGAACTGGTGACTAGAAATGAGATGGCTCTCAAGTCAGGAGTGGTAACTCATATGAAACTCCACTAACTGTAATAACCTAATTAGCATGAATGAATTTCATGCATCTATGAAATATAGATGGTACTATTCAAATTTTCTAAATCCATGGGTGACCAAGTAACTTATCAAAAACTCTTACACTATGAATTATGGTGAAATGTGTGGTCACATGTATTAGACCAGTCTGTAAAGGAAGTATAATCTCACCCAATGAACTCTATATGTGCCCAATGAATCCATTGATAAATTTATTTGTTGGAGTGATATCCTACTCTAAATATCCTAAATTATGTAATAATGTAATGGTGCACATGTTGACACTAGAACCATTATCGATGAGAACACTTTGAATGGGATGATTATGAATATGTGCTCTAACAAAGAGTGCATTATAATTTGAATTATCCTTAATAATCTCTTGATATAAGAAGGATATCAAAGGTATAGTTAGGAATCTTGAATCATACACACCTATCATACCACTCAAAGGATGTGACTCAACTGAAGGTTTCTAGTATGTAACTGGTGGAGGATGTGCATGGTATGTGTGGTGAACACTTGATGTGTCCCCTTTTTATTCTTTATAATGCTATGGAAATTGATATGAGAATATTTTCAAATCTTTATCCTATGTTGGATTTGCCTATGGAGGCTCAACTGAATTCCCAAGATCAAGTAGGTTGTCATTTATCAAGTCTTGTGTCGTATGTCTCAAAATAATGCATCTATTTGTAGTGTGGCCTAGTTCCCTACAAAAATCACAAAATGCATGTTGATCATATCCCCATGGAAGAGGCTTTGTTGGGTCAACTTCTTGAATAGGAGGGAGAGTGATGATGTTACATTCTAATAAATTTTGTAAAACTTTGGTTGAAGAAACTAGTACATTGGTAAATACACACAAATGAGGTGCTAATAAAACCACATCCTAAGGGGGCTCTGAAGCCATATTGGCTATTAGTTGATTCTGATTCTTGTTATCATTGAATTTGACCTTGTATGCGACTTTATTATTACTCTTGTTTTTTATGTCTACGATGGTTGTATACTTGGGTTTACCCATTAAAATAAGTTTTACTTATATTTTATTTAATGTTTGACATAATTAAGTGAAGAAAGAGAATCTTTTAAACATAATATATTCATGTAATGTTGGTAGAAGGCTCTATTTGAAGAGATCTTGTAACTCCTAATCTACCATGGGAATAGTCATCTTATCTAAGATGGTCTTATATCAAAGCACACAGTCTGTGAGATGGTCATTTGATTTCTATTTCTATTGTGTAATTTGTACATAAGAGACCCTATCACCAATGTTGATACTGACATGTGCTAGGAACATGTCAGTGAAAGGATTAAATGCATTAACCAACAAATTTGATAGAATATAGAAACATTGTAAAGCATAATCCTTTAGAATCTATGTAAATAGCTTGGTAAGTAGCCAATAATTTGGTACATAATTCAAGTATGCTACATGAAAAGTTGTCAAATGTGTCTCTAGATCACCCTTGACATCATAAAGAGTAAGCTCAGGTTGAAAAAAACCTTGGGGCAAGGGTGTAAAAGTAATGTGATGTGTCAATGGTGTATGCAGAAGAGCAAAATAATCCAAATCTTGCGTAGGTCTAGTGGTACCTTACTCATTATATATCACCTTGGATTGAAGAAATCTTATCTCTTATACAATGGCTACCACATTATGAGATATGGATTTACTAGTTATAATTGGTGGCATAAATGCAGGTTGGGTTACTATAGGGGGTTGTTGAGACATAGTTGCCCCCATAGTGTCATTTTCAACTATTTATTCTATGGTTTGAGAAGATTGATCATTTTTCATTCTATGTTGTTCCTCTTGTAATATTTTAAGCATGTTATCTTGCATGTCAAGGTGTTTGGCTACAAGTTCTTGAAGTTCTCTCTTATCAGTTTCATCAAAGCTAGTGTATTGGGCCATTATTAAAGTAGGAAAATAATTTGAGAAGTGTTTGAATTTTTTTCAATAATTTTTTATATGACAAGTGCTAGGAAAAGGAAATATTGAATATAGGAAAATGTAAAATCCTAAAAATAGTTAACTAGAAATTACATGAAAAGGATACAAAGTGCGCAAACATGTAAGGTGATACCTCAAGAAGTAATGAGACCTGGTAGATGCAACTAGGATTTGAAAAATGATTATGTGGAAAATTTACTATGAATTTTTGAAATTGAAATTTGAATTTATAAGTTAAATATACAATTGAAAAATCTAAAATTTAGTGGAAAATTACTGATTTAATGGGACCTAGTAGAAGCAACTAGGGTTTTGAAAAAAGTAAATATTTTTGATTTTTTACTATAAAGTTTTGAATTTGAAATTGATTTTTTTATTTTAATATGCAACTAAAAATTCAAAAAATTACTGGAAAATTATTGGGAGCTAGTTGATGCAACTAAGGATTGAAATAAATTTATTTTAAAATTTATTACAAAATTTTAAAATTTGAGAGGAATTTATGATTTTAATATTCAAGAAAAAAATTCAAAAATAAATGGGAAAAATAAGCTAGAAATTTACCCTAGGGTTTCTAGGGTTTTTATGTGAAATTTGAAGTAAGTCAGGTTCACCAAATGATTTATTATTTTTGGGAAATGAGATGTTTAATTCCTATCTAATAAATGATTTTGAGTAGATGAAATTAGTAAATAATATGTAGTAAATCTATTGATTTATGAAATTTGATTATAATTAGGGATTTTCTAAAAATAGTAGTGAGAGAGAGAAAATCAAACTTATCTTATTATGTGTTATTCCTATTGAGACAGGGTTTGGAAATATGTGTGTAGGCTTGGGAGACTATCACAAACAAGAATTTAGATTTCATTTCTTGATTGGATGGAGCATCAAAGTGGGACACCCTAGGCTCTAATGTTGTAGTTCTATCTCAGTGATTTTATCTTGGTGATCTAAACTTTCTAGGTTTTATATGCCAGGTCTGTGTGACCCTACCTATGAAATATTGAACCCTGAAAGTCCACAGAGCTCATTGTGTGCCTAATTTAGTATTCAATACCCTAGGTCCTCTTTGTGCTTAAACTTTAATGTAAAATTTGTTTAAAAGAGAGGAGGGGTTAGTGTGTAAATGATATGTTGGACACACTTCACACCCTATGTGTGGGCACACTACCTACATACCAATATTCTTAGGAGGGATCAAGTTATATGTAGTTCTCCTATTGAAGTGTTTGGTGCAATAGTGTGATGTAAAATCAAGTAAATACAAAATTAGGTGTACTTATAATGACTAAAGATTCATGTAAATGATTTAATAATCTTGAAATACTATTAGATGGTTGTATTCAGAGAATAGGGAAAAGTGCTTGAGTGGTCTTGCTTGTATTCTTGATTCTCTCTTGTAAATTAGTGTCAAGCCTTATAAATAGATTTTGAATGGCCTTTCATAGGGCATTTAATGATCATGGGTTAAATGAATTCATGTTAGGCCAACATTAATTAGGATAAGGATTTGAAAGAATATAATTGTTAGAAGCCAAAATGCATATGGACAATAGTGCTAGAAATAGGACACCCTGGGCTTTAGTGTTGTAATCTTATTTTGGGCATTATTGTCCATGGATGATGGGACCTAGGGGGATGAATTAAACATGGGAAGATAAATCAATATGTCTATAAGGGTTTAGTTTGGAAGGTTATGGATGACTAAGAATCAGTGAAAATATGCCTATGAGGGTCATGAGAGCAAGCAATATAGATGTATGGATTGGGTGTCATTAGCCACACTTAAGTTACCAAATTTTGCATTTTATATGACTACAGGAGGAGGAAAACCTTAAGGAATTGTATAGGATATGTTATATAGATAGAAAGTGGTGGTATAGGGGACAACAATCCTATGAAGCACTAATGGTCTACTCACCCCTTTCTTAGTGCACCCTTTAAGGCATGCACTTAGAGAGATTGAGACTTGATGGGTTCCTACAAGAGAGAGCATCGATAATTGATAAAGTTTGAAAATATTATGTGTATATAGAAAATATATACTTTTAATGTGAGAAAGTTATGATCGAAAAAAATATGGATATTTATTTGTCATCAAGAATATCATGGAAATATGATTAAACAAGGTTACATAATACACATATTTTGGAGATGACATTACAAGCATTGTTTCATAGATTTAAATATATAGTTTGAAAACCATATACATGATGGTGTGAAATTTTTACTAATGTTTTGAAAATTCCACAAAAAAAATATCCCTACATTTTGTATGCAATTTCCAAAAAAAATGAAATTAAAATAACACACACCTATATATGTAATGTTTGGACTATTTTCATAATATGACATTCAATATCAAATATTTATTGAGATCGATATACCCTGAGTTTATATTGTGAATCATGTCATAGTAGTCTAATACTTTTTAATATAAGAATGGATTTTATTCACCATTAAGTGTTGGATTTGTTCATACAAAGTGGATAGATGCATTTGATTGTTCGCCATTGAATTCTATATTTATTCGTGACATTCAGTTGTAGAAAGGTTACAATTTTTACAATATTTTCAAATGGTAATGCATCTAGTGTTTAATGCATTATGTTAATTGGTATGTTTTAAATTATTACAAAATCAAGGTCTTTGTCCTATTTATAGTCATATATATTTGTATTGTAATAGTACAATTTTGGATGGCTAGTTTTTGTGATTACAAATGTTATCGAGTAGTGGTCTTCTATTGAGTTAATTACTACATAAATACAAGTAGTACAAATTTTATTATCGATCTAATGTTGGATTTGTTCACACATGATAGATAAATACATCTAATTGTTCATCATTAAATATTTGATTTATTCATAGAATTTACTTATAAAAAGGTCACAATTTTAGAACGTATGTAGATAGTGGAACATTCACTAATTAATGCATTTGGTTGCTTGGCACATTTTAAACATTGACCTGGTGATAGAATAAGGATTCAGTTAACTCATTGTGAGTTATTTCTATAGTTGCACCTCACTTTATATTTTTTAAACAATTATAGTTGCACCTTGATTTATATATATTTTTTAAATATAAAATATATTTCTAAAACTAAATCATGGGAAGTTTAGATTCTTATTTTTAATTTTGTATTTTGAATTTGAAGATTTGTCTTAGGTTTTTTATCCATTGTTCTGAAAATAGAAAACTATGAACCTCTCCTATCTAGAATAGATGTCTGCAACTACATTTATTTTTCTAAAATATGTTTATCGATGGGTTTTTTACAATTTAAAAATGAAACACATAAATAGAAATCAAAAAATAACATAGATGCATAATGATTGACATTTCATTTTTATTGAAGAATACACACCATTAATCTAAATTAGTTTATAAAACATTGATAATGATTTAGATAAATAATACATTTTTAGAACTTGTGTTTTTAAATACAATCTTGGCGATTGATTATTTGATACCTTTCAAGTCTTGTTGCACTTTTGATACACATAAATAGAGATACATGTTGAAATTATATAGATTTTTTATAATTTCTTAGCAAATAATGACCCTAATGTGATATGATCTTTATGTAGACACTATTTTATTGATTGTATGGCACCTCAATCTTGTACACTTGGAAAATGTAGACCTTGGTTGTTCCTCCTGGTTATGTACCTTTGTCACTTTCCAAAGTATCACATCTAATGTATCTTGTTCCCCTTGGCCTATATTTTAGTCCAATCATTCTTATGTTGATGACCCAAACCTTATATCATACCCATAATGCTTAAAACCTACTTATCTTGTACCTTTGCAAGTGTTGAGTATCTACCTACTTTCTTTGTCCCTAAACACTAGCATCTTAGACAAACAACACAATAAAATTAGGTGTCCTACTCTGATGTAAGTGTCGAGTGTCATAAAGTCATCCAATTTGTCAATTAAATGTGTCCTAATGGTTGATATAAGTTCTTTAATGTGAGTTAATTATCCAAAGGGATTGATATAAATATAATATGATCCTTCATTCATTCTTCACATAACATACACTCAAAAACAACACATACGTAGGTCTGAAGTACTTAAGGAGCAACCAAAGAGCTTAATTTACTAAGCTATAAGCTACGTCACTATTGTAATTACATTCTACATATTACACAATTCACACATAATCTAACATGTAGGGGAAAATTACATTAGTTTGATTCCCTCTTCAGAGTATTGGATATGTAGGTGGTGCTCATTAATAGATGGGTCTTTGGGCGTAACTTGACACCATGTTCCCACTAACTAATTTTTACATAAGGTCATGATAAAGATGAAAAAATAGGGTTTTGTAATTTCATGAGCTATAGTCCATGAACCATATTTGAATACACCAAAACTAAGGTGAAGACAAACCTAAAATAATCTAGGTGGTCTCATCCTTTTATAGTAGTAATTATATACATGACACATGTCTCATGTTTAGATACTATCATTGATGCAACTTTCTAAGGCTGACACTAGTGTCTATAGCTTTAGAAGCATCCAATCTAGAATATGATGACTATTCTAGAATCTTATTTTAGTTTGATTTCTAGCTATTATATATCCATAATTGTACTAGTATTAGAACTAGTTAAGTACATTATTTATTTGTCATTTCCATACTTAGCATATTTATACTTACTATTTTTTGCATATATTAGTTTAATAAATTCATTATATGTTTGTATGAGTTTAATATCCATATAGATAGTTTATCATCCTTGTGCCCTAAGCTATCTCTACCCCTTTAACCCTAGATAACCAAATTTAGAATACTGTTAAAGGTTAAACATTTAGTGAACCCAACCTTTGTATGTTTTCATGCAACTACTACGTCATTATAGAAACTTTCCAAATTATTTGATTTATAATTTGCTAAAATTTGTTTGAAAAATTAGTGTGTTTTAACATTCTAAAGAATACATTAGCAAAATGGATTGCTCCCTAGATTTTCTGTGTCTCTCCTATCCTATTCTCATGTTGATATTTAGAACATTTCAAATGGACAAAGAGGATCCTCTTCCTCCTCCTACACCTAAGGAGGGTGATAGTTATCATCTCTTTAACTAGGTCTAAACTATCACTTATCCAATGGGTAAGGTAGCCAAACATATAGTTTCAACTAAAGGTAATCGATTTAAAATACCTAGGGTTTATGATTTTATTTCCTTAAAACATCATATCACTAGTATGATAAAATTAATAAAAGACTTAGAATATCATATTACATACATGCAAAATCCAACACATGGTAGTGTTAATTGTGTTTTTTCATCCTCATCTACCAATATTGTGCCAAACAAGGTTTCACATCCAAATAAAAATCTATAACATAATAAATCCAACATAAGTGGTTCTAAAAGTGACCAAAAATACTACTAAGAGACCAAGTGAAATTATAAGAGAAATGCATCAAAAGAGGGTGATCAAATTACCTCCTATATGTCCTATACATAGATACAAATACTATTGTGCATGTCATAAAATGCAAAGGCATCACACAAATCATTGTTTGGCCCTAAAGAAGAGGCTACACTGTATAATTTATAGTGGTGATCTTACACTTGACACATCTCACTTGGGAACATAAAAGTTCCAATATTACAATAATACCAAAAAAATAAAAAATATTAAACAAAATTTCAAAAAAAAATTCAGCATAAAACATGTTCTATTGGCTCCTTGGAAACTATGTGTTAGTTTTATGTTAATGTATGAAATATAATTTAATCTTACATACACATGTGTGTCATGTTTTTACTTGAGTTTGATATAGACATACACAAATACATTGTCTATTCCTATTTTTGGATGTTGGGCCTTTCCTATACTCATGTCATATGGACATTGGGGACATCCACTTATATGATTACAAAAATTACAAGCTATATCATTCTATGGTCATTCTACATTTTCATACTTTGAGATCATATATGTTATTACACATGCCTTTATCCATGATTATATCTTTCACAGGGTACTTGATATGTTATGCATTTGACTTTTATTGCTAACACATTGGATCAATGGACTACCATGTTATGCTTATATGCTTTCTTTTATGCACTTCCTTGAGTGTATTACCTTGCTACTATCTTTCCTATTTGAGCATTTGAATATGCTAAATTATTTATGGCCCACATGCCTATGTGTTCTTTCTTTAACATTTGAACATGTCATTTATTATTGTATGGATATTTGAATATGTCATCCTTGATTTTATGGACATTTGACTAAATCATGTCCTTTAAATTGTGTCACCTTTTAACATGCCCTTGCACCATTGCCTTTTAACTTATTTTTTATTATTCTTATGTGTGTTCTTAATTTAATTTTTGATATTATTTTGTTATCATATAGACATTTCTATGATCTTTATCATGCATCTTAGGCCTTCATGTGATAACATTGTTCAATATTATATTTATCTAGACATGTTATTCTATATTCTACATGGTTTCATTCATAAATTATACAGTTGTATTATCCTTTTAAGTTGAGGTAATTAACTATTTATATTCTTCCCTCACCTCAAAGGGAGGGAATATTAGTAAGGACATGTTATAGATACATGTTATTCACATTTGGCACAATCTTTAGATTCATTGGCGGAATGCTTTGAAATCATGTTCTCAACACGTTCACAGTTTTAAATTTAGTGGGGGACATGATTTGGAAGGATGTTGTCAAGACTTATTGATAGTGATCCAAGCAAGCTTAAAGGTCTCGATATTGCATACATACGTAAGTTTGGATACAATGCAGGTGGAGTAACACTACACTATACATTTTCATTGCCCTTTAACAATTCAAAACTAATTCCCTTAAATAGTGAACATCTTGATGTGTTGTATAAACAATATAATCAATTTTTCATAGTGCTTATTGACAAAATATCACTTCTAGGAGAATGAATGTTATACTACATTGATAAGTGATTTAATGACATAACACAACTTCCTTATATGCAATTTGGAAATTTTGACATGGTATTTTGTGGAGACTTCTATCAAGTTCAACCTGTAATTGACTGCTTGATCTTTGAATGCTCAAAAATCAATGGTAAACTAGTTGCTTATTTTTTCTGTTAGGAAAATGTAAAATGTTACTAGCTATAGCAAACCATGACCCAAAAGGATGGAACCTTCATGTCAATACTAAACAAAATACATGCAAGCTAACATATAGATGATAATATATCATATCTTAGTAATAAATTTTTACATCCAACAATGAATGATCCTTTGTTTACATATCTTTTTTACTTAGCCAAAGATGTCAAAGCACACAATAGCCATATTTTGTCACTTTTTGTGCATGAAGATATTTTTATTCATACAATAGACAAAGAAGATGACCCATATAATGAAAGATAAGTATATGCTAAGGATGTATGTTTGACAACAAAAATCATTTTAAAGCTTGATATCTTAGTTGAGCTATTTATCAAGAATTATGATATCCAAGATGGCCTTGTCAATGGCTTAGATATAATTTTTAAACTATACATGAAATAGCATAACAAACACATTATTTGGGTGAAATTCAATGATGTTCACATTGGATATTTTTTAAATAATGAATTCTTTTAATTTGTATAAAATCCATATTGATTCAAATTGGATTCCTATTTTTTGGGTTTCAAGACTAATTCAAATGCCTACTTATAAAAAATAATTAACAATATGGATTTAGTTTCTAGTGCAATTTCCCTATGCTCTAAAATGCATATATCCTAAAGTATCACCATGGAAGGTGTTGCATTCAAACCACTTAGTGTAGTAAGACATGTATTATCATATAAAACTTTTTCCCATTTAAAAAGTATGGATCAATTGTAATTATTAATTCCACTTACAAATAAACATTATAGTCCAAAAAAACATTCTAATGAAATGTTGTAATTATAATAAAATTCTAAATGGGAATTGGAGCATATCTTTAGATTAGCTATATTTCCTCCATATTTTATTTTAAGATCACTAAACACTCATACTGTTCGGCTACATCTTGAAGACATTGTAATGACAATGACTTAATGAAATGTGTTATACTATGCTTATAAAAAATGTACATTGCATCTTACAATTTCTTTGGCCATTTTACAAACTATGTGACTTGTAACTCAGTGCATAATGTTCATGACATCATGATATGTGAACATAGACATGTTGTCACTTCAAATCCAATGAAATACATTATAAAATAAATAGAAGCATTGAAAATAAATGCCAAATTACATGATCATGGATTTATAATTTTAAATATCTATGCATCGCCATATACATCCATCTTGGAATCATAAATATTAGTTAAATGGTATTGTTAAATGTCAATACATTCAAATAAATATACATCTTAGGAGACTTTAACATTGACATGTTTATTTCTAACAAATCACCAATCCTTCTTAAAGAGCATATGTTAGCTTCTAATATGCATTTTTTAAAATAAAAACATACATAATATCCAAACCGAATCATAGACCATATTTCGTCAAATAACACAAAATAAGAAAATCACATCATAACAATAGAAACATATTGGAATAATCATGATACAATTTATCTAGTCATAGACACCAATACTGAGACATTAGCATTAAGAATAAACAAAGTATCACATATTCTTATGCTTTATTATAAATAGATAAAACTTTCTTTTTACATAGATAAAATATATTTTAACATTACTTTATAATAGTGGTGTAAAATAAATGGCTTCAGAACATGTAATTTCCACATAACAATTATCAATAGCTAATGGAAAAATCAAATTAGTTTCAAACAAAATAGTAATTTATAGTAATCATCTTATGCATTTTTTTAATTTTTTTTGTCACCAAACATACTTATCTTCCATTTTAAAAATGATTGCATGAATTTTAACATGCACTCGAGAAAGCATGCTTATCAAGAAACACCAATAGAACAAGAAAATCTAGCCAAACAATAATAGTTTATTTTCAATTTGTTTATATAATAAGGACAAACAATCCCCCCATTTGAAATATTCATGTTATGCATTCTTTCTTGTTACCCATTTGCCAACAAAAAATATTTACTTTATTTTCAAAGTAATTGTATGAATATAAATATGGAGGCACAAAATCATACTAATCAAGATACACGATTAGAACAATGAAATAAATATGGTAATATTTTATTTGTAACTTACTTTATATAATAAGAACAAACAATTTTTACTAGCTATTATTCTATGAAACCAACAATTATTCTTCTCTACTTTTACCACATTTATACAATTTGAACTAAAAACTAGATATAGAGTTAGGAAAGTAAAATAACCAACAAACATAAATAGAGCAAGAGCAAGCACCAAAAACATAGTGTTTTATTTTTCAAGTTGTTATCAATAACAATAAATAAAAGTATCATTTTATTTTAATTCTAGAGCTTGTAATTTCATCTTACTTTTGTATTTTGAAATGTAACACATTATATTTTTCTATAAAGTATTTTTTTAAGTAAAAATTACATTTGAAAACCATGCTTGTAGCTTAAACACTGGACAAAATATATCAATTTACAATCATTGGCCTCTCTAAAATAAGGAGTGGCAATGTATTTGAAGGTGATGTTTTGATTCTTTATTGCCTTGATTTAATAAAAAATATAAATTCACTAACACATACAAAAATAATTCTCACATATACTGTTGATAAAATTAATTGGATGACAATAAATGTCAACATTAACAACAAGCTAGTTGAAATATTCTTACCATATTTTTCACTAGGAAATGTTGGTGTACAAATCACATACATTAAAGTAAAAAATAGAAGTTGATATAAAATAGGTGATTTTGATTGTTGCCTCATATTTAAGATATATAGTACTTTAAAAAACATTGCAATAGTTTGTAGATACCGTAGACATACTCCAGACACTACCATACATGATATAATGAAATCAAACTTCACATATGTAGTGGGATAAAATATCACCATAATCATTCGCTAAAAAATTAAATACAATTAATAAAAACTCCATCTCAAGGATGGCAAAACTAAAAAAGGCATGGTAATAGTAATTACTAATGCTCAAACATTTTACATCTCTTTATTCATCATATGCAATGTTATTTGATTTAGTTTCACATATGCAAATATATATTCTCTTTTAAAACACTAACATTTCATAATTTTTCTCCAGTTTATAATCAATGACACGTGAAGACATCTATATTCTAAATTACAATGATCATTCTCATCAGCAAATACACCAATAATGCTTTTCAAAAACATTGTTATAAATGGGACCAACGACATTGCCTTGCTCTGTGTAACTCAATACATTTTTTTTGGGCATCTTAAATGATAAGTACATAAAATCACATATATAATGTTTGGAAAAAGCAAGTATCAAGGTAAGTATCTATATCAGATTTGTTACCTTCATATACCAAAAAATGAGCTTACATATTTTTTAGCATTTGAATTATTCCATAGCAGAGTAGATAACAATTTTGATTTGTTAAAAGTAAAAAGTGTTTATGCATATTATTTCCAACCATTTTTCAATAAATGTGGGCAATTGATATTAACTCATGCTCCTTAATAATATGATTCTACACATTTTTAAAACTATCAACAGTATTAAATCTTCTCATACAAACATGCACTACAGTGTATCATACACATAAAATGTACAAATATAGTGCACTTTGAATCAAAGGCCCCCATAGGAAAATTTATCAAAATTAATTAAAGTATCATTAAGAGAATAAAAAGAAGACATTTTATTCATAGTATTTT
>JARHVA010007403.1:502500-537500 GCA_037957365.1 Torreya grandis
AAAAATCATTTATCTATATTTTGATTGGCCAAAACTGTTTACATGTTATTTAGGGAAGGAGTGCTGACATCATCAATAGTAACTATAATAAATTAATTTTCCTTTGATTTTTATGTGAAAACTTAAAATTAAATAGGTTATTCACTAAAACATAAATACATTGTCTTTTTGTATTATATTTTGATCTAATAAATTTCAAATATAATACAATGGTAAAGGTCTACCATAACAAGATGTTGATTAGTGCAATAGTTGGCACAAATCCTAGAAATAAATGCCTTTTAGACATTTTTTGGATCATATTGTGACTCTCCCACTCTCCTTATCTTTGATTAATTCAACCTTAGCCCTTAACTTAATAATAATCTATTGATATTGACCTAACATTACAGAACAAAAATACTATCATGGAGGGAGGAGTTCTGTGTGGATGTTGTAATGCTTAACATGTTTTTTTAAGTGATAAAATTTGGCAAACCATAAAACCTATATATTCATTATTTTAATCCCATCAATTGGTAATAGATTTTTCATTGGTATATATGCTCTCTTGTCTTCTGTTCACATCAATTTAGACAAACATAACATATTGAATATGCTTTGGTGGTATTATTTAGCCTTGTTGATAGTTGAATCAAATAAACATATAGGAACATATTTTGTGGTGTGCATTGGATGTAGATTTTTTTCTTCGGTCTTGATATGATACAAGTCTTGTCTTTTGAAAATATTGGATTCTTTAAGTTTTGCAAATTTGTAATGTCGAGAGTGCCTTTTCCCTAAATAATAGTGTAACTTTGAGAAGTGTTTCTATAATTAGAGCTCATTTTTTCTGATTTGGAAGATTATTACAAGGGTTAGAGGAATTTTATTCTCCTATTGCTTTGGATTAGACATGAAACATAAATAGTGCAACATCAAAATCCTTTTTCTTTTTCTTTTTATGCAACAACTGCTTTGTAAGTTTAGTAGAATAGATCCTCAGATTCAGCCATCTTAACCAAGCACTTGTTGTTTTGGTACCCTTTTCCATTGAATTTTTAGCAATCTAGTTCAGAGATTCACTCTCATAATCATACATAGTCAACAATATCTTATTGAGCTAAAATGGGTATGATTCTATAACCAATCTAATGGCAGAGCCTCTACTCACAGTGAAAACCATACCATATTCAGTCTCTAGAATATATAGATACTCCATAATTCTATGCCTAATATCATTCTCTATCATGCACTTTTTTGTACCTCCATATAAGACATGATTATGTTAAGGGCTAACCACCTTAGCCTCATACCACCTTTTGTAATGTTAGTTCATCTAGTTTCCATATGCTTCAATTATTTATGTCCTACCAAGAAAATACATACATCCAAAGTAGAAAGTTTTGGTCCCATTTATTTTCATTTTATTTTAAATCCTATTTTGTGTATGTATATTATTTTAAAAATTGTTTATATAAGAATTTATTTTTTACATTTTTTTTCTTTGGATTTCAACAAGATTTTTGTATAAGAAAGTGAAGATAAATGAATATATATTACATGTATATTTATGAAAGATTATTTTTATCAATAGTTGAGTTTAATACCAAAAAAAATTGAAAATTTATTTAATAAGATTTTTTTTTTTCAAAATAGAGATGATGCCATTTAAGGAAGTAATAATATTAACCAAAGATCATACAAACATGGTCTATTCAAACAAGAGATTCAACTAACATTGGAGACCAAGAAAAATGCATTTGTAGGCTCAATATATTGAAATATATGGTCCTATGACATAAGCCACCTTCTGATATTGTTTTTGGTAGATCTGTATTTGATATAAGATCTTTTAAAACCTAACATTTATCTAAACCAAATAAAGACCTGATATATTAATGCTCATTATTTGGTTCAAGGAATTTAGGGTTTTAGTGATTTTATGGAGAATTCTTGTGCATTTTATTTCTAATGTATCCTTTGTTTTTAATTTTAGTCAGGTTTTTGTCATTTCAAATCAAAGATTCTTAATTATCTTCTGTTGTTATCAACTTCTTTACATAAATCAACTTTGCAAGACACTATATAATATGTACTATTTTTTGTGGGGTTAATTTGAGTTTTTTTTGTTTGTTTAGGTTTTATATTAGTTTCAATCAATTTTTTAATTCAATCTTTACACAATTCAAGGTTTTATAAAATGTTGTCTCAGTTCATCATATAGACAGGATGGTGAGTAAGTGGGCACTCAGTGGATTAAAGTCTTCATCATGATCTCTGGGGGGTTGGGATTGGTTTAGACATTGCATAGGATGGAACTAGAGCCTGTAAAGTCTCTTGGTACCCTTAAATAAAAAAAGGATTTTTTTCCAAGTTCTAAGATCTTAGTGTATCTTTGTGGGTTTTCTAGTGAAAATTAGGGTTTTTATTGTTTTAAAGAGAATTCATGTGCATGTATTAAGGAGAAATCTTCTATTTCTTTTGTTCATTTAAGTGTTTTAAAGAGAATTCTTGTATTTCTTTTGTTAATTTACTTGAGGTTATCATTTTTTAGTCTGCTTTGGGTCTTTTTAAGTCATTTTTAATGTTTTCATTGTAGTGTTAATTGAATCTTTACACAACTGAGGTTTTTAAATTTTTAACCTCATGTTTGCATGATTTTACAATGTATTTTTGTTAATTTAAGGTAGTCATTATTTTAATTTTTGTTTTTCCTAAATGAAAACATTCCATGTTTGTTATATAGTTAATTCTTTATACGATTGAGGATATTTAAAAAAATGTATCAAAATTCTAAGATTTGGTCATATGTTTGTGGTTTTCTTTGTAAAATTTGGGAGTTTTTGAGTAAAAGAGGGATAATTATTACGCGTTTTCATTCATTTGAGGCAGTCTTTTTTTGGGTTTGTTTTAGGTTTTTGTCCTTTAGATTAAAGTTTTCATATTATGTTAAATAATTAATTAAATCTATGCATAATTTAGGGTTTTAACATTTGGTTTTTCAAAAATTTGAGATATAATTGTATCTTTTATAAAAATTAGGAGGTTTTAGTGATTTAGGGAGAATTCTCATGCATTTTCATTGGAGGTGGTTTTTTTGGGTTTGTTTCACATTTTTTCGTTTTAGATCAAAATTGTGGTTATACTCTATTGTTAATTAACACTTTACATAAGTGTTAGTTATATAAAATTGTGTCTTACTTTATATTTCTTGTTTTATTTTTGAAAATTAGAGTTTTTAGTGTTTGAGGGAGAAATACTATGCATTTTCATTCATTTGAGGCATTCATTATTCAATTTCAGCTCTCTAGTTTCAAAGAGAATAATTCTTGAAGGTGTTGGTATATTTGCTTTGAATTTTTATTCTCTTTTATTTTATGAAATGCTTATGTTGATCTTGAATAATTTTGTTATAGTATCTTAGTCATGTGTTTTTTTTATTTCAATCAGTTATTTTTGTTTATAGGCTTTCTACTCAATATTTTTTAGAGTGAAATAATCCTGAGAGGTGGGTAATCTCTTGCCTTCTATTTATTTCCTTTTTAAAATTTCTTGCTTGGATCAAAATCATATCTATATCTCATTTTATTGCTTTCCTTATGAAAATTGAGGCTTTTAGTATTTTAGGGGAGATTATTGTGCATTTTCATTCATTTTAGGCTTCCAAAATTTTATAGGTGATTACCATGCATATTCTCATTCATTTGAGGCTTTCTATTGTTTCAAGAGGGAAATTAATCCTTGAAGGCTTTAATATTTTTTATTTGCATTTTTATCTTCTTTTATTAAATGCTTATTTTTACAAAATTAGTGCTAAAATATTTGGGAAAACTGTCAAGAAAGGCTTTGCTATTATTCTAATAACTTCCAAATGGTAGCTAAAGAAAAATATAACTTTTTTGATGAGGTATGAACCTAATCTCAAGAATATAATTTTAAGGATAGAATGGCTAAGATAAAATAAATTCTTCTTAGACTACCCCATAATACTCTGAAAAAACATATATCCCTTCCTTTAAGACTTAAAGGTCTTTTTATAATGAGTTTTATTTCTTTCTTATTGGATAGTACATTCATTAAGGCCTGAGTTATGACAAAATTATTTGCAACTCCCTAGGACACTTTAGATGATTTGTAATTCACTCATTCTCCTTTGTAACTTCTATTATAAGATTTTTGTAACTTCATCATGACCTCTATGCCAAGGTTCCTTCAAATGCTTGTGGGATTGCTAATAAACATAAATTTTGTCACATATTTGAATACAAATAAACAATAGCTCTATTTTTCAGCCCAAATACAACCTATAATCATTTGCACACTTTTCTTATTTTCATTCTTAACTTAATATTCATTTTATTTTCTTTGGATGGTTTTACTGTATGTTGGTACATCATGTGCATCTTTATAGCTAACAATTCTATACTTTTAAAAATTGACATTTATCTAGACAATTTAGAGGCTTGATATATTAATTATTTGCATACATGGTTTGTTTTCGATTGAAAAATATTTTGGTATTTCCTTGATATGTAAGCCAAAAAAAATATGTTAGATCTTAATCTATTTTTCCTTTTGAATAATCAAATCTAAAGCATCTCAATAAACCTAGAGTCCTTGAGTAAATGTTCCAAGATTAGTGCTAAAATATTTGGGAAAAATATTAAGAAAGGCTTTACTATTATTTTAATAAATTCCAAAAGGTAGCCAAAGAAAAATATAACTTTCCTAAGGAGATGTGAACATAATCTCAGGCATAGACTTTTAACAACAGCATGTCTAAGTTAAACTATTTTATTCATAGACTTCCATAATACTCTAAAAAAAAATATATCCCTTCCTTTAAGACTTAAATGTTTTTTCATAATGTGTTTTGTTTATTACTTGTTGGATAGTAAATTCTTGTAAGGCCTGAGTCATGACAAAATTAATTGCAACTCCCTAGGACACCTTAGATGCTTTGTAATTCACTCATTCTCCTTTGTAACTTCTTTTATAAATTTTTATGTAACTTCGTCATGACTACTATGACAAGGTTCCTTTAAATACATGTGGGATTGTCAATAGACATAAATTTCTTCACATATTTAAATACAGATAGATATAGCTCTATTTTTCAACTTAAATACAACCTATAATCATTTACAAACTACACTTATTTTCATTTTAATCTTTAACTTAATATTCATTTTATGTTCTTTGGATGGTTTTACTCAGTGCTGATACATCAAGTGCAACCTTTTAGCTAGCAATTCTATATTAGAATCTATCTAAAAGTAGATTGTGGAATTCATTCTAACATTTGATTAGGGGATGTTAATTTCCTTTTTGCTACTGTAGAATTTACAATACAATGTCTATATTTCTCTTAATATTAAATATGTTACTTTCAACTAAGAAATAGAAACACAAAACATAGTTATCTATTTGAAGGGTGGTGTTCATGATAATCAATGTCATAGTTCCTAGAACTTTCCATTCTCACAAATCAAAGATATAACTGAGCTTAAAATTTTAAACTTAGTTGTCTTCCCATCCCAATCTAGTGTTTTAATTTTTTGTCAATAATGGGACAAGATTGAAGTCATCTTGTAACCAAATAAGTATCTTTAACAAAAAACAAACAATAACTTTATTGTCAAAGATGACACCCTTAAGATTAAAATTCATGCCAAGAAGAAAAAACAAACATTATAATCAATAAAAAAGACATTTTGAAAAGGAAACACTTACAAAACATACATTGGTTATGTGAAGCAAGTTTCACAATGCAAGCCCTTAGGTGGTTTTGTTGTATTTCAATCTCTCAATTAAACTGGGAGACTGATTCAAAAAACTATATATGTGGAATTTTTGTTTTAACTTCTATGAAAAAAATGTTTGGTTTGTGTTGAATAGCTAAATATTATATTACTTTTATTTTAAATAATTTACTAGTTTTTTAAATTTGATTTGGTACTTTGAAAAAGTTTTGGATTGTTTTTCTTTTACCTTGGATGGAGCCTAGTTTTTCTACATATATTAATATTAAATATTTTATCTTTTACTAAAAGTTTAGATTGCTTACCAGATATTTGAATCTTAATATATCTTTTTAGGATCTATAAAAGTTATTTTTATCCAAAGTAATTGTGTGCAAATTTTGGTATCTAGTTTTTTTAAATAAGGGTAAAATTATTAAATACCATATCCCTTGATGCTAAAACTAGCAGCTATCTGGTTGGTTTGCAATAGGTCTATGATTGTTTTTAGAAAATAGTTTTGACCTTTTACATTACCTTGGCTTTGAATTGCATGTGATTTACTTGGCATTGTAAAATGGATTTGACAAATCTAAAACAAAAGACAATGCATATTTATAGTAATCAATTGATCATTGATGTTGAAGAATACAAGCCACTCTCAAGAACTCAATGTAATAGAATACATGACGCTTTGGAAAAATAAAACCTTCTTAGAACTCATAGTTTTAAGTACAATAGGGGTGACTACTTTTTTGATGCATTTCAAGTGCTATTTCACTTTTGATACACATCAATAAAGCTGTGTTGGAATTATAGAACATTTCTTTAGTTGCTTAAAAAAATGACACCCATGCACTAAGATCTTTTGCATTGGAATTAGATCCCAGAGAGTTTTATAAATTACACCAAATAGAAGACACGAAAACAGATTTTTTCTAAATGGAAATTTTTGTAACTTCATGTATAGGTAATGGTGAGCATGATTTATGGGGTGATAATTTATGCATAAATTGGCTTTCTAGATGGATAAATATTTCCATTTGTGTTTGGTCTTTGACAAGCAAATGTTGATACTTTCATTTCAATTAAAATGCTTCCATCGCTTCATATTGCATTCTATTTCATGACCAAAATCCAATCTATGGCCATTATGAACCACTGTATTATACAAAAATAAAAAATTATCAACCCCCCTAGCAAGAACCCCACTATCAATAATTTGATCTATGCTTGGCAGATAAAAACTAGAAAAATGGAATTATATAGCCTTTTCAGAATGATAGAAACCGCATCTTATTGTGGTGATAACATCTTTAGCTCTATTTTCTATTTGACAAAAATGATTTTGACATATGCTACTTGCATCACTATTTGGCACAATTGTTTTGTAATGCATTTTTGCTAGAGATAAAAAAGCACACACTTATTTGAAATATAACCTAATAGATGATGTCATAACAAAATACCTACTATATTAAATTGGCAAGCATACATTGTGAAAATTGGTTTTATGTATGATGAAGGTGGAATAGAAGGAAATTAATTCACTATCGAATGAATTTTAAATGTGTTTAATGTAAGCATATGCATATGGTTATCCAAAACACTACAAATTGTCAAGACCTATAATGCCTCTACTCAACCACAATCTTTATATAACATCATTTTATTTGCAACAAATATAGATCATATACATTATGAACCTTTGATAACCCAAGAACATAATGAAGAAGGAACTAGTGTCATTTTTGATTGCATAGAAACATCCCAAGAACAAACAAAAATCTCTTTTCACCAAACAAAGAACATTGTACATGAACAAAATAAAGCATTTGGACTACAACACATTAACAAAATTCAAGAATATAAAGTGACAACTTGGCACTAATATTCCTAATATGTAACCACCATTGTATGGGCCTATTGTCTCTTCGCATCACTTAAAGAGCATGTCACAAAACAAAATAATAAAAAAAGGAAGACTATTAACATCAACACCAATAAATAAGTTCAATGAGAAAAATTTAGATACACCAGTCCATGTTTGTGCTATTTACAAATAGCTACAATTTAAACACAATATGAATCCTTTTATTTAGTCTGAAAAGAACACTTACATAAATTTAATGCAAAACACAAAAGTGACTCTAAAAAAAAATATGTGCAACATGAAATCAATCATTAAAAAATAGAAAACTTCTTGCATTTGCAACATCTGTTAATATTAGTCTAAATAAATAAGTGAAATTTGTAAACATGCTATCTGATCTTGAAGAAAGACTTATTCTACTTAAGATTGCATTTGTGCAAATACAAAACCTGGGCTACCAAAAACCATAATGGGATTAATAGGACCAATTATCAATGTCCCCTTAAGCATTGATAGAATTTAGAAAGTATTACCTTGATCCATAGATTAAAACCAACTATTGTCGTAGCTTTAAAATGTTGATTGGAATACAAAAATGTGTACCAAGAAGGAAGAGTTCAGTCTAAATTTGTGATATAAGCACTCTAACAACTTTGTGCCCAAAAATTGTAATTACTCATGTTGTGCAAATAGTTTTTCTTTTAGCACAACACAGTCCAAGCCTAATGGCGCTTTGGTACATGGTTTTGTTGATTCAACATGCATTTTTGCATTTGAAGACAAGTTAATTGCAATATCACCAATTGAAGGAAACCATCCTCTTGGTATTTTCAAAGACAAACAATCAAAATAAATGAACTTTCCAACACTTTTCTTTGGAAATCCTCATGATGATGATAACGTGTTGAGTTACTCCCATAAAAAATATCACAATGGGAGTTTTTGCATACTAATCGATGATCTCCATATCATCTTACTAATCTAATTTTTGAAATAGTGGAATTAATCATAGACCAAGTTGGAAATACAATGTGGATTCAAATTAGAAAGGGTCAACTAAAAGGAAGAAAGGATTCAGCCAATGATGTCCAATACAAATTGAATTTAGAAAAATTACTAAAATCCAAAATTGGTTATGTGGATTTAAAAAAAAATCATATTTCGCTTGATTACATGCAAAGTATTAAAAAAATATGTTTTCTATGATATGAAAATTAGGACCTCAAACATTTTCATTGACTTTTACAAGTGCTAAAGATTATTGGTAGCCATTAACCAATACATTGAAACAATTACATCTAAAAACATCATAAAAATAAAAATTTGTAGCTAAACCAATTGAATATATCAAATGACATCTATTTTCATGAAAATATAGATCTAATCACTTGTACATGTTATTACAGACATCGCATCAATGCATTAAAATAAATGCTATGCAAAGATGAATCATTTTTGAGTAAAATCATAAACTAATTTTGCATAATATAATTCCTACATAGAGGAAATGACCATGATCATTGGCTAGTTTAGATAAAACAAATGCACCTATGTAAGAAAATAACAAGAAGTCATAAATATCACATTTTATACATAAATACATAACTTGTAACACCAATATCTTAGAAAATGACTTGAAAAAATTGCATACACACCATCATATGAGTAGCTGTAGAAAAAATAAAGATAAAAAATGTAGATACAATTTCCCCTAATTTCCAATGATATAAAAAACAATACTTGAACTATATAAAACAAAACATGAACTTTCAAATTCAATATTAAAGAAAATTTTCTTGCTGCTAAGCACTAAACATTACAATGCTTCGGATGAGTTCCATAACATCCTGCATGATCTTGAAATAAATGAGACTCAATACATAACAACAATACAAAGTACACTTGAACATCCCACCATTTTTCTTGCACACAAGCCATCTCAAGTGTGGATTAATATTTTCATAACAAATATGCTCTACCTATGGCAAGCAAACATAGATGCATAGTTTATTTTAAATGCATATGTTACAACAATGTATTATACTTCATATATGATAAAAGGAAACTAAAGATTACTCGTGCTTTAAAAATAAATACATAGACAACATGCAACAAAAATTATAGATGCCATTAAAATGTTATATAGACTTGGGAATGCAATGTTAAACTATCAACAAATGTTTGCATAACAAGTTGTTCACTTAGTCTTATCATTGTCATTGAGTCACCTTGAGGAATGAACATTTGTTCCAAAGTATCCTTTTATCTTGAGACAAGAAGAAGATTATTCAAAAAATGTCATGTTAAAGTCTATCATAGACTATTAAATTTCCCATCTTACAACTATAGATCATGTTTGTCTAGCTGAATTTGTTTCACAATACAAAAAAGTGGTATGCCATTGAAAAAAAAGGCCAAAATTATATGCTTTATTAATTAAAATAAACATCTTAACCTTCAAATAATTGCCATGACCAATTGTTATTATATATGCCATTTAGAAATAATGAAAATAGCTTAAAACAAAAATTTGAAACATGGAAAGAGGCATACAATTTGCAAATCAAGATGATAATACAAAATGAGTCTAAATTCAATCATGACACCAATCCTATGTTAGGAAACATGCAAGATGCTATTTCCTAGCTTGAACTTGATACTGAAATCAAAATCAAAATAAGCTTTCATTTTGGCATAGGCAAATCTATAGAATAAGAATATGATTTACAAATGGACTTGCCATTAATAAACATTTCACCAAAAAAACAAAATTTAAAGCCCTTTGAAATCAGACACCATCCATTCATCATTGAAAATATTGAATACTATAAACAAAGATGAATTTGAAATGATGAACAAGCTGCAATTGTTAAAGACATTGCTTTTTAAAAATGACTAAATAAGAACCAACCATTGTACTTATTCTTAATAAGAGGTGCAGGAACTGGAAAGACTTTTACAGAAAAAGTTATACGTGAAACATTGGTTTGTATCTATGCATAATCTACTGAAAATGACCCATCCAAGCCAAATGGTCTTATTCTTGCATACACAAGAAAGGATACATACAATGCAGATGGCATAACACTACATTTTGATTTTTTTTTGCCTTTTAAAAAGTTAGAGCTCATTCTATTGAGCAATGAGCACCTTGATACATTGTCCAAACATTATAATAAACTACATATAGTGTTGGTTGATGAAATCTCACTTGTGGGAGCATGAATGTTATATTATATTGATATGTGTCTATGTGACATAAAGCAATTACCAACCATGTATTTTGGAAACATTGACATGATCCTTTGTGGATACTTCTATCAAGCTCAACCTATAAATTATTGCCTAATATTTGAACACTCAAAAATGAATAAAGAAATAGTACCATATGTGCTTTGGTAAGAAAATGTGAAATATTACCAGCTACACTGAACTATGTGAAAAAAATATCAAAATTTTGTCATTGTTCTAAATAGAATACATACATGCACACATATAGATGATGACATAGTACACCTTAATTGAAATTGCCTATGTCCAACACCAAATAACCCTTTGTTCCCATATCTTTTTTACTTTAACAAAGATGTGGATGCACATAATGCCAAAAAATAAATTTCTATTGATGCAATAGATAAGAAAGATCATGCATATAATAAAGGTCAAGGATATGCTAATGTTGTATTCCTACCTAAAAAAAATATTTTGAAACCTGATATGTTAGTCAAACTTTTTGCTAGAAATTATGATATGCAGGATTGCCTTGTTAATGGATCTAATGTTATATTTAAAGCATACACCTAAGAAGCTAACAATAACATTATCTAGGTAAAATTAAGTGATAGTAACGTTTGGCATTTCTCAATAGAAAAACATAATCATTTATATAGAAGCCATATTTAATTAATTTGGACTTCGATCTTCCATATTTCAAAACCTGCTCCAAAACTTGCTTACCAAAAAACATTAATAACATGAAACCAGTTCTTAATACAACTAGCTTGTGCATGTACAATACATAGATCCTAGGGTGTAACCATAGAAGGCATTGCATTCAAGCCACTGGGTGTACATAGACATGGATTGACATATAAAGCACTTTCTCATGTAAAAACCATGAAATAATTATTTTTGCTAGGCCCACTCACAAACAAAAACTTCAAGCTCAAAAATAATATTCTGATGAGATTTCAAGATTAGAGTCACAGTCAAGATGGGTATTACATCATATTTTACAATCATGTGTTATTGACTCATCTATAGTAATATGTTTGTTGAATACTCACATCCTCCAACCACATTTGGAAGACATTATCAATGACCATGATTTGATGAGGAGTGACATACTATGCTTACAAGAAACATACATGTTAAATGCTTGAACATTCAACTTCTTTCCAAATTTCAAACATTATAGTTCAATAAAAAATGTTCATAGTGTTATAATATGTGTAAAAACAAATGTTGCTACTTAAAATCTAATATAATACACTAAAAATAAAATATAAGCATTGTCAATAGAAATTGAAGTGCATTAGCATGCATTTCCAATTGTAAACATATATGCATCTCCATCTGCTTCTATTTTAGATATCATAAATTTTATAGAATAAAAACTATAAAATGTAGTCCCATCAAAATAAATTTACATATTGGGAGACTTTAATATTGATATGTCTACATCCAACAAGTTAGCAATGATTCTTGAGAAACACATGTTAGCTTATAACATGAATTTATTTCTTGAAAAACATAAACAATATACAAACAAAATCATAAACCATGTATGATTAAATACTTTAAAAGAATATAACCAGATTCTAGCAATAGATACTAATTAGACTTATCACAATGTTATCTGCCTAGTCATAAATGATACTGCTTGAACACCAGTGCAAGAAAATAAAGGTGCAGTTCTATGACAAGAAAAACAACATCATGCATTATTTTAGACATAAAAAATGACACTATTTAACTCAACAACAAGGTCATTAGACATACACTGCATCATGGGCTTGAACATAGGTAAGTTTTAGGCCTAGTTTCTATTACTCACAAATGTGTAATGGAAAAACTTTCCATTGATTAGCTATGTTAGATAGGCTAGTTGTGGAATTTTTAAGGGAGGAATGCTTGTACATACCAGTTTTTGTCTCCCTAGAAATTAATGACAGACTAGTAGACACCGAAATTGATACAAGAGCTTCTCTCTCTTTTGCTAAATCTCAACTCATCCATAACTGGAAGAAATTGGATGACACCATGGCTTACAAGATCCTAGATGTCTAAGGGAATAGTTTTATTTGTAATAAATATAAACATTAACAAACCCTTCAGATATAAGATAAAATATTCCATGTTGAATTCTTTTCCCTAGATAGGATGCCTGTAGATATCCTGCTAGGTGGTGCCTTTATAGACAAATACTCACTTTATGGTTCTAATACAAAGAGTATCATGCTTACTATAGAAAATGAAAGGCTTAGAATTCCACATCTCATTTATGCCACTGAATAGTTTCCTAGTTGAATGACTGAAATACCTGAGATAATAATCCCTGTTGAAATCCAAGATATAGGTGAAAAGATCAAAACCACTATCTATTTTGATAACCCTTAGCAGTTTTGGTTAAAATCTATGCCTGAGATGGATATTAAAATCCTCAAAGGTAAACATATGAAGATTGAGAAAAGAATCCCAATACTAGCATAGGATTATAATGATATGGAACTCCAGATCAAAGAACTAGAAAGTAATGGTTTCATTGAAAAATCTACTTCTCCCTACTGCTGTTATGCATTCATGGTTAACAAACATTCTGAGTAGAAAAGAGGACAGAAAAGAATGGTCATCAATTATAGGAAATTAAATGCCATTATCTAGTCATTTCCATATCCAATTGTAGATAAAAGTTATCTATTGGAGAAGGTAGCAATGTGTAAATACTTCTCCTAATTTGACTGCAAATCTGGCTTTTATCAAATTAGAGTTAAAGAAATTGACAAAGAAAAGATAGCATTCAACTATTCTTTTGGCCATTTCTAGTGGACAGTGATGCCTTTTGGCTTGATGAATGCCCCAGTATTCTACCAGGCCCATATGGATAAAATATTTCAAGGCACTTCTAACTTTCTGTGAGTATATATTGACGACATATTGATCTTCAATAATTCTCTTACTGACCATTTTGCTCATCTCTAAAAATTCTTTGAATTGGCACAAAATGCAGGGATTGTTCTAGTAGAAACAAAGATTCAGTTATGCAAAACTGAATACAACTTTTTTGGAATGGTGATCCAAGATTCAAAACTGCAAATTCAGCCACATATCAAAGAAAAGGTCATCAATTTTCTAGACATTTTGGATAAACCAAAGCTCCATTTTTTGGGGGATTATTGAACTATCTAGATAGCTTTTATCCTAATTCTGGTGAAGATAGGTTTCTACTCCAAGAACTTCTCCAGAAAAAGAAATCTTACACCTGGAATGAAGAACATACAATCGTTATTTGTAAAATCAAATCTAAGGTTGTCTTACTTCTTATTTTACATATCCCAAAATTTGATCAAATGATAGTTTATACTGATGCCTCTGATACTGCATGGGGAGGAGTAATTGTTTGTGTACATTATAATAAAGAATTTGTCTATGAATTCTCTAGTGGATTATTTAGTATTGATGTGCTTAAATGGATTTCTTCTGATAAAGAAATATATGCTTTAAAAAAGTGTTTAGAGAAGTTCATGTTAAAACTACTACACTTGCCCCATTTCATTGTAAAAACTGATTATACTAGACTTATGACCTTCAGAGAAAAAGATCATGGTCAGAAAGATGGTCATAGTAAATATTGTAGATGGCAAGCCTATTTTAATCAGTTTAACTTCTCAGTAGAGCACATTAAAGGTACTGATAATACAACAGTGGATTGGCTCAGTAGAAATCCACCTGCTACTCTAATGCACCAACTTGCTCCTAGCTTCAACTTAACCAAGATTTATAATCAAGGATTTTCACCTCTAAATATTCTTGTTCAAGAAAAAATACTTCATGAAGGGTTGCATCCAAGATACTCAAGAATATCTTATGCAACAAGATAGGATCTACAAATGTCTTTTGTAGCAACCATCCAAGCAAACTGTCATCCAGACAAACTGCCATCAAAATACTAGTGTGATAATAATCGAGAGATTAAACATTGAATTCCTTTTTCACCAGTTTACTAAATTATTAACGCTTCTTTTATGGACTTGGACAGTAAAAATTAGGTCATCACACAATGAACACCTTTACATATGGGTGGCAAGATACGGTCCTCATCATATACATGAAGAAGAAGATCATGAACAAGACACAGTTATCCATATTATCATTAGACAATAATTAGAATGGGAATCTTACTTATACATCAATCCTCACCATCATGCTTGTGAAGCTAGACCCCACCATTGGCATCTTTCCAGCACATTCCAGATAAGGTGTATTTTTAAGCCAATCGGTGAAAATGACCTATTAACTGAAGTAGAAGCAATGTTGGACCCACAAAGCCAAATGTCCTCATCCATTGCCTCCAATAGCATCTCATTGTAGCTTAACTTTTACGATGTAAATTATGATGGACATGACACTGCCTTGGCAAAGATTCCAAGAAGGACCTCTCAAAATACTATAAATAATTTTCTCCTCCATAGAGTTGTCATCAAAAAATTTATAAGATTTAGAAATCTAGTAGCCTTGTTTCAAGAGTATGCTCTTCTCTTGCCCTTTTTGAAGGATCTTAAGAATAAAAAATTAAACAAGTGTTTGTAAAATTTGATTTATCAATATAGTGAAGCTGTAGCCATTTGGCCCCTGCCTGCTTGATGCTTAGTGAGCTTTTGGATAGTTTTAGCCTCAGAGACTAAACACATTTCTTGTTGCTTAGCAAAATCAATTACATCTGAGAGAGAGAGAGGTCTTCAATGGTAAGACTCTTAAGATCAATATAATGAATTACCTTATCGATAAGATTATAAGGTAAATCATGCAATAAAAGCAACGTCACCACCATATTTCTTTTTGGCATTGCTCTTTTCCCTGTAAGCAATCCTATGTTCCTCCTCACCATTTCCTCAAGAAATGTCGCACTACTCATCCTCCATCCAAACAACCTATTTTCTACATTTATCACAAACCTGGCCATATTGCTCCTCAGTGCCATTGCAAAAATCCTACAGTCAAAGCTGTTTTCACTTCCAACATAGCAACATGGTGGGATATCATTGATCTTGATGAAGATCTTTATCTACAAGATGACACATATGAACCAATTCTAGATGATCTCACAGAAGAAGATTCAGAATACAATGAAGATGTAGATGCTCTCGAGTCATTAGCTGATGACTTGGAACAACCACTCACCAACATGCAATGCCCATGGTACCGACCTCAGCACCATGATAATTCACAGCTATCATATGAAGCACACGACACTTAGTCTCTTCATCACCATGAAGTTCTAGAATGAGACACAAAACCACGAACCAAAGGATATTCTAGAGGAGAAGGACCAACCAGAGGGAGACAACCCTTAATGCCTCGAATACCTCCAACATTGCAAAGGCCTCAATAACCTCCTTTGCAATTCCAGAGCTCTTTCAAGCCAAGTGCCTCTTGGATCAAAAACAAGTTCACCAACATAGATTCTCTAAGGGAAATCCAAGCACCAAAGATAGAGCAACAATGAGACATTTTGCTTCCCACAGAAGAAAAGGAATAAGATGAAGAAGTATAAAGTTATTTCTACTCTGATCAAGATTAATGTCCAGGTGAATGCAGTAATCTCCAAGAAGAAGAAGCAGATCAAGAAGCAGAAGACATCTACCCTGAACAACCTCTTGTTCAAGATCTAGGGAGATAAAAAGTGGTATGTACAAGCATTTCTCCCTTAGAAATTCCACAACCAGCCTATCTAACATAGCTAATCAATGGAAAGTTTACCCAATTTATTACCCTAGAAATTAATGGTAGACTAGTAGATGCCTAAATTGATACAGGTGTTTCTCTCTCTTTTGCTAAATCTCAACTCATCCATGATTGGAAGACATTGGATGACACCATGGCTTACAATCCTAGATGTCCAAGGGAATAGTTCTATTTGTAATAAATATAAACATCAGTAAACCCTTCAGATACAAGATAAAATCTTCCATACTGACTTATTTGCCCTAGATAGGATGCTTGTATATATCTTGCTAGGTGGTGCCTTTATAGACAAATACTCACCTTATGGTTCTACTACAAAGAGTATCATATTTACTATATAAAATAAAAGGCTTAGAATTCCACATCTCATTTATGCCACTGAATAGTTTCCTAGTTCAATGACTCAAATACCTGAGATAATAATCCCTGTTGAAATCCAAGATATAGGTGAAAAGATCAAAACCACTATTTATTCTGATAACCCTCAGCAATTTTAGTTAAAATCTATGCCTAAGATGGATATTAAAATCCTTGAAGGTAAACATATGAAGATTGGGAAAAGAATCCCAATACCAGCATAAGATTATAATGATATGGAAATCCAGATCAAAGAACTAGAAAGTAATGGTTTCATTGAAAAATCTACTTCTCCCTACTGTTGTTATGCATTCATGGTTAACAAACATTCTGAGTAGAAAAGAGGAAAGAAAAGAATAGTCATCAATTATAGGCCATTAAATGCCATTACCCAGCCATTTCCATATCCAATTCTAGATAAAAGCTATATGTTGGAGAAGTTAGCAATGTGTAAATACTTCTCCCAATTTGACTGCAAATTTGGCTTTTATCAAATTAGAGTCAAAGAAACTGACAAAGAAAAGATAGCATTCAGCTGTCCTTTTGGCCATTTCTAGTGGACAGTGATGCCTTTTGGCTTGATGAATGCCCCAACATTCTACCAAGCCCATATGGATAAAATATTTCAAGGCACTTCTAACTTTTTGTGTGTATATATTGACGACATACTAATCTTCAGTAATTCTCTTACTGACAATTTTGCTCGTCTCTCTAAATTCTTTGAATTGGCACAAAATGTAGGAATTGTTCTAGTAGAAACAAAGATTTCGTTATGCAAAAATGAATGTAACTTTCTTGGAATGGTGATCCAAGATTCAAAACTATAAATTCAGCCACATATCAAAGAAAAGGTCATCAATTTTCTAGACATTCTGGATAAACCCAAGCTCCAAGCTTTTTTTGTATTATTAAATTATCTAAATAGATTTTATCCTAATTTTGGTGAAGATAGGTTCCTACTCCAAGAACTTCTCTAGAAAAAGAAAGCTTACACCTGGAAGGAACACCATATAGCCACTATTCGTAAAATCAAATCTAAGGTTGTCTTACTTCCTAATTTACATATCGCAAAATCTGATCAAATGAAGTTTATACTAATGCCTCTGATAATGCATGAGGAGGAGTACTTGTTTGTGTACATAATAATAAAATAATTGTGAAAGAAGGAGGTGTCTAGTGATGATAAAAGATTGGTATCAGAGCCAAGCAATTGGTATTCTACTGTGGATGTAGTATTGTTACATAATTAGAAAAATGAATTTTTGTAATAATTAAAAACAACAATTATAGTACATTATAAAATATAATTTTATATCCTGACCACTGAATGCTTAATTTGAATGAAAGGATTCCAAACCTATCCAATCTAAATGTTGACTTTATAAATATAGATAAACATCTTGCCAAGCTCACTAAGTCTACAACTTATCTAGAGTTTTCTCATAGGTAAGTTCTAGACCTGGTTTCTATTATTCATATTTTAAATACAATAAAAAATTTAGTACCACTATGATTTTTTAGTCCAATATTGCTTTGTCTGTTCATAAATAGTGTAGTGTTAAAAAAAAAATTTAACTACAAATGAAAACAACAAACAATAACTTCTGACATAGAATTCTATATCTTGGCCACTAAATCATTAATATTCAAACAACAAATTCAAAGTCAAGGCTATGTTATAACTCAAGAAAAATAATAAAAAACAAAAAAGAAACACTATTGTCATGTTTTGACATAGGAAACATATACTCAAACAACTAAAAATCAATATGGCCATTTTGATCTGATCTTTAGAAATTACAATGACAAAAAAATAAGTGCCATCATTCATTGATCTAAGCAAAGAAACAACCAAGATTTGCCTCACTGCTTTTTATAGTTTCTACATGAATATTTCAATAGAACTAGTACTACTTTGATTTTCATACTAAAGCTCTCTAAAATAAATATGTTTTGTTTTTTATGTTGATTAGACATAGATCTATATGTTTGTAAACATTTTGGTGTCCAAAAAATAAATTTTGCTCATCATTGACATAAATATACATCTATTTTATTGTTTATTGAAATGATCCATGGCTTTATCGTAGCATATGTAGAAAGCAGGAAATGGAGCCACAAAAGCAGACTATCTAGGAAACAATACCAGAACAACAAAATCCGTAAAAATAGTAATGTTTTTTTTTTCACTTTACATAATAAGAAGAAATACAATGCAAAAATTTATTGTTAATATTTTAAAAAAACACTATCTTTTTTCCACTCTTGTTATGTTAGCATTGCTAGAAAAAGAGATGTTTATGCAATTTTCACAATGCAAAAATGAAACTAAACATGGAGCTAGACAAACACAATAGCAAAGATACAGAAATAGAGCAACAAAAAATAGGGGAGTGGTAATGTCCTATTTTCCAGATTGCTCTAAGTAATAGCAATATATGAAAAAATATTTTTTTGAGAAAGAAAAAATAATCAAACTGAAAATTTCCTTTAACTTTTCCATCTCAAAATGCTCTACATTGTATCACATTATAGAATATTTTTATTCAAAAATTGCATTTACAAATAATGATTGTAGCTTGAACACAGACCAACATATGCCTATTTTGATCATTGACCTCTCCACAAAAAGATGTGGCAATGTTTTTGAAGGTGATATGGTGGTTGTTTATGGACCTAGTTTCATAAAAAATCTGAACTTCCCAATAAATATAGAAATAGTGCATGTTAATCTTGTTGATAGAATTGGTCAAATGACAATAACAATCAACATCAATAACAAGTTGATTGATAAATTCTTACAATATTTCTCTTTTTTAAAAAGTGTTTAGATCATAGATTTCACATTAAAGAATAGAATCCAGTATGAGAGAGGTGATGTCGAGTGTTGCCTTGTATTACATCCTAATAACACTGTAGAAAAAATCAAATATATTTTCAAAGAGTGTAGACATATCCCAGACACCACTATACAAGATCTTGTTGACTCAAACAATCCATATGCAATTGGTTCATTTGGTGCCATTGTAATTGGACACCAAAAAAAATACAATCAACATGAGTTCCATCTCAAAGATGGTGAATCTAAAAAAGACATGGAAATAGTAAGTTGTTGTACTCTATGATTATAGTTTTGTTGGTTTATATATCCTTTTCCTCCATTTAATTCTAGATTAAGTTCAACTTCTAATATAATTGTGTAAATATTCTTTATTGCTTGTTGTGATTGTTGAAACTATTTTAATATCTCTAGAAACTATGCTAAGTTAAGAAAAAATATGAATTATTTCGATTCTAAAAAAGAAGAAAAAAAAGTTGAACTTCAATCTTTCTCTGATTCATATGGTATGGGTAGTTTCTTAGTATGAGTACTTGTTCATGCTTTTATACTTTTCCTTGAAAAAAGAGGGAAACGTTTAATTTACTTATTTTACTTCGCTATCTAATGCGAATGACATACTTATAAATTCTCACCTTTTCCCAATAGGCTACTCAAAATATATTTAATCCAAAAATAAAAGGTTGATAAAATTAAAATACTTAGAAAACAATCTACAAGCAAATGCAAACACACATAATTGATAAATTAATATATGTCATATAGAGAATATGTTTATGTTTGATCAAAATTTGTATTTGACAACTAGATAAATAGATATAGATTTTTCCTAGTTTTGACTTGTTTCCACTTCTACATTTTCATTTTGTGAGTGTACATTTTTATTAAATGCAACCCAAAATTCATTCCCCTTATTTTCAATAAATAGTTAATGTTTGTACTTTGTAATAGTTTCTTGATTTTGACTATCCTCTACTTTGTAACCATTTTTAAGATCATAATTTAGCACTCATAAAACTTTAGGATGATTGGAATTGACAGACACCTAGTTACTAGCAAAACATGACTGGAATAACAATTTATTCTATAGCTACAAAGCTTAACGATTACATTTGTTTTAAGATCATGGCCAAAATTAAGTGTGTTCAATAAGGGTCTGATGGAGGGAGCTACTATTGTAGGAATATTTCATTATTTTTGTTACATCCAAAATTTTTCAAATGAAAGACTACATATAAAAGAATATTCCCCAAAATCTAGATTAGGTGATTTTTTTGGGGTGGGCTTTTCAATAGCTAGTAATGGTAGGGCCTTGAAATGTGCAAGAAATTATTTTGCTTAAGAGTATTAGTTTAACTGCTCATTAAAATCCAAAATGATACTATCAGTTTGTTTTATAAGCCCCAAAATGGTGTAACAGGCAAAGTAGAAAACAATATTTACACAACTATCTTATAGAGAAAAGACTCCTGAATTTTGTCAGCAACATCTAGTGGGTAAATTTAGGATTTACCCCTCCATGGTAATACTAGGTCTACATGTAAATAATTAATAAGGCACCACCTTTATTGGGATTTTTGATACCATTAACAATATTTAGTTCTAACCCTTGCATATGGGCTTGGAATCAACTAGGTTATTGGAGTTTATTTTTTGATTACGTACAAAATACTTAGTTTATCACCTTTGTATGTGATTTTAATATGCTTCTCACCCACAGTACTTGGATTTTATTTGGGTAGACTCAATAAGGTTTAGTTATGGGAGTTATCCCAAACATGTTTCCATCTTGCTCAAATCCTTTGAAAATTGATGTCAGTCTGTAATGGTAGGGCAATGGTTCATATTTTATTTATATCCTCAATAGCTATGTTATATGAGGATAATTTCTCTTATTTTTTAGGATCAGTATTGGTAATTTGACTAATTTCACTAATTGTGACATATGAGGGAAGTTTCTCTTATTATTTAGGATTGGTATTCATGATTTGACTAATTTCACTAATTGTGGTTCTCTCTTTAAAACATCAACACCATATTTGCACCTAAAGCTTCATCAAGCTCAAGTACTTATTTCCAATTTATCCTCTTATTTTTCAAGAGAAGTTTGCATCAATTAAAAGAATATGAAAACATTTTTGAGATCACATGTTGTGTCTACAATAGGGAAGATTTTACTACAAAAAAGAGTACCTTCTAAGTTTGAGCAAAGAGTTTCAAAAATTATGAAAAAGGTTGGGACCATGTACACTTGTAAATCAGTTGTATTTTCCCTGATGACAATAGACATTTTATTTCAATTTTTCTAATTTGAACTAATTTTTTGATTGTTCTAACAAATAATTTTATCTTTCTAACTAAACAAAATAAATTCTCAACTATATAGAAAAATAAATTGACTACATTTTCCCTAATGACAATGATCATTTTTCTTTCCATTTTACTAATTTGAATTGAATTTTTTAATCATTCTAATAGTTGACTTTAGATTTGTAACTAAATAAAATAGATTCTCGACTATATATAAAGAATATACATCATTTTTAATTAAATGTAACCCAAAAATCATTCCCCATATTTCTAATAAATAGTTAATAGTTTTAATTTATAATAGTTTCTAGATTTTAATTACCCTTTGCTTTAGAATTCCTTGCACTTAACTCTAATGTAAATAAGTCATTATAAAATATGATTTCAATGTGGTAGTATATTCTAAATTCCAAATAGTTGCATGCATTTATTAAAAGGATGTACCAACCTATGGAAAGCCGAAACTATGCTCTGCCTATAGTTAATTACTTGATGATTGTGTTGAAGTGATATTGGTGATTAGTTACACATGAAATAAGTATCCATTGAGTTTTGATTTGTTTTTAATAATCTAGCTTTATGTTTTTGCCTTTGTCATACATGTTTTTCGTTTTAGTCTACTACCATGATCTATTGACATTTTTTAGTTTCAGCTTATGCACATTATTGAATGGGTGGTACTAGTTATTTAAGGGGTGTTGATATATATATTTTTTTACAATTTACTAGGTTTTATCATGGTCTCCTTTGGTTATTGGAAGCTAAACTTGAATTTAAATTTGTTCTAACTGATATGGCATGTGTAGTTTCTTATTATATGGCATGGGCATTTTTTAATGTTATATTGATTTTTAAAACCTAAAATTTTAACAATTGTTCCCAACTTCTAATCAATGACACTTACAAACATGCATATCCTAGCTTGCACCAATTGCTATCATTAGCAAAGACACCAATAATGCTTTTCAAAAACATCATCTAAAATGGAAAAAGAGGCACCCCTTTGCTCCGTCAAAGCCAGTCCACTTTTTTGGATGTGTTGAATGACCAATATACAAAAGCCCATTTACAGATTTTGACAAAAGTGAACATTGAGGAAAGCATCTATTTCACAGTCATCACTCTCAGATACAAAAATATGGCTTTACATGATTTTTAGCATTACAATTATCTCATAACATGACTAACCACAGTTTTGGTTTTTAGGTCAAGGGTTTGTTGAAACCAAAAAATATTCACACTTCACCTTTCTAGCAATTTTGCAATGATTATGAGCATCTAGTCTTGGCAAATGCTCCTTCGACAGATGTTTTGGCACATTGTGCAAACTACCAATAGACTTGAAAGTACTCATACCAGCACTCACTACAATGCATCATACACACATAAAATAGACATATTGGTTGCACTTTGAACCACAAGCTCCTTGACTAGAGTTTGCCAGTGCTAACTAAAATCTCATTTAGCAACTATAAACAAGACATCTCAGCTGTAGTATTTTTGCTATGTTGTTTTCAACTATAAGTCACTTTTACACTTGCCATGAACAACATCATCACATGTATTACTTAGCAGTAAGGGCTACTAAAAAATAGCCATTGCCACTAGTTTTTTTTTTTCCAAAAGAAACAAAACAAGCATGAAGCCAATATCTTAATTCATGTCTTAATTTTTTTTTAAGTCCATAATATTCGCTTGTTGCAATTTTATGTAGCTGAAAAAAAATGACATCAATCTACATCATCCAAAACTCTCAATTCATGGAACTCATTTTTTTTTTGAAAAGATTTTATTGCACCAAAAAAAAATTTGAATATTAAGAAAGAAAAATAAATATTGGAGTTGTTTGAAAGATAAAAAATTGATGTTTCAGATGAACATCAGACATTAAAATGTATAAATAGTGTGTCATTGGATTGTTGTACATTTGTTTAGTATTCTATCCATTGTCTATAGCATATATTCTGCATAGATATATCAATATAATTAAAGAGTTTAAGTTATGTATTTTGCAGTCAATTATGCTGCAAAACTCATAATCTATAGCCTATATTCTGCATGATTATATCAGTATAGTCAATGACTTTTCTCTCTGTATTTAATTTTCTAATCTATTTCTTGTTACATATCATGTTATTGAATCCTTTCCTTTGTTTTTGAATTATGTCTGGGATTCAATCCTTGTCCTTCAAAAAAATTTAATAGGTTAGTAACAATATAGTGTATAATAATTTTATATTTAATGGTGGTAAATTCATATTTGGGAACAAGTTGAAGTGCTCAGCATTATATTGCCTTGCCTATGCATAAACAATGCATAACAGAGAAAGTTGAAAAAGGTGTTATGCTACTGCATTTTGTTGTGTTTCCACTGACACCTACTAGAACAAGATAAGAATTTTGCATTACATCACACTCAAATTTTAAAATGCATAATCCATTATTGGTATTGCCATATCACTCATGTATCACATTTTAGTTCCTATATGTATTGCAGTTAAAATCACAGTTGTATTGTATCATGAATATGTTTTTATAGTATGTTTTAAAGCATATGATTTTGGAGTTGATTTTGCTAAGTGCAAACTAGTTATAACAACTGATGGAGTGACTAAGAACTTGGCTTCTGGAAGACAATAGAGGAGCAAATTGAAAAGGGTGGTTATTCCATTATATTGGTCATGGTTTACCAAGGGCACACTTGAAAGGAATGCAAGTCTATTTGTAGTTTCTAATACTAATTCTTAACGGTAATTGAAGTGGAGAAAATAATGTCACTTTATTATATATATTTGATGAACAGTTTATAATTAGCGTGGATTTGTCTATTTGATTAACGAATGCAATCCACAACGTTTATCATAACAAATTTGATTGATTTCTTGACAAGTCCCGTTATTTACTCCAAACTTGTTTTTTGATATTATATTCAGATGGGTGGAGGTTCTTACCTTCTATGTATTCAAGGCATGGTATGGCTAGTGGATACTAACATGGCAATGGCCCATCCTATTATTGAACTGTAAGTCTTTTGTTTTCTTATTACGATTGTAAAATTTCCACTTAACTGCAATTACTGAGGTTTGAATACTAGACCATAGAGCTGTCTTAGTATGATATCTCCTTGCATGTCTCTATGGCATACAGATATAAGTTTTTGAGGCTGCTATAGTCTACAATTGATTCAGAATCTGAGAAACATATGCTTACCTTTTAAAGGCAGCCTTCTTTGAATTAAGCACTAGAGAAAAAACTTTTGTGGCTTGAAGTGGTTAGATGAAAATAAATGTGTAGAGGGTTATACAAGCTGCTAGTTAGTGGCTTAAGAATTTGAAGAGATTTTGGTGGCAGCATTTATTTGTGTTATATATTAAAGATATTTAATATCTCAGCATGGGATGGTATAGGATGAAAAGTAGAAATAACATGTTATTGCCATTTCAGCACTTTTAATGATGGGATTTTTGTAGAGTAGCAAGATATATATATAAGATTGAACTATTAAATGGTAAAATGAAAAAGTTGTTGAGTGCTTCATTATGTCCTTGATGTTGTCAAAGCTTTGACATTAGAAATAATGTTAGATGGTTTGCTTGTACTTATAATTGTTGGTAAACTTCTAAAATATGTGAAATAATAATTATTTAAAGATATTAGCATAAGAAATATCTTTATGCATAATATGTCATAACACTCAAAATAATATTTTTAGAATTGTATAAGATTGCTTGAAGGTTCATAACAAATGATATACATTCATACTTACTTTCTTATGATACATGGTTAGAAATAAATAAAAATAACCTAAATCATACTTTTTTTTAATTCAATATTATTAAACTAAAGACTACAAATAAATCATATCTACAAATAAATTATACCAAAATCATATGCTAACCCACAAGAACTTGACACTTGATACCCTTGTTATAATATATATTCTAAAATTTTCCATTAAACCAAAATTAATTAATTGAAATCTAATCCATATAATCACAACCACATTATCAAATTTTACAAACTTTTATAAACGGTAAGATTATAGAGAGTAAACACATAACGGCGCAGGGAAAAATTTATTTGACAAGACGGGTGGATTTGAAATACGTCGTTTATCCGCTGCATGAATAAAGACTTGTGCACGAAAATTGAAAGGCACTTGCGACGTGTATGGTTGGCGACCGAACACGGCATTTCCTTTGAACCTTCGGCTTCCTGAATTATTGAGAAGTTTTTTTATGTCAACACTTTCTTAATTTTATAAAAAATAATTTAAAAATAAACATTTTATATATTTATTTTTATTTTTATTGAGAAGTTTGATATATATCTTAGTAAATCGCATAACAATTGTGATATTTTATCGTTTTTTATTTATTCTAAAATAAATTATTTATTTAATTATTTTTTATTTTATTTTTATTTTTTAATTTATTGAAGATTTATTTAAACCTTTTTGATGAGGTGCACTTATGACTAATGTTGTCTTTAGAAGTCAAGCTTGAGCCTTGGTAGTGTAGTAACTTCCATATATTTTATTGAAGTCATGAATCAAGAAATTTTCGTAGTTCAAATTGGTTGAAAAGCTTTAATGTCACGCAAAATCAACTACCCTATACTAAGATCTAGTGAGAGTTGTACTTTCCATCTTTTAGTAATGTTGTGTGAAGAGCTTAGAAAAATTGGCTACGTGAAATCTATAGTATTATTTTGCACATTGTGTTTTGTTGAATAGTTATTTTAAACAACCACGTATATAGCCATGTTTTCTAGTGTGGTTTTCGCTTAGTGAGATACCAATTGAGCACCTTTCTATTACAACCCATCTTTTACTAAAACTATTTTTTTTTTTTTTTTTAATTATTTTCTGTGGACTTTTAATTTATTTTTTTGTATCTCTAAGGAAAACTTAATATAATAGAAGTAAAGTGAAAAGGCTTTTGTGTACATCTTATAAAAATTTTCCTCTAAAAATTTATGATAAGATTTGATTTTATATTTGCCCTATATAATTTTAAGTTTATATCTTGGTTAAGTTATTTAAAAAAATAGACAATTAGATGTTATATGCATTAGTTAATCAATTTTTTGTATTCTTAAATATTTGAGGTCTATTTTAAAAAAATGTTTACATAATGTAAGTTTAACAATTATGGTTCTCCTTAATTATTTTTAAGGTTTTTATTATAATTCTTTATTAAATGTAGTAAATTCATAATTATAATAAAAATATAAATACCAAGGAAATATATTTATATGCTATATAATTAGTTTTTAAAAATAAGTTCATTCCTTTTTTCTACTTCATTAATCTAAAGTGTTTTGCAAGAGGTGATTTTTATGCTTGTTATTTTTGTAAGACTTGTTTGTTGTAAGTAGTGAGATGACCAGTACCACAATCAAATGGGCAATGAGTGAACTCATACACAACCCGAAGATAATGAAAAAATTAAAGGAAGAATTAGATGAGGTAGTAGGATAAGGAAGAATAGTGAAAGAAAGAAACATTGGCAACCTTTTTTATCTTCATGAAGTGGTCAAAGACACCTTTCGCCTCCACCCTCCCACACCCCTTATAATCCCCCATAGAGCCCAAAGCTCTTGTGAAGTAGATGGTTTTTTATACCCAAGGATGCCCAAGTGTATGTGAATATTTAAGCAATTGGAAAGGACCCACTCTCATGGAAGGACCTTGAAATATTTTTTCCAGAGAGATTTTTAGAATCAGAGGTGCAATATAATGGGTAAAATTTCAAATTGATTCCTTTTGAATTAGGGAGGAGAATATGCCCAGGGTTACATATGGCTCATTGAATGGTTCATATAGGGGTGGTCTCTTTTGTTCAATGCTTTGATTGGTGTCTTCCAAGTGCACAAGATCTAAAAATATTAGATATGAGTAGAAAATTTGGAATGACACTCTAAAAGGCAAAACACTTGTTTACAATAACCACACCATGCATGCCACATCATGTTTATAACTAATCTCTTCTTAAAAACATAATAAATGTTATAATTAAATTGAATAAATAAATATTAAAATAATATATTTGTATACATTAGTTTCTCCAAATACACAAATTTAAAACAAGTGTTATGAAATGGTGATGTACAACTTCAATAAAAATTATGTTTAAGCCAATAATTATTATTATCTATCATGTTTGTGTCGAATAGGATTCTTTACATGATAATTTATAATACTAGTATATATTTTCCAAAAATTATTTATAAAAATTAATGATATTATAAGTGATATAATATTTTAAAGATGATTCAATTATTATTACAAAATTTAAGTTACAATTATATTAAATTGTTAACTCAAAAAAATATTTAAGTTAGTGTTGAATGTTCAAAATTATATTTAAGATCAATCACAATAAAACATCTAATTTTTCAAGGCTTTAAAGTAAAGATAAATTAATATATTTTGAATTCATAGCTCACAAAATTCTTACAAAAACTAGCTCTTAAAGAACTCTATCAAAACTAGAATACCAAAAGACTAAATTAGCATGTGAGATTCAAAACACAAATACATAAAAAATGAAAATGATAAATTAAATGATAAGGTATATCAATAACACAAGCATCCTTCATGGGGTGAAGATTATGGTAATGTAACTAGAACATTAAAGATCGCAATTTATGTAATTAAAATTACATTTGATATACGTAGGTCTATATAAAAACTTATTAATTAATTGAATTGTTTTTAATTGGCAAGTGCTTTTTTATTAGTAAAATAATATATAAAACAATGCTAGTCATATAAAAAAAGACAAGTAGAAAAGTCACATCTTAAAATTAAAAACCACACTAAGCTAAACAAATCTTGGGAAATGTACAATATTACAAAAGGGCCAATCCAAAGCCACTGGAGCCAAATTTAAACTAACTCAAATGCACATCAACCATAAATAAGGTAAAAAAAAGCACAAAAAATAAAGATCTCATTAAGTAACAATAATGAACATGGCCATAGGTGGAAGAGGCAGAGAATACTGTGAATTTCCTCCCCATCCCCTTTTCGTAGGGAAATCCACATCAATCGGTAAGAGATTCCAACCATATTTCTATTTATTAATTTTAGAGTCATCTTATTTGATAGATGAATTGGCAAGAGACAATGGAATAAATTTATCCTTTGGAGGTGGGGTCCAAGCTCCCCCTCCACCACCATTTCTATTGAACCAATCAATCTCATTGTGGGATGGGGAGTGCCTATAGAAGTGAGGATAGGCTCTTCTCTAACTGTAAGACTAAATTAATTGAAATTATCAAAAATAAAATAATGTAAAAAATGTGGATTCAAAAATCATTGAAAATTCAATTAAACTATTAGACAAATTCCATAAAAAATAATTTGAAATGTTATATTGAATGATGTTCTTAAGAAATATTGAGGGCTTGTTGAATATGTTTTAGAGACTATTAAGAGATGTAATTCAAATTAAACATGGATAATATTTTTATTAAAGATAAAATGCATCATTGAGTTTCCAATAAATTATTTATTTGACAAAATGCTTCTACCACAACTTAAATAGAGGGAAATCATAATTTTAGTTCATAAGAATATACTAGTTTAAAATATAAAGTATATATTTCATACAAAAAAAATTCTTAGATCATTATTTTCATCATCATCATCAGTAGCATCATAGTCATCATCATCATCATCATCATCATCATCATCATCATCATCATCATCATCATCATCATCATCATCATCATCATCATCATCATCATCATGTCATCATCGTCATCATCATCGTCGTCGTCGTCGTCATCATCATCATCATCATCATCATCATCATCATCATCATCATCATCATCATCATCATCATCATCATCATCATCATCATCATCATCATCATCATCATCATTGTCATCGTCATCATCATCGTTGTCATCGTCGTCGTCATCATCATCATCATCATCATCATCATCATCATCATCATCATCATCATCATCATCATCATCATCATCATCATCATCATCATCATCGTCATCATCATCAATTTTTTAAACCATCATTTTTATCATTATTATTTAATTCTATTTATTTAAGTAATATAAAGAATTATAAATCATTATTTTCCCACGACCATCATCATTATTAATTTATTAATTTTTTTGTATTTATTTATTTAGATAATAGGAAATTATAAACCAAGTTCATAACATAATTTTAAAATGTAACAAATGTAATATAAAAAATATATGTAAAAATAATAATCATACTGAAGCCAAATAAATGCCTAAAAAACAATTGCATGATGTAAAAAATGTTATTATTATGCTAGCCTCATTGACTTGATGAATACAACATATATACAAATTGGGCTTGTTCAAAAGTCATCAAGACTATTAAGCATACGCATTGACAAATAAAAATGCACACTTGGTTTAAATAAAATTTATAAAAAAATTGACATTACATTTAAAGTGGAGATAATATCAATTATTAAAATATTGAATAAATATTTATTTTATTGAATTATCATTGAGCTTATTTAAATAAAAATTATGGAGAACTTGACAATACAATTTAAAGTAGAGATAATATCGATTATTAAAATATTGAATAAAAATATATTTTATTGAAGTATCATTAATATTTTTTAAATAAAAATCATGAAAAAATTGAGAATACATTTAAAGTGGAGACAATATCAATTATTAAAATATTGAGTAAAAATGCATTTTATTAAAATATCATTAATTGAATGATTTTTTCAATATAAAACAATATTTCCTATGTACATGAGAATGTGAATGAGACTTAAAAAAAATAGCGAGGCAAGAAAAGAAAGACAATAACAAGGCAAAACACTCAAAACAAGATAATGTAAAGTAAAAACAATAACAAACACTCAAATGCTCGAACAAGAAATACAATAACAAGGCAAAATAATCAAGCAAGTGTGTAAAGTAGAGCATAAGTAACCAACATAAACATGTCACAATGGCCCATGGATCAAATGTGTTAATAAAAAATGTCAATTACATAGCATATGAAGTAGATTGTGTAGTGTATAATGATGGATAATAGGCATGTGTAAGTATATATGTAAGTTCAAACATGATAGTGTAGAGTGATCATTGAATCATATAACTTGTGTATATCAAGATCAAAGAAGAAGGGTTCTCCTAATGTCCTGGCAACATGAGTAGAGGTAAATACAAACACACATAAGTTTATCATGCATTTGTGTAGGCATGTATATGTGTATGTAACTAAGTAAATGATATGTTATCCCTCAATATGAAATTAACACATAGATGCCAAAGAGCCAATAAGACATGTAGGTGCCGAAAATGTTTTTGGATTTTTTTTGAAACTTTTGATTTTTTTGGTATTTTTGAAAGAGACAAGATCATCCTATGATCTCATCCAAAGGATGATCATAAGTATCTCTCCACTCAAAACCTAGTGCAAAAAATTGGTGGTATTACCAAGGATATGTGCAATATTTGTTATTTTAGTATCTGTGATGTTTGACATATGTATAATAGGACTCTAAGGTCATGATGTATCAATAGAATAAATAGGGGTTCATGGAACACATCTTTTTGGACTCTATGTTTTCTTTGGTATGATAATAGTAATGGGTACATGTTTAGGTGCTCTGTATGTCTAAACATGGTGTATAGTAGAATTAGGAATTTGTATCATGGTTTTTTGGTAGGTTTGTATTTGGTATTATTAGTTCACATGTCAGTATACCTTTAGTTTCTTCCATTTGTTTTGATAATGTATGTTTGGATATGGCAAAAGTTATAACTAATATCGAAATTTAGTGAAATACTTGTATGATTTGAACAAGGAAATACTTAACCTATGCTATACAACCATGTAGGAAACAAGAATGCTTTACTATAATGATCATCTCATAATGTAACTATTGGTTTTGATCCTATACTCGACTCTATAGTAATTGTAGGAGTAACTAATGAATCTATAGGTGCCTATTTAGGAACCCAAATTTCTTGTGTGGGTAGGGTTTTTTGGTGGAGAATCTTCATTAATTCACAAATATTCCAATTTCCAAAATCTAGTTTTATCTATGTTTTTAGACCTAGAAAGAGCGCTAGGTCACCAAAAAGTTTGGGTAATATATATGATTTAGAGGTTGGCTCACTTACTATTGATAATTAATTCCATAATTTTGACTATAAATCACCATGCCATAGAAAGACATTCTGAAATATTTTTCCAACATTTATTATACACCACATATGACATATCTTAATCTACTATATTTCATTGACAATTAAGATAAAAAAATATACCCATCCTCAAAAGAATACATGGACTCAATGGTAGTGTAGTGATAATAGGTCACATATAGCAAATAGAACTGAAAGGCATCCATAGGTTCTAGGTACCATCCAAAGGGTTTGGATAATGCCTAAAAATATTAAATGGCATCCATAATGGCTTAAACACCACCTATCATGTCTGGATGGTAACTAAATAAACGAAATGATGCCTACAAGATCTGGACATCATCCACCATAACTAGATAGTGATCATACAACCTAGATGGCATCCACGAGTTCTAAAACTTGTCCACAGACTCTAGATAATGAATAGATAACCTAGATAGCATCCATAGGGTTTGTATTCTATTCATAGAATCTAGATAGTGATCAGATAACCTAGACAATGTCCACAAGTTCTACATGCCATTGATAGACAAATTGGATGATGTCCATAGAGTCTATATGTCATTCGCATAGACTGGATAGTGACCAAATAGCCTAGATAACAACCATAGGATATAGATACTGTCTATAAAATTTAGATGATGACTAGACAAACTGGAAGGCATCCATAGGGTCTAGATGTCATCCATAGGATTTTTATGGTGAACAGACAGAATGGATGGCATCTACAAGTTTTGGGTGATAACCTAAAGTACATGGTAATGTTTGGCATCTACAAGGACACTGACCAATGGCCACATAGAAAATTTGACCGACTGCATAGTACCGAAGTGGTACATTTTAATTTGTTTGGTGAAAAGAAGTCTGTAAGTTCATCTAGTGATAAAGGTAAGAAATTAGGGAAATTATCAATGACAAAGAGCATATTATAATATTTTTTTCAGCCAATAGGAATATCCAAGCAAAATCAACATATACCCCTGCAAAATACACATACTAAATGATTTACATAATTTCTTTATTTATTTGTAATAACTATTATTTAACATTTGAAGGATAATAGAAAAATCTTTATACATGTAGATCCCTTCCACTGAGCATGCTTTTCCAAATGAAATATTTAATCACAATATTATTTCACCAATTGAAGATATTATTGATGATGGCATGCCACCACTTGAAGACATATCTAAATATGGCATGGTTATGATGAATGACAAACTAGATGATATGATACAAACATTAAAATAAACTTATACATTTCATAAAACAACTTCCATTGAAAATAAAAATCTCTAATTTATACCAATGAAGTTGAGAATTTAGGACATTCCAGTTGATAAGATCAATTCAATATATCAAAGTACTAAGAAATCTATACAAAGAAAGAGAAGCAGATGGACAATTGGAAGGTCTCTTAAATTTGAACAGGCAGAAAATTTTCCTTTTATTGAACTAGTATAGTGAAAAATTAGTGTTTATATCTCAATTTAATGTAAGTGCAAAATATGTTTTTATAAATTAGGAAAGGACAAAAAAATGCAACTTAAGATGGACACAATCGAGAAACATTATGACAAAGTTTATGGGTTTGTTGAAAAAGATGAAAATTTTCAAAAGACTCATAGATGGAAAGATACCAATGAATGCATGCATTTTAGATATGTGATAGAGTATGAAAAAAAATAGAAACATATGTGACATCTTGTTGAGAAAGGAGGAAAAATTACAACTCAAATAAAATAAGTTATATAGTCGAATGGGCATGCAAAAAATATGTAGTTCTCAACGATCTATCATATTCTCAAAAAAGGTAGTCATATATCTAACATTTCTGATTATAAAAATCTATTCCAACATAATAGAATTCTTAATATTACTCAATAACATTGGTCAGATGGTAGTGCTTGGGACATGGAAAAATGTCCTGTGATAATTGAGAAAGAAGATTTGAAAGAAAAAGTTTAAAATGCAAGCTTTATATCAATGTCCATTGATGAGGTCACAAAATTGACAACATAACATGTGTTTGCATCCATGTTTACACTTTTGAAAATAATTTAAGGACACCTCATATGTTAACCATACATAAAATTGATGAAAATTGTGATGAAGAAAACCTGTCGAAGTTAGTTTTATCTAATTTGAAGGATATTATTGGGATAGATGATTATATTATATCTAAAAATCTAGTATTTGTTGGAGCTAATGGTGTAGCATTAATGTATGGGAATATAAATGGTTTGTGTGTTAAAATACAGATAAAATATTCCCTGATATATGATTTCAATTCATTTCATGGCCCACATAATGAGTCATGTATACAAAATTATAAGTACGTTTGAAAATATTTCAAAAGTGGAGGAACTTATCCATGGTTTACATGCTTATATGTTAAGCAATCCTAAAAAGATTTAGAGTTTGAAAAAAACTTAATTTTGGTTATTGATGGTAAAAATATTCTTAAAGATACTGATATAAGAAAGATTTCCATGTATGAGTTTACACGCAGATTTTTTGAGTAATATATGTCACTGAAAGGTTTTATAATTAAATACCATATAAAATTCAACAAGGTGAAGGATTTGTTGTATCATTTAATAGATTTGTAAATTATTTTGAAAATATTTGGTATAAAGTATAGCCCATTATATCCTGCTATAAAGTATTTGTACTTAAAACTTACATTTGAAAACCATGCTTGCAGCTTAAATACTTGACAAAATACATTATTTTCAAACATTGGCCTATCTAC
>JARHVA010007403.1:542500-545000 GCA_037957365.1 Torreya grandis
GTGAGCACACCTCCTCTTTATGATCTAATTGATAAATGTAGAATTCTTGTGGTAAAAATTTACAATTATATTCAATGATTAAATGAGCCACTTTAATATGTTAATGTAGCATCCCAGGAGATTCTCTCTTTGATGCATGTAGTTCATGAATTACAACACTAAGTGAATGGCCTTACATTGGAAAATGAGGCATATAAGTCTTGGATGGATGCCAATGATCTACATGGTAAACCAATTATGAAGACATTCATAAAAGCTTCATTTCCTAAGCATTTCTAGATACCATAATTGCCTCACTTTGATGGAATTGGGGATCCATTTTTACACCTTCAAGCCTTTCAAAAGGCTTTGCCATCTCATGTGAGTCCTTTGATTCTACTCAAGTTATTCCAATAGACATTAATGGGGGAAGTATAGAATTGGTTCTTTCATCTACTCCTCCTTGGCTCCTTCCACACATATGATGACTTAGAGGAGGCATTTATCAGACATTACATAACAAACATAGGCCCTCGAGTTACATATGAGAAACTTATAACTTTGCATCAGAATACTTCAAATCCACTTAGTGATTGCATCTTATAGTTCAAGAATCACATATTAAGATTGATATACAAACTAGAAGATTTAGAGATAAAACATATCTTTATTAAGGGGATTTACCAACCTCTACTTGAGCATTTAGTATATGAAATAGAGTCTTCTTTCATGCACTTATGCTATATAGTTCTAGCTTTGGAAATGGAATTGGGATTGATTGAGATAGATTCAGTTCATTGGATTACTCTAGATTCCATAGTAGTATCTACATCTATAGCTCTTAACACACAACATCCACCATGTCCTAAACAAGATAGGAGACCATAATAAGAAAAGAAACCAATTAATAATAGAGAGCCAGTCTCCATAGTACAACCTATAATATACATTATAGATAACAACATCAAGGCACCACTATAGTTTAATTTACATCAGGATAGCCCATTTGTCATATTATCACCACTGTTAGATAGGAGGTTAATCACATTGCATTATACTCACTAATGAGATCCACATATACTACAAAAACAACCACATCAACACTTTTACAAATATCATCGTATGTGTGGACACAAAGATAATGATTGTTATAGACTTAGAGATTGCATTAATCAATGTGGTTATAATGGCATCATAGCATTTACATAGGGGGTACTAAGATATCCTCCATCATAGAGCTTATGCCCTCATTCTTCCATGACTGAGTCATCCTAGGACATTCCTTTACAAGAATCATCAGTCATTCATTGTGAGGTAATGCAGGTTCTAGGATAGAGCCTGATAGGAGATCTCTTATTCCACCTATTTTGAAGGTTTATAAACTAGTACAATGAGAGAAGCCTACATATAGTAGTGTAGTATGAGGAGAACATAGTATAATTCCATATACATATCTAGTAGAGTTATAGGCACCATAATAGATTACTACTCATGACAAATATTCACTATAACTAGATTTTTTGGGTCCTATCGTATGTAGCAATCCACTACAGATAAGATTAAATGAACCCACATCACATAATACTACTCATGAGAAATATTCACTATGACCAGATTTTATGGGTCTTATCTCATGCAAAAATCCACTATGGTTGAGATTAAATGAGCCCGCATCATAGGTTTCAGTTCTAGCTCAACCTATGGCTCAGTCATACACACCACAACAAAAGTCATAAGGTATATGATTATGAATAGACAATCCTTCTTCATAGCACATAGTTCCTATTACACATCCGATAAAGTTACATTTTGTAGAATCTTCATGTCTAGCTATAGTTAGTGCATCACAGATAGTACTAGATATAGAGCATATTCCTACATAGCATGAGTAGTATGGACACTTGTTCAGTTGGCCAATAGGGTTCAGATAGTGATACAAAATAGAGTGATATGACATGCATTCATACCAACATCAGTTCATATCTTCTCTTAGAAAGACAATGACAGAGCCAAAGGTCTAACTAACCTTTGTATTCTTTATCCACTCTCAGGGAAGTAATATGCAAAGCATGCTATCTTACATCCCCACATACTAACAAATAACATTCCTAAGTTCTAATAACTATCCATAGCCAAAAATTGGCTTATAAAAAATCTAGATCTTACCAAATCTTATTTTACCAACATTAAACTAGTGTAATGTATCTAAACAATTTACCAATCTCAAACCAGCTCAATTCATCCCAAAAATCTACCAATTAAAAAAAACCAACAAATTTTTGCTTACACATGATTAAAAATCAATTCTAAACATCACACCTGAACTTATCAACAAAATTCAAATCACATATCCTAAGTACAATTTTACCAAACATACACAACCTCAACATCAATAATTCTATAACAACCATATGTAATGAATATATTAATATATTTCAAATCCCATAACATAGTATGCATGAGCCAAAAAACATATATATATATATATATATATATATATATATATATATATATATATATA